>JACEEZ010024156.1:99826-326837 GCA_016584305.1 Chionoecetes opilio
ACCAGCAGCTAGTTTAGCTAATAGAATTTGTCACCTATGATGTGTAGTGCTTTTTCCTGGCTCTCTCGACTTTTTGTTTGTCAATGGCACTCCTACAGCTTTTATGTCATACTACTTGATTAGACATCATCAACATCACTATGTCTTGATCACCACCACCATCGCTACCATGACTAATACCACCATTACTATAAAAAATGTCATTCACTACTACAAAATCAGGCAACTCACCTAAGTCCTTCAGCTCCTTGATATTATCAGCTACTTCTTTGTAACATGTATAACATTTTTCATGATTACTTTTTAGTTTTACAGATAATGATGGATCTAAGGTCTTTTCATTGTTTTTCTGTAACTGACATATGAAACATACACCCAATCACGAGTGTCCATAATGGCAGTTGTGCTTTTGGGGTTACTCAAGGGATGGGATATCTATGTTCTAATCGACGTTCTAATCGGGTATGAAAAATAAATTTGCTTGAACATTATGAAACAGATAGGATGGAAACATTCACAAAGGTAAAAAAAAAAAGTCTATTTAAAGGTAAAATATGAAACCTTACATTTACATCACTTTAAATTTACAATATTTTTGTATATTTTACCCACAATTGTCATGGTAAGGCGAAAACTATTACTTTTGTAGTTTTGAATCTTATTTAGTCGGATTCCTTGACCCTGAAAATGTACAATTTGACACCAAATTTGTCATTATAGGTTTAAAAGAGGGAGAGATATGGCGTTCGACGAAACGATGGCGGCCATTTTGAAAAAACGCGTATAAATCCGATACGAAGACGGATCTAACTTGTGTCTTTAGATATTTCTTTTTCTATCATCCTAAGGTACTTCCCTCCCAAAGGAGACCTTTGCATCACGACCTGAAGTCAAAAGTCACTTAACCCGTCCACTAATTATCCAGTTTGCCTTTGAAGTCCTGAATACTTCTTGCAGTGTGTGCTTCTTGTGTGTGTGTGTGTGTGTGTGTGTGTGTGTGTGTGTGTGTGTGTGTGTGTGTGTGTTAAGCATTTATAATTATGTAAGTGGCTTATTTGTAGGTGATGAACAATAACACACACACACACACACACACTGTAGATACAAATTAAGAGGGGAAATTCCCTCTAACATAAATTCCTCCCCTCCTCCTCCTCCTCCCCTCCCCCCCGCCGCCATCTTGGTTCATGTGGGTATTTCCGACCAAACTGGTTCTCATATTCTTTTCTGTCTTTCTGGACAAAACAAATATTTTACCCAACTAAACATTAAAAATAAAATTGATAAGCAAAAAATAATCATTGAGATGTTTTATCTTATTTTGTGATGATTTGTACCTATTAGTTTTATTATTATTTATTTTTATCAGCATTATTATCATTCATTATTATTATTATCATTCTATTTATCAACACCAATTATATTATCATTATCAGGGGTTTTGGGTCTTTTTTTATTCCGGTTTCGGCGGGTTTGGGTCTGTTTTAGGGGGGTTTAGCATGTTTGGGTATGTTTTGGGCGGGTTTTGGTGGTTTTGGTGGTTTTGGGTCTGTTTTTATGCTGGTTTTGGTGGTTTTGGGTCTGTTTTTATGCTGGTTTTGGTGGTTTTGGGGGTTATAATGGAGAAGAGTTTCACTTCGTTTTCAGAGACCCCAACTAATTTTTCTTGGCCTACAATAGGTGCTTGTTCTAATGGTGCTAGTTTTATTATACGCAAACTCCCCCCCCCCCAAAAAAAAACTGTATATTTTGTGATTAAGGTTAGGTTAGGTTTCCTTAAAACCTGTAAGGTTAGGTTAGGTTAGGTTAGGTTGGGTTAGGTTAGGTTAGGTTAGGTTAGGTTTCATTAAAACATAAGGTTAGGTTAGGTTTCATTTTTTGTTTAAATTTTTTTTTTTTTTTTTTTTTTTTAGTTTGCGCAAAATAAAACTAGCACCATTAGAACAAGCACCTATTGTAGGCCAAGAAAAAGTAGTTGGTGTCTCTGAAAATGAACGTGAAACTCTCCTCCATTATTACCGTTATGAGTCTGTTTTTAGGCGGGTTTCAGCGGGTTTGGGTATGTATTGGGCGGGTTTTGGTGGTTTTGGGTCTGTTTTCTGCTTTTTACAAGTTGGAGTTCCTCCAGACGCTTGCCCATACTTATTCCATTCAAACTCATCTGCAGATTCAGAGCTGCTGTTAGAATTGGAGGTTGGTAAATCAGTGGTGACCTTAGATGTTCTTGCTTCTTGCGTCTTCTGTTCACGGTGCGCCCTTGCAGCTTATTGCGCCATTCTTGCTGATTTTCGCTTTCCGCGAAAATGTTGCAGATTTTTTGCTTTTCTTCGCTTTTCGATTTTCGATCACCGCATTCCACCCACACATCAAAACATCTCTCTGAAGGGCTCAAGCTAGCTTGTCTGTCTCCCCTGATGGAGGCACGATAGACACAAACAAACAAACAAAACGTTTTCTATGGTTCCAGTAGAAGTTTCAAGGATGACCATACTAATTATATACGTCATGTGATTGAAACTGTGATGCTATTGAGCTAAATATTATTAAATTTCATTTATATTTCGCCAGCAGTGTTTTTAATAGTAGTGGAACATTTTTAGGGGGTGAGAACATGTTATTTTATTAAACATTTTTTTTGGACCACCCTAATATATATATTGGGTACTGTAATATCTAGAACTGGAACTGTCGCCGAAAATTGGAACTCCCGCAGACGTGAAAAAATCGGAACACCCGCCGCCATCATGTGGCGCTGAGCAGTAGTAGAAGTAGAAGTAGTAGTAGAAGTAGAAGTAGTAGGGACAGCAGGAGTAGTAGTGATGGTACATTTTGGTAAAAGCATGGGCAACTTAGTTTCAAAAACTATCATACTCAAGCTGAAGGAATTGTCCCTAAAACGCAAAAATTG
Organism: Chionoecetes opilio; assembly: GCA_016584305.1. Classification (NCBI taxonomy): domain Eukaryota; kingdom Metazoa; phylum Arthropoda; class Malacostraca; order Decapoda; family Majidae; genus Chionoecetes; species Chionoecetes opilio. The sequence goes on from JACEEZ010024156.1 coordinate 102,735, forward strand.
AGAGAGAGAGAGAGAGGAGAGAGAGAGCGAGAGAGAGAGAGAGAGAGAGAGAGAGAGAGAGAGAGAGAGAGAGAGAGAGAGAGAGAGAGAGAGAGAGAGAGAGAGAGAGAGAGAGAGAGAAGAGAGAGAGAGAGAGAGAGAGAGAGAGAGAGAGAGAGAGAGAGAGAGAGAGAGAGAGATTGAGATTCGTGAGAGAGATGAGAGAGAGAGAGAGAGGAGAGAGAGAGAGAGAGAGAGAGAGAGAGAGAGAGAGAGAGAATATTTGAATTTTTCACGTTTATCATTGCGTATATTGCATGGACACACAAAGTCAGTACGTGGCATTGCGCTACAAACACTATAAGGACGCCACGCTGTCTTTCCGATAACACCGCGCGTTGGTTGAAGTAATATTTATTGTTAAACAGGAATGCCACATGGATACAATTACCATAAAATGACCATGGTTTAAAGAAACTTCCTTCCTTTATTTCTTGTCATGCTGTATTCCTTTAATTAATACAGTATAATTTTAATTGCTTCATTTATATTTACATAATATGACTTCTTACGTTATTGGGATATTGAACGAAACAACAATTTGGAATGCGTGCGCGTACACACACACAGACACACACCACACACACACACACACACACACACACACATACAGTTACACATACACACAAATACACAAACACACATACACACACACACACACACACACACTAGAAACCATGGGGCAAACAAGTGGGGTTTTGATGATTCGGTATGAAATAACTGATGCCCGGGGCTCCAGCCTGGTGGTGGTGTTGGTGATGGCGGTGGTGTTGGTGATAGGGGTGGGGATCACCCTCGTCCTGAGTGGCTTGGTGCTAGAGGCCGACAAGCTGCGTCAGGTGATGAGGGCCTGGAGGGACGCAGGGCCCCACACCACCCTGCTGGGGAAGGTGCGGAGGCACCTGGTGGCCACCTCGTGGCTGGCTTCCCCAAGGGATCCCCTTGCGGAGTGCGGCTTCCCCCTGGGTGACAGCTGGGGGGAGGTGCTGCCCATGGTGGTGGGCAGCAAGGAACGTCTGGCCTGCCTGGAGTGGCAGGTCCAGAAGGCCGAGCAGGAACATAAGACGTTTGTGTTCTGGTTCATGTTGATCGTGTGTGTGGCGGTGGTGATTGTGTTTGTGACCCTGGTGGTGGGTGCTCCTGGGCACGGCAGACCCTGGCGCACTACCACTGCCCCCAATAGAAGGAAAGTGAGGCATTGCCCTTGCCCGCACCAGGCATGATAGAGGAGGCTGCCAGCGAGGCCCGTGGTCAAGGACAGCAGGACGAGTCTCCCCTGCAGGACACAGCAGCTTCGCAGGAGAACACTGAGGTGGGAAGGGCGTGCTGGAGGAGGCTGGAGAGCAGGTCCTCCCCCTGCAGGAGCCAAACCCCGTGAGGGATCAACATTTTCGGGAATCACAACATCCCACATCGGAACGATCACACATCGGAATTATCAGTTTAAAAATAATTAAGTCTCCTCTTTGATCAAGTGTTGGTAATTTTATCTCTTTTAACCTTTCCTCATAAGTATGTAAGTGTTTCTAGCTCTGGCACCATCTTTGTTGCCATTCTCTGCCTCCCCTGTATGGGGAGGCGGTAGCGGAGCGGTTAGAATCTCCGACTGGCGTTCTCCGTGACCCGAGTTCGATCCCCGAAGAAACCCAAAACCTTTCTGCACCGTCGAGTGGCCTAAGAACACCCACATGCCCTGCCTATCAACTCTACTTTCGACTGCGAGTGCATCGGAGGACACAGGGGGGCGGCATGACCCTCACAGGCGTCACTATAAAGAACCTGCCTGCCCCACCAGGGCGGGACCAACCATCAGAACCCTCAAGTGAACCTCCAGAGCCTACCATCCGAGCCCTGGGTCACCACTGCCTACAGGCGCTATAGGCACAAATGTAAAAAAAAAAAAAAAACAAATTCACATGCTTCTTTTTATATGGGGACCATATAGTCCAATCAATTTAGCGCGTTTTTACCCCTAACCCACCACAAATTGCAATAGAAACAAAACAATATTTTTATGAAACCTGTTGATCCCCAGAACAAATATATGAAATTATACTCAATTCTAATGAGTGGATCAATTATTTTTTTCAGATTGAACGAGAGCCGTGAACAAAGAGGTGGAGTGACGCTTGCAGTGAGAAATTGGATCGGGGGTGCAGAGGACAGTTCAAACGCTGCGTCATTTTGAAGTAAGGAGTATTTTATTTAATGTAGGATTGTTTAAGGTTTTATTTTAGTCATCGAGCAAGTACTTATGAGGAGCCTGAAGACATCAGGTGGGCTGACCAGTGGAAGAGGGATGACAGAGACACAGCGCTCATCTGGGTCCATGGCTAGCCCTGTCTGTGCAGAGGTGAACAACGCCCTCCAACACCTCACTGAAGTGATGTATTGACAAGTGAACAACACAAGGATCTATCAAAGTCTAGACGAAGAATGATGTAGCTGATACCCAGAAAATGGGTTGCGTTTCTTCATGAGAGGGATCCTTTCAAGAAAACGATACTCTTCACAACATTTTCATGGTATAGTTGCCAAAACAGCGGGCAATGTTGATGACGCGAAAACCATGGGAGAAAGGGTTTGGGGCAGATGAGTGGTAAAACGTGTGCTTGAATACATCATCAAGAAGAAAAAGTCAAGCCATAACTATGGACTCAGAGACTGCAATGACGACACCAGACGGAGACATCAATATCAACCCTCAGTTTTCTCTTCCAGAGACTTGTGATCGCTGGCAAATGAATTAGGGACTTATCCAAAGCACTCGTTTGTGAGTTATGCGCATATCCTCCTTCTTTGTTCGAGACTAAATATGGGCCCTTTCTCTCCGCCAAAAAAAGCCGCGTTAGCCTCAAACAATCAAATCCTTGGGACCTGCCGTACTATACAACCATCCGATATACAATACGTACTAGATTTGGGGGTGCCCTATTGCAGCGCATACCGTGGCAGTCAGGGGAACAGTACAATAATATTCTCCGTACCTACCTGAAATATGTTAGTAGGCACTACCGGGCATGCTATCGGGCGTGTTTGATGGCTATCGTCAAGGTCCCTCAACGAAAAACTGTGCCATCAGAAATGGGTGAGCGACCATCAGTGAAGGTATCTTTTTCTGAAACCAGAGCTTATGCAAGAAGGGAAGAGTTTTTTTCGGAAACAAAATAACAAGCAAAAATTCATAGAACCCCTTGGGAAAGAAACTGGAAGAATCTCATTGTGAAGTGCTTCATGCGAGTGGGGGGATGCGGCCCTATCATAGCAACACTGCTTCGTAGTTCTTCAAAACCCAACACTGTTCTTGTTGGGCGAAGACACTGATTTTTGATACTACTGTGCTTTTATTTCACAAAGAATAGTGCGCAAGTCTCTATTAAAATGTCGGACCAAAAAGGGGTTATTGAATCCAAGACAATATTTTGGACTTTGGCAAAGTCGGGAGGGGCTCGGGGTGAGACGGGGTTTTGAAAAATTCTTTTTTCCATGCTCCTGGGAGCGACACCAAAAGGGCCCCTTTGGGAGGCAAAGGCAAGGGCCCCTCAAACTGTTAAAGGACAATGATTTCCGGCAAGCGGCCCCCTAATTTTCGCAATGAATCTCCACGGGATGGACATTGCGCGGGAGACAGAGAAATGGTTTGTGGGGAGGGAGGGAAACCATAGACAATTTTAAAAAACGAATTGAGATATAAAATTTTCTGCAAAGGTGACAAAAAACAAAACAGCATTGAAACCCACGGGTACTCCGCCAACGAGCTCAGTTTTCCAAAATATCACAGCCTACAGGTTTCCCTCAGGTTAATGAGTGAAAGGACACAAACTCAACCCACTGACTGGGGATGGATATCATGGACCCCAGGATGATCCCTTGCTTCTGACCTCGCTGCACCAATATCTCCTAAGCTTGTTAGATGTTCATGAAGGGGTGCGCATGGTAAATTTGGGGTTGTCGAAAATTGGCTGCCTTGCAATTCGCATGTGGACTGTGCAGAGGTATTGTTCAAAATCGACGAATCAAAAACTTTTTTTTTTCCGTGCGCTGATGAGGGTTCCCAGGAAGAATGAAGTAGTGTTAAATATTGTAAAACGGACCTAAGTTCTTGTGTCACATATTTTTGGTATTGTATCCAACATTCCCTAATAAAAAAGACCTTGTGTTTGTAATTGTAATTATCTATATATGTATATCCTCCTATCTAAATAATTTTTTTGACTCACTTTAACTAATTAAGTACTAGAAATTCAAACTTTATTTAGCTCAAGAATTTTTTTTTTACGAAATTCCCAACTCCCCTCAGCCAAATTTAATACCCGGGATCACCTTTACGGGTAATGTTTCAGTTTTCCCGAAAAAAAGACTAGCAAAAACATTTTTTTTGGGGAGGGGTTTTTATTTAAAACAATTTTTATTGCTGCATTTTTACAGCTAAGGGGGGTCAGTAAAAGGGTTTAAATGATAAGCTCACATTTTAAATATAAAATTTTAAACCCATTTTTTTTGATGGCAAAAAAAAAAAAAAAAAAAAAAAGATAGGAAAATATTTTGTTCATTATTGCATGGACTTTTCATTTTTCCATAACCAGGCCACAACTGGTTAAAAAAAAATTAAAAGTTGTTTTGTTGTTTTTTTAAGAGTGATATTGTCCCCTATTTTAATTTCCAAATTTTTGCGTAGTCCGAAAAGTAACCAAAAACGCAAATGACCTGAAAAACCTTTCCACCAAAATATTTAATATAATCTTGGGGGAATTTATAGGCATCAAAGGTTTTTAAAAAAAATAAAATTCGTTTTTATTGCAATTTGTGGTGGGGGGCCATTCATATTTTTTTGGGGCTAAAACAAAGCCCCGTGTTACACACCCAGTGTAAAAATGGGGGGGGGCTTTTGGTGTACTTTGGGGGGTTTTTTAAAGTCGGCCCAAAATTGACACGCGTTTTCTTGGGATTGGTTTATTTAAGAAACGTTCAAACTGGGGAGAAAAACAAAATTCCCAAGTAAGAACTTTCGTTTTAAAAAGAAATCCCCCATTTTAATCACAAATACAAAATATCCTGAATCAACCATCCCCATAAAAATAAACTCATCACCACGTGACACAGATGACTTAAAACACTCGTCCTTTATGTTAACTAGACCGCGAAAGTCTATCGTGATAGAACTGTTAGATACCATAATTAATTTCAGTCACAATTTAAAATACACAGCAGTCTACTTCCCAATTTTTTGGCGCTTAGGTATTCACGAAACCCAAAAAGGAAATCTACTGGTGTATTCATAAACCCACCGACCATAAAACCCTTGATGTAACTTTGGGACGCCTCACACAGCATGGCCTGGGCTCCAAGGGGTGTAAACAACGCGTCCCTTGGTCTTGAATTGATCGGGGGGTCACCTAGCTGATCTGTCGGTGAAGCCTTTGGGCCGGTAAATTATATAATTATATAGTAAAAAATACAATTATTTTAAAAAACTATAATTATATAGTAATAATACAAATTATACAATTATATGTTGGTCATAGAAAGAAAAAAAGACTTGTGTCTGTTTTGAAAATGGTGTTTCATCCGGCCGCAAAGCACCCATTCCATAGGGGGTTCTACTAACTGTAACGGTGTAACGCCTGTGGGTATAAACCTAATTTTTCACGTTGCAGTCACAATACAAAAGGGATAAATAAACTTTAAAGGGGAACCCACACTAAATTTCCTATACAATGAACGAGCCCACGAGGCAGCGATCCGCCTACACCTCGTCGGCTAGCCCATTTTATATCTCTTGTCATTATCTAAGGACATCTCTATTAGTCTCCAATATTGCAATGATCTGTGGTGGCACTCTCCAATACACATATCTTGGTGATGGGCCTCTCGTAAGTACCTGTTGCTGTTTTGATTTCAGCGGATCTGACCAAGCCATCTGTACTCTTGTAGATCTCTGCCACTAGTCCTAGTGGCCACTGATTCCTGGGTACGTTATCTTGCTTCATCAGTACCAGGTCGCCCATTCTGAGATTGGGTCTTGGATTCAGCCACTTTTGGCGCTCCTGTAGAGTGGGAAGATACTCCCGGAGCCATCTGTGCCAGAAGACATCCGCTAGATACTGCGCTTGCTTCCATCGACGACGATATATATCCCTACTCTCAAACTTCCCAGTAGGTAGCATGGGTCCTGACCTCAGCATCAGTAGGTGGTTAGGTGTTAAGGGTCTCTCATCTCTAGGTCAGCCGACAGCTTGGTGATGGGCCTACCATTCACTATGCCTTCCACCACTGTCATTAGGGTTACCAGAGTCTCATCGTCCATAGTCTGTTGCTTCACCACACCCGCCAACACAGCTCTGATGGTCCGAATTTGCCTCTCCCAGACTCCTCCCATGTGCGAGGCTCCAGGGGGATTGAACTTCCACGTGACCTCTTTCTTCAAAAAATTCTCATGTATCTGTATCTTTTCCCACCCTCACAGCAGACGGATTTTCTTGCGGGGCCCGAAAAAATTGGGGACCTTTTCGGCCCAAATTTCCTTAGCCCCTCTTCCGGGCCATGATCTCTCCAGCGCATTGAAAAACGCTTGTCCGGGGTGTGTGCATTCATGTGTACGGCTCTGATGGCGAGGCGTGAAATACTCCGCCCCCTTTTTCCTAAAAGCGTGCCCTCTTCACCATGATGGCTCGAAGTATCCCTACTTATCCCCCTGACCACTCTGGTAAAGGGTGGCTTGCGGTGTAACTCGGGATTCCGGCAGGCGGGCCTCTGCTGTATTTCTGTCTTGCCCCTCACCTCCTACAATTGCACTGGTTACTATTTTCTTTACCAACTTTCATCCCTTTTTCCAATAGCGTCCCCTGGTATCTGCTAGTAAAACTTTCCACTCCAGCTGACCTGATCTCCATAAGTTTTCTAAAAATGACTTAGAGCGAGTGTTCAGGGGGTAATATCAGCTGGTTTTTCTGCACTCTTCCTGTTTGGGAGTTTGACGCCTTTCCTCCGACAAACGCGGCCTGAGGCTGCCTTCTTGGGGTCCTTTTTATAAGAGGATCTTCTTGTCCTCTAAGAGAACGTTGCGCTTGTCTGAAAATGGCTCTTCAGCAGTTTTCAGCTCTCTGCACCTGCCCTTCTGATGCCCTTTTGTAATAAAGGGTTTGAAAAGTGATTAGTTTTTTTTTAACTTTTGGGGACAATTGTTTGGGTTAGGGGGTTTCTTTGGTGGTGTATCGCGCTGTCCTACAGGAGTACGTCAGCAAGAGGTGTAGTGGCGAGTCCTGGAGCGAGGAAGGCAGTCCGCCTCAGACTACACGCGAGAGCCACCTCGCCACCGCCACCCTGCCACCTGTTCGCTCCCCCCGCCCCCATACTCACCCTACTGTGTTGTGAATTGTACTATTTCCCCCGTGTTTTTTTAAAGTAAAGAAAAAAGCAAGATTTTTTTTTCCTTCTCCCACAAAAGCTTCGATCATATGGGGAAAAGTTTGATTTGAAGCTGATCCCTGAGTACTGGCAGTTGCGCACGCTGTGGTGGAGTGGCTGAGAAGCTGGATTAGTCTGAAGTTCGAGGCTCGACATATAGAAATGTGACCCCACTACGCCTAAGGGGGAGGTGCCTTCGCCGTGTCCTACACGGGCCGGGGGGACGGGAAAAAAGACTGAAAAGGTAAGGGATTGCTGCTGCCGCGTTTGCAGTAGATCCTTACGGGGCCTATGAACAGTTCGGAGCCGAAAGTTGCGCATGGGAGTCCCCAAGATTGTATTTGCTGGCTTCGCGACTGGCATCTCTGTTTGGCGGAGTGGTGACAAAGCCCTTGCCTCCCCTTCGTGGCTGGACGGCCGGAGGAAGTCCGCCAGCTACTCAAGGGGGGTCACTATGGAGGCTCTTGACTTAAACCCAAATTCTGACGGGGGCAAGAGGGGTTCATCGGGACACAGCCCCTTGGTCATCGGAGGCGTGCCTTGGTGCCCAGCAGGAGGCCGTGCTGTGTGGTTTGTGCAATAAACGGTGCTATTGTGGGGTGGCCCAAATCATCTCCCCAGAGACTTTTAGCTCGCCAACAAGCTCAGGGCCGCACACGGGCGACGATGGGTTTCTAAAAATGTGGGGGTTTGGGGCCACATTGCTCAAGGTTGGGAAAAACGGATGGAGAGGGGCTCAGCGCCCCCTCCTCTCAGGGCGGTCGTGGTGAGGCGTTCCCATGTGCTATGGTGATGTGGGGGGCGTACGTCGTCTTTTTTGGGGGAACCCGGGGTGTTCCCGAAGTATCGTCCATTTTCGTGTGCCAGCAGGGACGAAGGGTGCCGCCCGACATGGCCTGGAGGGGGGAGAAGTGGCAGTGCAGGGAACGGTTCGTACACCCCCAGCTTAGCGGGGGGGCTTCCCTACGTTTGCGTTGTGAAAACAACTGCGACCCCCTTGGTTTTTGGAAATTTCCGGGCATGGATGGCATAACGGCCCTTTGGGGGGAGTTAAAATCATGCTCAAATGTGTTCATTTGGCATAGAAAGTCAAGATCTGTCGGCTCCCGACACCGGGGTGGCAGTGGAAACCTATTTTAGTCCATTTGACCCTCTGTCAAATTGTTGGCGGCAGCCTGGAGGGGTGGGGGGTAAGGAGCCTGGGTCCTGGGGAAATACGGTAAGCTTACTCTGTGCCTCCCGAAGAAAGGATTTGTATAAAGAGGAGCTCCAGAGTGGATAGGATGGCGGGTTACTTCCGTACACGAACAAAGTAGGCCCAAAAAGGGTCTGATTCCTCTCAGGGCCGTTTTTTCAACGCAAAAAAAAAAGTGGGGCCCATAATGGACTTCAAGGCTAAATGCACACATCGCGCGTTCACGGCGGACTCTGACTTTTCTCGACGACTGGGGATGGGGGAGGAAAGGGGTAATGTCTGCATGATTGCCTTGCAAAGGTTTATCTCCGATTAAATTCACGACTCCCTGGGGCCATAAGACTGTGAATTTTAAGGGCCAGAGTTTGCTTAACGCGACGGGGATTCCCCCCTAAACTTTTGCCCCTTTGGGTTAAAGCATGCTCACAGTGTTCTCTCCCCTCCCATCTTTAGAAAGGAAACGTCACTTACATCGACGCATTCTTGTTAATGAAGCGTTTGGCCAGTCTGTCAAGAACTCTCAAATTTTTGGGACTAACAAAGCCATGCGAGCGACTTGCTGAAGGGAGCAGAGTGGGGGGCCTGAAGTCGGGGGGGAGCAAGAGGCCTAGTGGGGAAGAGAACGCGAGGTGCCGTCCCAGTGATTGCAGGCGGGGGGGTGTTTTCGTTCCGGAAATTTTGGTGGGGCCCTACCCTGTGTGTGGTTGGCTGCAGGGGCGAGGGCTTCTCAAGAGGGGCCAAATTTCCTCTCAGGGGGGGGATGAAGTCTCGTCGTGAAAAAAAAGGGGGGTTTCTGGTGGGTCGTGGCTGAAGTTAGGAAAATGATCCTTGAGAGATTTTGGGTGCCAAGGCACGGGGCCAGAGTTTGGGGGGACGCCATTTTTTTTGGGCCCTTGGGTGCTGCAGTGGGAATCCGGCGCTCGTTAAAGACGCCAGCTGGCTCGAAAAGAGACTCGAGCCACATAAACATGGCCAGTTGGATGCTTTATAAAGGGGATTGATCCGCATTGGCCTGGAAATCAAACGGTGGAATTGTGACTGCCCCTCTACAGTGCATCATGATCTCTGATGGCCTCTCAGGTGAAGAGTTTAAAACCAGGCTGCGAGGAGATGCTCATTGGGAGGGGAGGGGGCATAATATGTCGTTGGTCGAGGGTGCGGCCTCCAGCGTGGGTTCTCTCTTTCCTTCTATCAAAAACGGCTACGTTTACACGCTGCCGCGCGTTGGCTAAAAGTCCCGATCCCTCCCTACGCCCGAAACCAGTGTGTCAGCCCCCCGTTCTGTACCACACCCCAGATTGAAGAGATACCCTACTGCAGGCACCGGGGTGAAAAAACGCCGCTTTATTTTGTAAGGGGTCCCCAGCAGTCACCGGCGGCGGGTGCAAGCTGTCGCGCAATTGTAAGGCGTCCCAAATCTATCGACCCGCCCAGTAATTTGGCGGAAGGGAGCCTCGACGTGGAGAGAACTGCAGAAGTGGGTATGGACTCACTCCTGTGGTGGACGGCCGTCCTAACTCTTATCGACTGTGGACCATAAGTTTTCAGTTTGGCTAAACCCTGAGGCTGCAGACCACGCGCATCATTAAGCAGTTAGAAGGGGTGTTTTGTGAACGGGGGGGGCCCGGAAGAGTTGTTACGGAAAACGACCCCGCTTTTCGCAGTAGGCTGTTTGCAGACTTCCTAAGAAGGGGATGTGCTCTCCGTTTTAGATGTGCACATTCCCGTGGGAAAAATGGCTAGTTAAAGATGCCATCGACTTAAAGGTTTTGCTGCGAAAAGGTTGCTCTGTAGGGCTGTATACCTGTAAAACTTAAGGCCTCACATACCACAAATCTTCATCTCCCCCTGCTAACATGCTGTCCGTATCCGGGTCAAATCCGGGAGTGGTCCCTGTGAAAAAGAAATTTGGGAAAGAGACGGCCCTACCCCCGGTGATGAGTGGGGGAAAAACCACATAAGTGCGTTGTGATGGACAGCAAAAGAGAGGTAAAGTTACTAACATCTTATCCCCCAGGCTTTTGAGTCGGGGAATCCCCCGCCTTTAGGGATCTTCTCACTTTCTCCCCAACCCTCAGGAGGATGTTGTCCACGGACAGCGAGACGATGAGCTTCTCATTCAGCTTCCTGGACGGCTGATGGGGGAAAGGAATTTGACGAAGATGCTCTGCGGGAGATGATTGGACCGAAGTTTCCCAAGGGGGTCATCGGGGTTAGAAGGCCCCCGGGTGTTACTTTATGTAATAGTATTGGGGGAGTGTAATATAATGGCTTTAATGATTAGTATTTGTTATTAACTGTTGGGACATTGATTTTTATTGGGTCGTTGGTGGTGTTCGCGCTGACGTAGGCGGAGAAACGCCAAGATGTAGTGGGGGTCACTGGGCGAGGAAGGCATTTCCGCCTGCAGACTAAAACGCGGAGCCCCTCGCCACCGCCACCCTGCCACCTTTTTTCGCTGCCCCCCCGCCAGTATCACCCTAGCTGTGTTTTTTGAACTGTGTACTATTTCCTCCACGTGTTTTTTTAAAGAAAAGGAAAAAAGCAAATTTGTTTTCCTTCTGCCACACTTTCTTGCAAGTATTTTGGGCGCAGCCCCTTAGAACCAAAGCCACTGCTTTTTCATACGGTACCAAAAAGGTGAAACCCGAATCGCCTGTGTCCCCTCAGTCTTGATTGCTACATACCGGGGGGGTTTAAACCCTCGCGTTTTTTTCCGTTCTGTACAGTTAAGTGCAGGCTTTTTTGGGCCTCGGGATCTGTCCTGGAAAAGGGAAACCTGGCCCCCTTCTTCCAGCGCTCATTACTAAAAAGGTCCTCCGCATCGTTCCTCGAGGGGCATCATCTCCCGGTTTTTTGAGGTGGCAAGTCTCCATTGGCTTGGTGTGGTATGCTCCAGAATTTTTGCCACTCTTTTGGGCTACATGGGTCTGGAACTTTTCCCCAGGCTCTGTAGTACCAAAAACACATGGTCTATCTTCCGTAACGGATTCCTCTAAGGGAATTTTTCTAGTTCCTCTTGTAGAACTTGTCCAACCTTACTGCCTCTAGCGCTTCCCCCCACTCAAGACGTGGAAAGGTGGAGCCTTTCAGGGGTGCAAATCTGGACTTCGCCCATAAAGGGGGCGGAGACCTCTGACCTTCAGAGAGGGCGGGAGGGATGCAAAAGCCCCATAACCATACTCAGAGGTCGCAAAAAATTGGTGTAATTGACACTCTCAAGGTTTGCCCTTGGGCGTGATACATCGGAAATGCTAACTTCTTGATGAAGTATTCCCTTTTCCACCGGGCCCCATTGTTCTCCAATCCCTTGGCAATGATTCATCCCGCCCTTCTGCAGTCTACACACTGCTGGACATCTTCTGGCCTGTATTACAAAAGGGCTCACAAATCCTAAGGGGTCTATACTGTGCGAGGGTGCTCAAAACTCCTCTCTTGGGCTTTGGTTGCTCTATCCTGTATTTTAAATTTGAAGTGGTCAGATTCAGTATCCCTACAACCAAATACAAACCCCTGTAGGCATTTCTCGACTGATATCCAAAAGGGGGTGAAGGACTTTCCCATTCTCCTTTGGGTATTTGGGGTTCTCACTCGGGTGAGTTGGAGACAACTTTTTCAGGGGGAAACCCCTTCTGGAGGGGTTCCAACCCGGTTTGGGAAGGAAACTGCAATCTCTGGGTATTCAAGATTTTAAGCATCGTCCACGTAAAAATTGCGCAGAAATGTGTTCAACCGGCCTGGGGGAATTCTCTTTAAATTCTCTGGTCCCCTTCTGGAGTGAAGTTCGCACAGCTGGGGGTCCTACCCCACCAACAGGTGGAGGTCTGCGGATTCACTGATCGCCCCCCATCTCTTCCTGGGAAACCAAAAGGGAAACGCAACACGTCTGGTCATCTGGGGGCACCCTCACCTGGGGAACATTGCCTCAAAAAGTCTCCCGAATCAAGGCTCCCTCTCTGAAAATCAGCAGACTCCTATCAGCTTGTTGGCCAAATTGGCCTTTGGGACCATGATCGTTCAAGGATGACCCCCAAGCCTTGCCACAGTCAAAAAAATTCTTGTCATGTTTGTTTTTTAGGGTTGGGGACTGGGTGGTGTGCAATACCCCACTTTACATCAGCTCTGTTAATGCCTTTTAGGGGGGACCACTTCACATACCCTTTCTCAAAGGGGTTTTTGGATTTCTCTCGTGTACCTCTCTTTTGGTCGTTGTCTTTGTCCAGCCGTCTTCCAACATCCTTCGTTTTTCGCCATGGTGGGGTTTTTCAGATAGAAGAGGTTTCTCTCCTTTAAAGGGATATCCAAGGGGTAATATTTTTTCCTAATGTCTTGCTTTTTTCCCAGGGTTTCAAACCCTTTAAATCACCTGAGACTTCCAGGGGTTTCGGAGTTAATTCCTTCTAATTCCACAAATTGAAAATCCATTTCCAGATTGAAGTGGGGCGAAAAATGAAAGATCTCTGCGGGTTTGAAGGGGGGAATACCATTAATGGCCCCTCCCGTGGTGTGTGAATGGGAAAGTTCCCGGGGTTTTCCTTTCTTAACTTTATCTGGGAATAAAGGCTGCACAATCCTCCCTATCGTAGGTCACTTTATCCCCCTCTAAATTTAGGTATCTCCAAGTTTTTTAAGGTGGCCCCCTCTGAATCTCAAACCCCCTTGATAAACCCTAAATCTATTTCCCGAGTCGTCTGACGCCCTTCCGGTATCAGCGGGCTCCTGGGTGTCACTTTTGTCTGACACAAAGAGTGTGACTGTGGCCCACAGGCTTCTTTTTTGGGCAATGGTGGTTATTCCCCCTGGCGAGTCCCCCCCTGGCTCCCACTTCTCACAAATCTTCTGTGCAGTACTGGGGTTTTGTCCCTGGGTCTAAAAATGCGTATGTGTCAACAAAGGGATTAGTATCCAGGCCCCTAACTCTAGCTGGGACTATGGGGAAATCCTTTCACCCTGACTGCTGCAAAATTGCTAACTGAGGTTTCACAGGGGCGTCTGAGGTGTAGGGTTGATTGTGGGGGTTCTATTGCAGGCGTCTTGGGGTTGCTTTTTGGGTGGTATAATCTTCAATCTCCTACGGGGAGTAGAACTTGTTGTGCTTTATCCCCCAACCATCCACGGTACAATAAAGTTCCTCGGCATCCTCCCCCGGTGCCCTGTGCAAAACAATTCACACCAAACCTTTGGACTCACAATTCCAACGGGCTTTGACCTTCATGGTCTTGCTGTGAAAACCGTTCCTAGTGTCCTTGTCACAACATGGACATTTAAAACCCGTTTTTCTGCTTTTGGTTCTCTAGTGCTGCTGCTCCGTTCTCTGTGGGTGTCTTGCAGTAAACTTCCACCTCTTTTTTAATGTTGGGCTGCTGATTCTTTACTCTGTTTTCCCCTTCCCAAAATTTCCCAAAAACGGGGCCCGAGGCCCCCCGAGGGTCACAAATAAAATTTCCCCGTTCTGTAAAAACCCCTGCTCTTTTCCTGTACCTTGAGCAATATCATGGTGGGCCTTTACCCCTCGACTGGAGGTAAAGGGTAACTTCTCCACATCTTGAGCATGTTGCTCCACTTCCCAGCTCTGGAGAGTTCATCTCTCTGAGAGCTCCGGCAACAGTTCTTCATCAGCTCTCTCGAAATCAATGCTCCCTCTACATCTGGCCTCTGGTGACCTTCCTGACCCTTCACAAGTATATTGTAAGGGGCCCCAAAACTTTCCCTAGGATCTTTAATGCTCTTTTGTACCCTTTCCCCAGGTTCTTGTAGGAGGTGCTGTGCAGTGCCGTCCTGCCCTTTTCCTTGCAATACTTCTCAAAAAGGGTAATTTTTGAGCTGCAGAATGGACAAATGATTGGGGTCTTTGAATGCCTATAAAGGCCAAAATTCTAAATCCTCCCCACTGAAAGCTGAAGTTCTCCTCTAGGTACCCGTAGAGACTCTACCAAGATTGCTGTAACTCTTTCTGTCCGCACATGGTTTTTTAAAGCATCAAAAAGGGTAGAAGCTATTTTTCTCTGGCCTTCTGGGGTTTAAAAAAAGGCCCCTGATACCTTGGGGTCTTTCTTGTTGTTCTCTATGTACTTTTTATTTTGGGGAACTCTGCTGGGAGCCTCAGGGTCTCCCCGGGGTATTCATAGGTCAGTTTAAATTGTGGTGGGACCAAAACCCCCTTTAGTTCCACTGGTGTTCCTGGGTTTGGGAGGATGAATTCCTGTTTTAAATTCTTACATCCCCCATCTTGGTATTTCTCCCCCTCAAGTATAGTTAAATTTTCTATCTTTGCTCCTTTCCCAAGAAAAAAGGGGCTTCTGCTTCAGCAGAGCTAGCTGGGGGTTTCGAATTTCCAGCTGCTGCTTCTTCACAGCTCCATAATTTCTTCCCCAAACCTTGTTCTCTGCCTCCAAATCGGTTCAGGGGTGTCTCTAGGTGCCTATAATCCTATCATGTCTACTTCACTATGCGGGTCCGTTTCTCCTCATGCTTTTCCTGGCCTTAAATCCTCATCCTTCCTGCTGGGCCATCCTTGTGCGGCGTCCTGAAAATTCCTCACCTGACCCATGGTGTCAGCTTTTACTGCTCGGCCTCTGTGCGCTGATCCTCTCCGTCATAACTTACGAGCTCAGCGTGGGTAATTTAAAATTGTCTGTTGACTCCAAGAGGGCATCCTTCTTTCCTTGACCTAGTTGTTTCCTGACGTCACCAGTCCTTGTCAAAGATGTGTTCTCCTGGTGAAGATCCCTTTCATAGCTTACGCTTCCCCTTTTCACACTACGGTTCATCGTAGCCCCCACTACGGTGTCATCGTACCCCCGACTCGGTGTCATTGTATCCTCATGTCACATATGTTTTCCTGCGTACCCTCTCTTTTAGGGCCTCAGCTAGCACACTAAATTTTTTAAATGTTTTAAACACGTAGGTAAAAGGGGTCTTTGGGGTCTTGGGTATTACGTCGCCAATTTACACGCTTTTCTTGGTATTGGTTAAATTTAAGAAATGGTTTTAAACTGCAAAAAAACAAAATTCACTGAAGAACCCACGTTTCGAAAACAAACCTTCTTAATCGCAAATACAAAAAATACCTGAATCAACTCATCCCCATAATAATAAACTCTCATACGTGACAAAAGTGGTAAAAAACTCGTCCCCTTTTTTTTAACTAACCCCCGAAATCTATCGAGATAATACGTGTATGATACCATAAATTCATATTTCATCCAATTAAAATAACAGCAAGTCTCTTCAATTTCTGGCGCTCTAGGGATTCCGAATCCAACAGTTTCTACTGGGTGTATCCATAACCAACCGGCCTAAAACATTATGTAGCTTTGTACAGCTCACTCGCAGTGGCCTCGTGGTCCAGGATGTAAAAAACCTCCCTTGGTCTTGAACTTGACGGGGGGGTCACCACTGATCTGTCGGGGAAGCCTTTGTCCCCTAATTTATACTATTATATAGTAAAAATAATTTATCATAATTACTAAATTATATAGTAAAATACAAATTATACAAATTTATAGTTGGTCTAAAAAAAATCGACCTTTTTGGGGCTTACAGGGGAGATATTCCATTTTTGTCGGTCATTGTAGTAATTATCTTTTTCATCATATTTTTGTCCTGATTGAACCCCCTCAATATTCTTAAACTCCGTCGTATCTCCAAATATTTAATTTATGTTTTTCTGGTTGTAGGTTGTTTTGCATTATCACTCCCAGGTCCTTTTCTTCACGAACCTTTGTAATTACTTCACTTCCCATTTTATATGGCAATTAAATCTCATCGCTTTTTAAAATTTCCATCACATGACACTTATTCACATTATATTCCATTTCCCATCTTCTGCTCAATTCGTAGATCTTGTTCAGGTCATTTTGTAGTGTTTCACAATCTTTATAGCTTTTTATTTTTCTCAATAGTTTTGCATCAGCAGAAAAAAAACTTATATAACTTTAAATTTCATCTGTCATGTCATTGACATAAATCATTGGTGCAAACATAATTTTGGTGGTAAAACTTTATTGGTGCCAACATTGATCCTTGTGGTACCCCACAAAATACATTTCTCCATTCAGATTTTTCATCCTTTACTATTGTTCTCATTTCTCTTCCTCTCAGATAACTTTCCATCCAGGTTTTGATCATCCCTTTGATTCCTCCTATATTTTCCTATTTTCAAGTATAACCCTCATGGGAGACTTTTCAAATGCCTTGTTTAGATCTAAATATACACAATATACCCATCCATCTCTTTCCTGTGTTGTATCAATTACTCTTGAGTAAAAGCTTATTAAGTTGGTCACGCATTATATGTGATGAGTGTGTGTGTGGTGTTTTGTGTGTGTGTTTTGGGGTGTGTGTGTATGTGTGTGTGTGTGTGTGTGTGTGTGTGTGTTGTGTGTGTGTGTTGTGTGTGTGTGTGTGTGTGTGTGTGTGTGTGTGTGTGTGTGTGTGTGTGTGTGTGTGTGTGTGTGTGTGTGTGTGTGTGTGTGTGTGTGTGTGTGTGTGTGTGTGTGTGTGTGGTGTGTGTGTGTGTGTGGTGTGTGTCATTCACCCATGGTCTTTTCCCGCGATTCAAACTCGCGATCGTCAGTTTCACTCTCCTGGTGGCAAATTTGGAGCTCAATATTACCGATCTTAGGGTAATAAATGCTGGGACCTCATCACACACCACACACCCCTATCCCCTTGCTAAAGGGGACAGTAACAGCCGAATTCCTCAATCTAAAATCCTTGGGTATGAGCGGGCCGATGATCGAACGCTGGACCACAGAATGGTGCCAGACGCTCTAACCCACTAAACCGTTCAGGCGGTATACCAAGCCGTTCAGGCGATGTACCAAGCCGTTCAAGCGGTGTGTGTGTCTGTGTGTGTGTGTGTGTGTGTGTGTGTGTGTGTGTGTGTGTGTGTGGTGTGTGTGTGTGTGTGTGTGTGTGTGTGTGTGTGTGTGTGTGTGTGTGTGTGTGTGTGTGGGGTGTGTGTTGGGGTGTGTGTGAACACGGGCGCACGCACCCGGTAATGGAAGCTGATAGTGGTGATGTGGTGAGCTACGTGAGGCAAGCTGTTTTGCGTGAGGGGCAACCTGGCAAAAACCTGGAAGGGAAACCTAGATAATTCTTACGTCAACCGGTTTCAACATGTTTTGTCATTTACGTTAACGGGAGACCCACAACTATAGAATATAGTGGTGTGTGCCGCATGGAGATCTGTGAGACGATGGTCGAAAAAAGTTCACTCTGAACAGATATAGAGACACAGATACGATTTTTCTTGTATTATTATCATTATCATTTGTATTCATCATATTTTGTATTCATTATTATTTCAACTATCATTATCATTATCATTATATCATAACGAAAATTATGATGATTATAACTATAATAACCGATAATCATAATACTAATGATAACAATAACAAATACATTTTAAGCAATAAAAATAATAATAATAATAATAACAATAATGATAATAACAATAATGATAATAACAAAAATAATAGTAACAATAATCATAATAATAATAATGATAATAATGATAACAATAATAATGATAATAATAATAATAGTAAATGAAACGTACATTCATCTATAATAGGTTATCTACGTACAGGCAGGTGGTGTGAGCGCCTGGCCAATGGCTGGTGAGGAGGATCCTGCAACGCGTCCTGCGGCGGTGCGGAACTCAAGGTGAAGCAAGCTGTTGACTCCTGTCGCGGAGCCCCTTATGTGGGGTCAAGGTTCAGTCAGGGTCAAGGGGTAACACCGCTCTTGCTTGAGGATCCTACACACGGGCCAGCACCTGCCCCCCCCCCCCCCCCCCCCCCCCCCCCCCCCCGCCTCCCCGTTGGTGTGTGGGACGTGACGCGGACGGACGACAGACGCACCTCGAGGCACCTCCTTTATGCTATCAGCTCACCAAAAATATAAAACCTTTATTTATATAAAACCTTTATCTATATTTGTGTTGAAGAGCCGAGTTTTGGAAGCGTATCATATTGTGTGACTGGTTTAGATAATCATCAGTGAACAAAACTTTGGCTAGATGGCAGATATTACCATGTCTACATTCAAATATGCAAACCCAAGCAGACACCCGCATGACAGTATATAGTAAATATATAACTGATTCAATGTTGGTGTTTATTGAAAGCCATGCAAGTTAAATGTTGTGAAAACTGTTCATAGCTTAAGAGCTCATAGTGACCGGTCTATGGGTAAGGCTGAAACTTCATACACTACACACCCCACCTCCTTGCTCAAGGGGACATATACACCCTGTGCTGTCAGCGGAGTCCGGCGTGAGCGTGCCTTGAACCTGCAACATGCTGAACACAGACGCACATGCCTATAATAATATGTATTCACCCACGGTTTGCCCACGCGAGCTAGACTCACAATCGCCAGTTTTTACCCTCAGGGAGAGAGCTTGGAGCTCGTATATTGTTACAGATCTTTGGGTAATGCTTGGACCTCCCACACCACACAAACCCCATCCCCTTGCTCAAGAGGGACATTAACCGCCCACATTATTGTGTGTGTGTGTGTGTGTGTGTGTGTGTGTGTGTGGTGTGTGTGTGTGTGTGTGTGTGTGTGTGTGTGTGTGTGTGGTGTGTGTGTGTGTGTGTGTGTGTGTGTGGTGTGGTGTGTGTGTGTGTGTGTGTGTGTGTGTGTGTGTGTGTGTGTGCCCTTAAGTATTGACTTTCCTTCCTCCCTTACTATTCCTCACTCGCATCAACATCTCCTTTTCTGTAACACTGACATCAGAGGCGCCGCGTCGGGACTCGATATATAGGGTTATAATCATCATCCTAATTACTACTTATACATTATAATTATGTTCTTAATTATAAAGAAAAAAAATCATGATAAAAAAATCTATAATATGAATGAAAATATGACCAGTAAGTAGGACGCCTTAATCGGCGAAGGACGAGCGAGCCCACGTGCGCACGTGAAATATGGCCCAGAGTTTGACTTGCGTGATATTGCTAGGGGTGTGGTCTCAAACCACACATCAAATGTCAACTTAATCGGTACAGCCATTTCTCAGCTATAGCAAGATAACGTTGTCTGACACCCCTCACGGTGACCCCTCACCTGAGACAAAACATGTCAAGCACAAATAGGGATTGAATGGGGCTATCAGATGGCGAAGACCGCTTGTCAATCGGAAGCGGGATTCCAAAGATATAAGCTCCTGAAAAGCGTGATGGTCGGTCGGGTCAAGTCGGCCGCTAAGCGTGATGGTCGGTCGGGTCGGGTCGGCCGCTTAGTGAGAAAAATCCCGTATCCAGTGAGGACTCGCGAGCGCCTCGCGCTCGCTCGTAAAGAATGATAATGCTGATAATAATAATAATATCATTATTACCATTATCATTGGCAATAATTGATATTATGATAATAATATAATAATAATAAAAATCCTATTAGGGCAATGGTTAGATATATATTATATGTATGTGTATAATCTTAATATCTATATTAAGACAGGATGTCTGAGTGTCTGTGTGTCCTCTACCGGCGCCTGTCGGTCTGAGACACTGCCACCTTTTGATGACATTTTGCTGAACACGTAGCCACGCCATCCCATATGATGATGACGTGGATAGCCAGCCTGTGTGTTTGGAAACAACACTTGATGGTGACCGCGCTCCACAGGCCTGGGAGACATGGACGCCGGAAGCTGTGAGGTTCCGGTCAAAATCCTTATATGCTGCCGACGGAGAGGAGAGCGGCAGAACAACAGGAGACGCGTTACCTTGCGCTCCGATTCAAGACTCCTTCTGAGGGTTTGTGTGTACTCCACACACCTGAGGGTGTGAGCGTACTTGTCACGATATTAATTGTTCTGGCCCTGTCTATTAGACATTGGTTTCAATGGCTGTGTAAAGAACCGCGTGACATTACTATCGTAAAATCTTCACAAGTGTACATATATTATTATATATTTTTAATAGTATATTGTCTTACTCGAATCCTTTGGCACTTTACATACTTATAAATTACCTAAAGAACAGCTCGACCACGATTAGCCCAATACCACCTTATACCACTTCATTGATGTGTACTTCTGGGCAGCGAACCAAGTTACCTGCCTATCAAGAGGCATCGCAGGCAATCACCCCTACAGGTCAGTAACCTGTATCTACATGGTGTGATCCCGTTACCTTTAAAACAATCTAATTAAAAAGGGTAACAATGTCATTATTATTGTAATCAATATTATTAGTTATTATTATCATTATTAATATCACAATCATATCACTTTTGTTAATATAAGTATCACCGTTATCATCATTATTATTACCGTCACGCGATTGCAATAATGAATACTACTACTACTACTACTTCTACTAGAAATACTACTAATACTGTTGCTTGATAATATTCAATTCTATATAATTATTTATTGTTAATAATACAAGTTCTTATTTCCTTTCTCCTCTTTACACAAAACCGGTATGAACTTCTCAATGACCGCAAAAATGTCCGTCCTTTCTTGAACTTGTCACAATGTGAATTTCTTACCTGGGTTCATTACAACAATGAATAGTCTGCGTTGTCCTCGCTACACACATGCCATGTCCCTCTCCGAGTCTCCGAGGCTCAGGGAGGCTTCGCCGGACTGAGGCGTGACGAACAAAACCTCTTTTTCCTTCAACATTTACTTGTCTGGACGGAGCCGCCCTGCTAGAGTGGCTGGGATTCACCGTGTGCCTAGAACATGTTACTGATACTATTACAAGTATTGATATAATTGTAATTACGGTACTGACAGTGCAAACATTACCATTACCATTATTATCATTAATTTTCATTACTTTTATTATCATCATCAACATTATCATTACGGGTGCTGGCAGCAAACGCAGCATCAACAATATCAGCACTCGTAGTTATAACATTGGCAGAGCCGGTGCCTTACTTAGTATTTATAACTAATGAATGCTGGTGCGTCGAGTTTTCTTCAGCTCTTGAAGTGAAGTTCATGAGCACAATAAGTCGATATTGTTTTTTATATTACTCGTAAGGCTGAACAGAACTGTTATAGCAGTGATGCAGGTGTCACTGGGGGTAAATGGGAGGCTTTCAAGGAGTTAGCACGCTCAGTTCAAAACCGAGAAGTCCTGGATTCCATCTCCGGGCGGAGCGGAGAAAGATAAGCGGTCTCTTTAAAACCCGAGCCCCTGTCCAGCCAGCAGTGAATGGGTACCGGGTGGTAGCCGGGGGTTGTGTCCCGCCTCTCGGGGTGGTGGCTTCGGCCAACACTAAGTACTTAGGAATCAAAATTAAAATGTTCGTAGATATGGAGGCGGGACCATACGAGTGTAGCTCATGCCCTGTAAGTTACAACTAGGTAAATACACACACACACATCTAGGCGGCTCGTAACCTCCATTCCAGACCAGAGGGCTTTGAGACTTCGTGTTGAAGCAGAGGTCGGGACGTGGTGAAGACGTTGCGGGTGACCATAATAGTCTTAAGGCCGGTTCCTACTAGCCCGCTTCTACGACCGCCGTTGCCGTACAACGCCCAACAATGACGTCACCATCATCACCGCTTGAGTGGTTGTAGTGGTAATCGGGCACAGTTTGCACCTCCGCTCGAGCGGACACCGCCGAGCTGGAGAGATGATTTTAATTTTGTACGGCAGCCGTACAGCGGTACGGCGGTGCGATCGATTTTTATGTGACGTCATTGTTGGGCGGTGAACGGCAACGGCGGCCGTAGAAGCGGGCTAGTGGGAAACGACCTTTAACCGGAGCCACGAACGGACTAAGCAGGTGGTGGAAGAGAAAAGAGGGGGCGAAGGGGGCGGAACAGTCGCCCGAACGCCTGAAAGTGGTGGTTCTCCCTTATATATATATATATATATATATATATATTATATTAAAATAATATAAAATATATATATATATATATTATATATATATATATAGATATATATATATATATATATATATATATATACCGGGTTACCAAAGTTACCTTCCCCAGGTACTCATTTATCGACCAACCCCTCAAGGAAGGATGAACAGCTTAGCCCACAACAAAACACCTGGTACATATCATGAATAGTATGACCACATTAGGGTGAGGGGCACGCCCAACGATAAATCACGCACGCAAGAACACACACACACACACACACACACACACACACCACACACACACAAGTGAGCAGGCAGAAAAACATGTTTGTGTTGTATAGTAATCAATTAAGCCGGAAGCTGGATCTGGAATATATGTGTGTGTGAGTGTGAGTGTGAGTGTGAGTGCGTGTGCGGGTGCGTGTGCGTGTGCGTGTGCGTGTGCGCGTGCGCGTGCGCGTGTGCGCGTGTGCGCGTGCGCGTGTACTCATCTAGTTGTATTTTACAGGGCCTGAGCTACACTCTTATCGCTCCGTCTCCATATCTAATTTTGTTTTGTTTTGCTTCCTTAGTGCTCAGTGTTGGGGAAAGCCACCACCGGGAGGCGGGTCACAACCTCCGTCTAAAGGCCCGTCTACACTATCAGTGGACACCTGTGGTTTTGGAGCATGGTAACGGCGTGTACCCGGAAAATGATAGTGTAGACGCAAACAACTGAAGCACTATCCCTAACCGAGGCAGTTCGCACAGAAAAGTCTGCGTTGAACTAGACAGTTAATCTCCATGCCAGACGTTCCGGTGTATGGGTTATACAGTGTGAACTGTATAACCCATGTATATATTAGTAGAACTTTGATAGTTATGGAGCATACGGTCTGCAAATCCCTGGTCTGGTATTTATAATAAGGCTATGGATTCCCATAAGGTTCGACATAACATAAAGTTGCCCATAAGATCTCTATGTTATGGAGCACATTTCTGAATGGGTCTAGCAGTTCCTGCTGACATAACTTCCCTCTAAACGTAGCATTTACATTACCCTAAGATGTCTCTTAGATCATGAAATAACGCTTGAAATCAGTAAAATATGAGCAATCAATTATGTGAGAACCTTACGAACTGAAAATAAAGCAATTTTAAAGGATTAATTCATATATACGTGTCAATAACATCCCGTAGAAAAGTTTTACGCGGGAACGATGTAAATACTTGTCTCTCTCCTCTATAAATCTCTATAAATAACATGTTATATCTCCAAAAGTAATAGTAGAAGGGTGACGGAAGGAAACACAACAGGTAAACCACGTAGTAAAGAAGGAGAAAGGAGCAAAAGCCAGGGAGGGAGTGATGACCAGACAGATACGGCAGTATACGTAGCTAGGTAAATATACTGCCGTATCTGTAGCTACGTATAATGCCGTATCTCTGCCTGATCATTACTTCCTCCTTGGCTATTGCTTCCTTTCTCCTTCTCCTTTACTATATGGTTTACCTTGTGTGCATCCTTCCGTCACCCTTTCGCCATTACATTTGGAAATATGCTGTTATTTGGTACATTTCTAGCGTTTGCCCATACTCTCCCCCTTGCCCCAAACAAGCTTGGGGACCTATGGGAATGCGGGGTTTGAGGGTGGGGACTAAATAATGCGTCGAAAACACGTATTTTTGGAGTTGTGTAGGAGTCAAAATTACCTATATCTAGGGTAATTTTTCCTTGGTAAATATCCTAACTTAGCGATAATTACCCGATAATCTAACCTAACCTAATGGGGCCCCTCGACACCCCCGGTACCTTAATTTTTTTTTACCTTACTTCTTAGTGGGAGGGGTGGGGGAGGGTGGGGTGGACTCGATACTCCGGTCATTCTGTTTGTGAGGATCGTCAGCAGGTCCACACGTTTCTTGACTGAAAAATCCAGTAAATTTTCCCTAGATCTAGGGAATTTTACGCCACTATCTAACTCAAAAACTGTGGTTGCAACGCACATTTTGTACCCCAACCAAATATCCCGCATTCCCCCCAAGGTCCCCAAACTTGTTTTGGGGGAGAGGTGGGAGTATGGGCAAACACTACAATAATACCTGTTATTTATAGGGAGGAGAAAGACAAGTGTTTACGTGCGTCTCACTCTTCTTCCTTTTGTGACCTGCATCGCCTCTGCTTTTCTTCCCTTGCCGCGGACACTTTTCAATGAGGATTGGGCTTTAGTTAGAAAGTTAAAACGTGGAGTTAGGTTAGGTTAGTGAATCTAAAGGTGGAGTTAGGTTAGTGAATATAAAGGTGGGGTTAGGTTAATGGGTCTAAAGGTGGGGTTAGGTTAGTTAATTTCATATGTCCTATACGCTTCTTACTAAAAACATTTGATATCTCCAAAGTAATGATTTGCGACAGAAACTCATTGAGAGTTTCTTAGAATCCATTAAGGTAACCAGAAAGCACACTCCCGTGTACGGAATTCTGGTCCTAGTGTAAAAAATTTACCTTGTATTACCAAGTATTACATTTTTGTTTTTCCGGAAGTAGTATCTCCACTACGTGCTGAAGCTGAAATGATAGCCCTCCAGAAGGTAGATATGGCTGCGTAGGTAAAACAAATTTTTATCTTCATTTCTGCAAAAACAAGAGCAAAATTTATTATAAACATATCAATACTAAATAGAAAATAATAATGCCTTCGAAAAATGTTGTGTCAAATAAACAATAAAAACCCTTTATTCATCCTTTTCATCTATTAGTAGAAGTGGAACCGTCGTCGAAAATTTCCGTCAGCGAGAATTCTCGGTTGTTGTCTCGCCGAGAATTTGAGTATACGAGAGTATTACCATGGACGGCCTTGGGCAAGTATTTTCCCTGTCCACTCCAGCTGCTCCATGGTCATCACTGCAGCAGCTGCACTGTTCAGTGCCTACTGCATCTTGCCAGTGGCGAGGAAACAATGTTATTATAATTTTCATTCCCGCTGTCAGTGTATGGTTCCTTTTATATTTACTCTGGAGGAATGCATTCACGAGAGTGGCATACATAATTCCCTCATGGTTCAGCCGATACCTCTTGACAATTTCTTCGTCATTCAATTAGCCAAGAACGTCTCTTCTGGCACGAAAATGCCTGGGTTGGCGCTGGCGGAAGAGTTGTTTTGCTGCCATGTTGACGGCTTATGTCAACATAAGGGTCCTTATGGGACCTCCGGACATCCCATAGCGCTTATGGGGAACTTTATGGAAAAACACGAGCACTTATGGAGATTTTCGGTGACTTATGGCGAACTTCGCCATTTTGTCTGCTTATGGGAAACCCATAAGCTATTATAAATACGGGCCCAGGGATGTACCTGGTACCGTGGTACGTATGTACGATGTACCGTATTATTCTACAGGGTTGATAATGGCCCATGTTATCTGGCACAACTGCACGCCAGTACCTATCGCTCAACCAACACGGGCAGCAGCTACCCGCACACTGGACTGGATAGGGGAGAACGTAGGGGACTCTGTACAGTATGAACGGGCAAACTCATGGAAGTAGTATGGGTGGAGGCGCCCTCAGCCGCGTGGGTTGAAGTCGGTGACTGTCAGTCAGCCATCTTGCTGTGGGCTAAGGCAGCCCATATAACTCTACTGCCTTCCTTCCCTCCTTTTCTCCATCCCTCCTTCTCTCCTTCCCTCCCTCCCTTCCTTCCCTTCTTCCCTCCCATATCCCTCCTTCCCTCCCATCCCTCCTTCCCTCCTTCCCTCCTTCGCTCCCTCCCTGCCTCCCTTACTTCCCTCCTTCCCTCCCTCCCTCCCTTCCTTCCTCCTTCTCTCCTTCCCTCCTTCTCTCCCTCCCTCCCTCCCTTACTTCCCACCTTCCCGATTTTTGTCCACGTGAACACTTTAATAATTAATGGGAGGGACATGCTGACGTCACCTAGAATAGAGGGATAGTGATGAAGTGCACTTTTAAGGGTTGAGTTTTTATGTGGAGAGAAATAGACGAGCAGCGCTTCCCTACGTCAACAGTACTATACGTTCACTTCCACAGCAGGAGTGTCGTTCCTTGTGTGTTCTGCTATGGTGAATAGCTGTGTTGCATTTGGGTGCAATGAAAGAGCGTACAAAACATCTGACCCATCCATTACATTTCACCAGTAAGTTATTCATTTGTTGTTTTATAAAATTATGTTTCAAATAACGTGCATATATTTGATAGACAAAGACAGTGACCTTGTTAGAAAAGTGTGATAACTACTGCACCACTGGGTTGGCAATTGTGTTACTGATAGTAATAATAGTGGCGGTAGCTTTAGTAATAGTATATAAGTGTTAGCGATTGTGTTCGTAGGGTTTATACTAGCATTATTTAGTGGTACGTAAATCTATTCAATATATAAAATGTAGTTTTAAGAACATGATGTCATGTATAATATGTAATGATATAATATGTAATATGGACCCAATATGCAAAAATATGCAATAATATAAAATAATATGCAATAATATGATATGTAATATATGGTTAGCAGTAACACAGAAGTATAATTTCACACACCATGATATCTTTAAAGTGCAAACAGTGTACAAAGTGAAAAGAAAGAGTGGGTATCTCAGTCACCCAGTGCGTGACATTGCCCACAGCAGTGTGGCGGACGGGGGAGAAAAGTGGCTTCACCAGAAACACAGGCCGCGCGGCTGGGGGCGCTTCCATTCATATTTCCTCCAAGGGCAAACTGTGGTCGGGGGTCTTGCCATCCTTCACCACCATCCCTCAAAATTGCTGAGTTGCGTGCTCGAGCACCATAGGTAGCCACTGATAGTGTAGACGGGCCCTTAACGCCCGGAAACTCATTTACTGCTGGGTGGACAGGGCTTGGGTTTTAAGGAAACTCCCCATCCCCTTTTCCGCTCCGCCCGGGGATCGAACCTGGGACCTTCTGGGTTATGAACCGAGCGTGCTAACCACTACACTATATACGGAGTACCCTTGTGTATGTTGTGTTTTGTGGGTGTGTGTGTGTGTGTGTTTTTGTGGTGGGGTGTGTGTGTGTGTGTGTGTGTAAATGTGATTACGTGTGTGGTGTATGTGTTGTGTGTGAGTGTATGTATGTGTGTATGTGTAGCGGTTCCCCCCTACAAACCGCTAGGAGGGGAGTTTGTAGCAGTCTGTCCTACAAAACTACATTCGCTCTTACACTACTCCACAAGGAAAAACGTGTGGTTGCAGCCCCAACTATTATAACTTTTATTTTTATTAATTTTCATTATTCATGTATAATTTCATACCCTTATTTTAGTTTTTAATGTAACTATAATTAACCAACATGTAATCACCATCTCAACATTCACCCCTTACTCAGCGCGCACTGCATTAGCGCGCTGACCCAAAGACTACTCTATACTGGACTTGCTACTCGCGCCCCGCGACAAACCGCCCATGACCAGTGGAGGCCAGTTTTGCGATTCCTGCCATTTTAGAACTCACCCTATTTCCCTTCCTAAGGTTTTTTCAGTATATATGATATACCGTTATCTTCGTAACTGTTTGTTCTATAATATTTTCAAATAAAAAACAGTAAAAAACACTAAAGAATGCCATTATGAGAGTGAAGAAATATGCATGACCTCAATATATACTTAAACTCTTCGCCATTTAATATTTTGCGAGAAAACATTTAGATGCTAGCGATAGAAAGAAGCGGATTTTCATTAGCTTTCCATTGATATATTTCGTTTTCTGATAAATGAATTACCACCATGCCTAAATGAGCGTTAACTAAAAAAATAACATCATCTATCGTATCGGCAAGTAAAAAAAGTGTTCCATGAATACAGTAGACTATGGCATATCAGTATAAATGATACACTGTTTGTTCGTGAATGTTTGTTCTATAAAATTTATCAAATAAAAAACTATAAAATACACAAAAGAAATTCCATTATGAGACTGAAGAAATTGCATGACCTTATATTCATTTAAACTCATCGCAATTTGATATTTTGCGTGAAGACTTTTACATGCAACATATCAATAGAAGCGGAATTTAATTAGCTTTCCATTGCTATATTTCATTTTCTGATAAATGAATTTAAACCATGCATAAATTAGCGTTAACTAAATAAATAACATCATCCATCGGGTAATTATCCCGATAGATGATGTTATTTTTTTAGTTTAAAGCTAATTTATGCATGGTTAAGTTTCATTTATCAGAAAACTAAATATAGCAATGGAAAGCTAAGGAAATCCGCTTTTTTTATCGCTAGCATCTAAAATGTTTCTCGCAAAATATTAAATGGGGATGAGTTCAAGTGAATATTAAGTTCATGCTATTTCTTAACTCTCTCATAATGGCATTTCTTTATTGCATTTTACTGTTTTTTATTTGATAATATTATAGAACAAAGATTTACGAAGATAACGGTATATCATATATACTGATAACCATAGGAAGGGAAAAGGGAGTGATGTTCGAAATGGCAGGAATCGCAAAACTGGCCTCCACTGGAAATAGCCCAAAATGAGTAGCAAGTCCAGTATAGAGTAGTCTTTGGCTGACCTTAAACCAATGTAATATTTATTGTTCAAATCTGTTTTTTTCATTTATGTTGATGTTTTTCAAGTAAAAGTTATGTGGTGTCTCGCGCTCGACAGGTGTCTCAGCGGGCCAGGGATGCCAAGTGGTTGGAGTGGTGCGCCTCTTTCAACCAGCACACCTCCCTCGGCCAGCTGTGGAGGAATGTTTAGGACGGCTTCCGGTGCCGCCCCGCCCCGACCAGCCGCCCACCCACACCCACACCGAGAGGCGGAGAGGCTCATCGGCGTGTTCACCGCGCAAGGCTCCAGCGCCCAACTTCCTCCTCGCACACGCCACCTCCAGCAGCAGCTTCGACAACACCGCGTCGAGGCTGTCAGGGAGGCGCGGGGGGAACCTGACGTGGCGGACCATCTCTTCACTCGCCAGGAACTGTCGTCGGCGAGGAAAAAAGGGCGCGACACAGCTGCAGGGACGGACGGCGTGACATACTCCATGCTGGCTCATGCCGGGCCTGCCGGGGACGCCGCGCTGCTCGCCACGCTCAACGCGTCTTGGCTGGCAGGTCACCTGCCACCGGCGTGGAAGGAGGCCGATATTCAGCCCATCCCCAAGCCTAGGGAGCCCACCAAGCTCAGGCCTATCTCCCTCATCAGCTGCACGGCTAAAACAGCCGAGAGAATGGTGCTCTAGCGAATGCAGTGGCGCGTTGGAGCCCTCCACCCTCACGTGTTTGGCTTCACCCGCGGCGTGGGCACAGCTGACAAGCCTCCTCACCCTGCTGACTCAGGCCAACAACTGCCCCACAGTCACAGTCTTCCTCGACCTTGAGAAAGCGTTCGAGCTGGCCAGTCCTCACGCTATTCTCGCCACCCTCGCGAGGAAGGGGATCCGGGGAAGACTGCTCGCCTGGCTCGAGGACTACCTCCAGCACCGTCGGGCCAGAGTCAAGTTCCAGGGCCACAAATCCCGCTACAAGGAACTGGAGAACGGGACACCCCAGGGCGGCATCCTCAGCCCTTTTCCTGTTAAAACCTGCTGATGGAGGAGCTGGTCGCCCTGCCCTTCCAGGCTGGCACCGTCCTGCTCAGCTACGCCGACGACCTGGCCCTCGTTGGCAACCGGGCGGGGTGACAGGCTTTGCAAGACGCAGCGCGCTCTCGACCTCATCACCGCCAAGTGCGAGGAGCTGGGCCTCAAGATCTCGGCGCAGAAGTCCCGGGCCATGACTATCAAGGCAGCCAACCCAGCCGGGTCAGCTGCGCGTCCAGGGCATCGGCCTGGCCTGGACGGACAGTCCAGGCCCTGTACCTCAGGGTGTGGCTCGACAGGGCGGCTGTCATTCACGGCGCAGCTTGACTACCTGAGGGAAAGGACACAGGCCGGGCTAAAACGTGATGAGGGCCATGACGCGGCTTAACGCCGGTGCCACCTTCTCTGTCCTCCGCCTGTACTACGTGCAGGCGGTGCGCTCCCTGGTGGATTATTGCGCCCCTGTACTCATCGCGCTCTCCCCCAGTCAGCAGGAGCGGCTCGAGGTGCTCCAGAACAACGCCATGAGGACCATGCTGGGGGCTCCGAGATGGTCCAGCGCCTGTGTAATGCAGAGCGAGACCAGATTTGTGCCCCTCGCCACCAGGGTGCAGTGCATCATGGCCTGTCGCGTGGCCAGAGTCTTCCGCCGCGACGTGGAGGGCGTGGCGCAGAGGAGACTCAGGCTGGCCATGACGCAGGGCATCGAGTGCCTGCGCGGCAACACGTGGCTCATTAACACCTCGCTAGCCACCCACAGCCTCATTCACGCGGGGATCACCGGACCGTGGTGGGAGGCCGATGTCCCCGCCCCCACCTACTATGCCCCGCCCCAGTGGGGGCCCCCCGCCGCAGAGTTCACCGCCACGCTGTTGCCTGCGTGCAAAGCCATGTGCAACACCCGGGAGCTGCGGCAGCACGCGCTGATGGCCATGGCACAGGTCGTCGAGCGGGACAGCCGCGTATACTTCACTGACGGCTCGGTCGACCCGGATAGTGGCAGAACGGGCGCCGCGTTCGTCACGGGTGGGACAGAGATGTCTTGGCGGACGTCTGACAACTGCTCCACCCTCCAGACTGAGCTGGTGGCCATCCAGCACGCCCTCGAACATGCCCTGCACCGCCGGGAGGCAACCGTGGTAATACACACCGACTCCTGGACGGGGCTGCAGGCCCTCCAACAGCCGCATGCCAAGGACAACGTGAGGCTCATCACCACCATCCTGGGCAGCCTACAGAGCCTTGGCGCGCAGGGAAGGCGTGTCAGGCTCAACTGGATCCCCAGCCACGTAGGGGTCCGAGGTAACGAGGCGGCGGACGTGGCCGCCAGCGGCCCCAGCGTCACCATGCACGTGCCTCCCAGCTTACAGCAGCTCAAGGCGCAGGCGAGGCGGGCCGCAGCACACCGCGATCACCAGACGCACCGAGAGCTGGAGACCAGGAAGAGGCAGGCGGCCTGGTACGCTGCAGCCACTGACTACCACCCACTAGACGCCACCCAGCAACAACCCAGGGCAGATGGCGCACTACTGCAGCGTGTGCGTCTGGGCTACTGCACCAGGGAGGAGCTGCAGGAGGACTTCGAGGGGCAAGAGTGCGATCACTGCGAGAAGCACACCCGTCGCCCACTGGTGCACTACCTCCTGTCCTGCCCCGCCACCGGATCCCTGAGGCCCGGCCCGGCCCCCGCCGCCCAGCCTGCAGGTGGGGGGCTGTAGAGTGGGCGTGAAGGCAGGGCCGCCCTCATGGTCCGCTACACCTCGAGAGACGTGATGCTGAGGGTGCTGCGAGCAACGCCCCCTCCCCGCTGACACATCACGTACCCACACCCCGCCGCGCCCGGTAGGGTGACCAGTGACGCAGGTGACTCACCGTCACCACGCCCCCACGCGACCCTCCCGTAGCCTGACGGGATACCCTCCTCACTGGCGGGCTGATGCCCGCTTTGTACTTCTTTGCTCCTGCATATGCATTTCTGTACATGCTTGTATTGTGTGTGTATGTCCTGTATGCTTAATTGTGCAATAAACCTTTACAAATCAATTAAAAGTTACACAGTCGCGAGTGCGTCGCCGAGAGGTCAGACGGGGTCGCTCCGTGAGCCCCGCTGTGAACGCCGCGTGACCTATCCCGACCAATGTCCTCGCCGCATCGAGTGACCGCGCCTGTGTAGACACCTGGACTTGAGACAGACTAGTGTTAGTGTGAGTGTGAGCACGCGTCGAAATGAAAATGATCACACGCAGTGCTGCACCTGCGAATGCTTTCCCGCCAGGGGTGGGGAAGCGGGCTTCGGAGCGCCGCTCCTCGTCATCTCCTCCCACACACTCGACACCTAAAGAGGCCGCCCGTAGTCCCGAGCGCGAGCTTATCAGCGCCAACGAGGCCCACGATGACGATGACGAGAGTGTACCATCACTCGTCATCGACATGTCCGTCAGGAGCGAGGACCAGCAGGAGCCCGCACAGGGCAAGGACTGGACCACTGTGGTCAACGGTCGCGCCGCCCGCCCCAAGCTCAAGCTGGAAAGCCTGGTGGACCACGCCAGTGCCTACCTGGCCATCACGGCCGTCGAGGACGAGAACCCGACCCTGAGAATGAAGGTGAGGCCCAATCTCTACGGAGAATACATCCTCACCCCCAAGGACGAGGAGTCTGTGGCGCTCCTGCGGCACCTCGCTGACGAGGACAATAGGGTGCTCCTCCTTGACCCTAGTGTGAGGAGGCACAAGGTAGTGCTGGAGCGCTACCCTGTTGACTTCCCACTCGATGCGGTGAAGGCACAACCCCACGTGGTGTCCGCCACACGGCTGCGTGGGAGGGACAACATAGCCACGAGACAGGTGCTGATTGTCCACGAGGGGCCGCCACCTGCCAAGTTGATCCTACGTTCCTGGGGCACCTACACCTTACGCCCCTACCGGAGCGAGCCAATGAGGTGCTACAAGTGCCAGCGTTTTAACCACCTGCAAGTTAGGTGCGTGCACTCCGTCAGGTGTGGAGTGTGCAGCCTTAACCACCCAACGGAGGATTGCATTGGCCGCCACAAGTCCAACGAGGCTACCACCGCAAAGTGTCCGAATTACGGGAGAAAATACCACGCCTGGAACCCTCAGTGTCCTGAGAGGCTTCGCAGGATGCCTCGCCTGCAGCAGCAGCCTCAAGCACCACGGTGGCGGCAACACCGCCATCATGAAACACGTGGACAACCACAGGAACAACAGCGGCAACACCGCTTCATCCCCGCTCCTCCACCAGCCAGGCCAGCCTGGGTCAAGGCCGCCAAGCAGCCTTCCCCCCTAGTCCCCAGGGACCCCACCCCAGGCCGCGGGTCGGACGGAAGGGAAAGTGAAGCGCAGCTGCCATTATCACTGGAGGAGGCGGCTACCATCACCCCCGCCGCTATTCTCTCCCCCCCACTGCCTAAACGGGAGACTGGGACCAGGTCCCGCCCACCACACAGGAGTCGCCCTCAAGGTCACCCGCCTAGAGGAGGGAGGGAGGGAGTCTGCACCCTAGAGGCACTAGAGGCAGGCACTTCAGGCACCTGCACCTGCAGTGCCTGAAGTGCCAGCGACAGCGACAGCGAGAGCCGAGGGACGTCGCACTGCCTCATGCCACCGCTACGACAACGTCCCCGTCGGCGAGGAGACACGTGCAATTGCTGATTGCATCATCGTTCGCATGATGCACGTTATGAGGAGGCTCCTCCGCCGCACGGAGCTCGCCCCTGCCACCGAGGAGGAAGTTGACGCGCTCCTCCTCGAGGAGATGGAATCAGCCATCAATGTCGGTGGCCGTCAGTCACGACCCCCACCACGAGGGANTTATGGAGATTTTCGGTGACTATGGTCCCATGAGGAACCCATAGCTATTAAAATACGGCCCAGGGATGTACCTGTACCGTGGTACGTATGTACGATGTACCGTATTATTCTACAGGGTTGATAATGGCCCATGTTATCTGGCACAACTGCACGCCAGTACCTATCGCTCAACCAACACGGGCAGCAGCTACCCGCACACTGGACTGGATAGGGGAGAACGTAGGGGACTCTGTACAGTATGAACGGGCAAACTCATGGAAGTAGTATGGGTGGAGGCGCCCTCAGCCGCGTGGGTTGAAGTCGGTGAACTGTCAGTCAGCCATCTTGCTGTGGGCTAAGGCAGCCCATATAACTCTACTGCCTTCCTTCCCTCCTTTTCTCCATCCCTCCTTCTCTCCTTCCCTCCCTCCCTTCCTTCCCTTCTTCCCTCCCATATCCCTCCTTCCCTCCCATCCCTCCTTCCCTCCTTCCCTCCTTCGCTCCCTCCCTGCCTCCCTTACTTCCCTCCTTCCCTCCCTCCCTCCCTTCCTTCCCTCCTTCTCTCCTTCCCTCCTTCTCTCCCTCCCCCCTCCCTTACTTCCCACCTTCCCGATTTTTGTCCACGTGAACACTTTAATAATTAATGGGAGGGACATGCTGACGTCACCTAGAATAGAGGGATAGTGATGAAGTGCACTTTTAAGGGTTGAGTTTTTATGTGGAGAGAAATAGACGAGCAGCGCTTCCCTACGTCAACAGTACTATACGTTCACTTCCACAGCAGGAGTGTCGTTCCTTGTGTGTTCTGCTATGGTGAATAGCTGTGTTGCATTTGGGTGCAATGAAAGAGCGAACAAAACATCTGACCCATCCATTACATTTCACCAGTAAGTTATTCATTTGTTGTTTTATAAAATTATGTTTCAAATAAACGTGCATATATTTGATAGACAAAGACAGTGACCTTGTTAGAAAAGTGTGATAACTACTGCACCACTGGGTTGGCAATTGTGTTACTGATAGTAATAATAGTGGCGGTAGCTTTAGTAATAGTATATAAGTGTTAGCGATTGTGTTCGTAGGGTTTATACTAGCATTATTTAGTGGTACGTAAATCTATTCAATATATAAAATGTAGTTTTAAGAACATGATGTCATGTATAATATGTAATGATATAATATGTAATATGGACCCAATATGCAATAATATGCAATAATATACAATAATATGCAATAATATGATATGTAATATATGGTTAGCAGTAACACAGAAGTATAATTTCACACACCATGATATCATTAAGTGCAAACAGTGTACAAAGTGAAAAGAAAGAGTGGGTATCTCAGTCAGCCAGTGCGTGACATTGCCCACAGCAGTGTGGCGGACGGGGGAGAAAAGTGGCTTCACCAGACAACACAGGCCGCGCGGCTGAGGGCGCTTCCATTCATATTTCCTCCAAGGGCAAACTGCTGGTCGGTGGTCTCTGCCATCCTTCACCACCATCCCTCAAAATTGCTGAGTTGCGTGCTCGAGCACCATAGGTAGCCACTGATAGTGTAGACGGGCCTTAACGCCCGGTACTCATTTACTGCTGGGTGGACAGGGGCTTGGGTTTTAAGGAAACTGCCCATCTCTCTCCGCTCCGCCCGGGGATCGAACCTGGGACTTCTCGGTTATGAACCGAGCGTGCTAACCACTACACTATATACGGAGTACCCTTGTGTATGTTGTGTGTGTGGTGTGTGTGTGTGTGTGTGTGTGTGTGTGTGTGTGTGTGTGTGTGTGTGTGTGAATGTGATTACGTGTGTGTGTGTATGTGTGTGTGTGTGAGTGTATGTATGTGTGTATGTGTAGCGGTTCCCCCCTACAAACCGCTAGGAGGGGAGTTTGTAGCAGTCTGTCCTACAAACTACATTCGCTCTTACACTACTCCACAAGAGAAAACGTGTGGTTGCAGCCCCAACTATTATAACTTTTATTTTTATTAATGTTCATTATTCATGTATAATTTCATACCCTTTATTTTATGTTTTCTAATGTAACTATAATTAACCAACATGTAAATCACCATCTCAACATTCACCCCTTACTCAGCGCGCACTGCATTAGCGCGCTGACCCAAAGACTACTCTATACTGGACTTGCTACTCGCGCCCCGCGACAAACCGCCCATGACCAGTGGAGGCCAGTTTTGCGATTCCTGCCATTTTAGAACATCACCCCTATTTCCCTTCCTAAGGTTTATCAGTATATATGATATACCGTTATCTTCGTAACTGTTTGTTCTATAATATTTTCAAATAAAAAACAGTAAAATACACTAAAGAAATGCCATTATGAGAGTGAAGAAATATGCATGACCTCAATATATACTTAAACTCTTCGCCATTTAATATTTTGCGAGAAAACATTTTAGATGCTAGCGATAGAAAGAAGCGGATTTTCATTAGCTTTCCATTGATATATTTCGTTTTCTGATAAATGAATTACCACCATGCCTAAATGAGCGTTAACTAAAAAAATAACATCATCTATCGTATCGGCAAGTAAAAAAGTGTTCCATGAATACAGTAGACTATGGCATATCAGTATAAATGATACACTGTTATGTTCGTGAATGTTTGTTCTATAATATTATCAAATAAAAAACTATAAAATACACAAAAGAAATTCCATTATGAGACTGAAGAAATATGCATGACCTTATATTCATTTAAACTCATCGCAATTTGATATTTTGCGTGAAGACTTTTTACATGCAACATATCAATAGAAGCGGAATTTAATTAGCTTTCCATTGCTATATTTCATTTTCTGATAAATGAATTGAAACCATGCATAAATTAGCGTTAACTAAATAAATAACATCATCCATCGGGTAATTATCCCGATAGATGATGTTATTTTTTTAGTTAACGCTAATTTATGCATGGTTAAGTTTCATTTATCAGAAAACGAAATATAGCAATGGAAAGCTAATGAAAATCCGCTTCTTTCTATCGCTAGCATCTAAAATGTTTTCTCGCAAAATATTAAATGGCGATGAGTTCAAGTGAATATTAAGTTCATGCATATTTCTTAACTCTCTCATAATGGCATTTCTTTATTGCATTTTACTGTTTTTTATTTGATAATATTATAGAACAAAGATTTACGAAGATAACGGTATATCATATATACTGATAAACCATAGGAAGGGAAAAGGGAGTGATGTTCGAAAATGGCAGGAATCGCAAAACTGGCCTCCACTGGAAATAGCCCAAAATGAGTAGCAAGTCCAGTATAGAGTAGTCTTTGGCTGACCTTAAACCAATGTAATATTTATTGTTCAAATCTGTTTTTTCATTTATATGTTGATGTTTTTCAAGTAAAAGTTATGTGGTGTCTCGCGCTCGACAGGTGTCTCAGCGGGCCAGGGAGGCCAAGTGGTTGGAGTGGTGCGCCTCTTTCAACCAGCACACCTCCCTCGGCCAGCTGTGGAGGAATGTTAGGACGGCTTCCGGTGCCGCCCCGCCCCGACCAGCCGCCCACCCACACCCACACCGAGAGGCGGAGAAGCTCATCGGCGTGTTCACCGCGCAAGGCTCCAGCGCCCAACTTCCTCCTCGCACACGCCACCTCCAGCAGCAGCTTCGACAACACCGCGTCGAGGCTGTCAGGGAGGCGCGGGGGGAACCTGACGTGGCGGACCATCTCTTCACTCGCCAGGAACTGTCGTCGGCGAGGAAAAAAGGGCGCGACACAGCTGCAGGGACGGACGGCGTGACATACTCCATGCTGGCTCATGCCGGGCCTGCCGGGGACGCCGCGCTGCTCGCCACGCTCAACGCGTCTTGGCTGGCAGGTCACCTGCCACCGGCGTGGAAGGAGGCCGATATTCAGCCCATCCCCAAGCCTAGGGAGCCCACCAAGCTCAGGCCTATCTCCCTCATCAGCTGCACGGCTAAAACAGCCGAGAGAATGGTGCTCTAGCGAATGCAGTGGCGCGTTGGAGCCCTCCACCCTCACGTGTTTGGCTTCACCCGCGGCGTGGGCACAGCTGACAGCCTCCTCACCCTGCTGACTCAGGCCAACAACTGCCCCACAGTCACAGTCTTCCTCGACCTTGAGAAAGCGTTCGAGCTGGCCAGTCCTCACGCTATTCTCGCCACCCTCGCGAGGAAGGGGATCCGGAGAAGACTGCTCGCCTGGCTCGAGGACTACCTCCAGCACCGTCGGGCCAGAGTCAAGTTCCAGGGCCACAAATCCCGCTACAAGGAACTGGAGAACGGGACACCCCAGGGCGGCATCCTCAGCCCGTTCCTGTTCAACCTGCTGATGGAGGAGCTGGTCGCCCTGCCCTTCCAGGCTGGCACCGTCCTGCTCAGCTACGCCGACGACCTGGCCCTCGTTGGCACCGGGCGGGGTGACAGGCTTTGCAAGACGCAGCGCGCTCTCGACCTCATCACCGCCAAGTGCGAGGAGCTGGGCCTCAAGATCTCGGCGCAGAAGTCCCGGACCATGACTATCAAGGCAGCCAACCCAGCCTGTCAGCTGCGCGTCCAGGGCATCGGCCTGGCCTGGACGGACAGTCCAGGCCCTGTACCTCAGGGTGTGGCTCGACAGGCGGCTGTCATTCACGGCGCAGCTTGACTACCTGAGGGAAAGGACACAGGCCAGGCTGAACGTGATGAGGGCCATGACGCGGCTTAACGCCGGTGCCACCTTCTCTGTCCTCCGCCTGTACTACGTGCAGGCGGTGCGCTCCCTGGTGGATTATTGCGCCCCTGTACTCATCGCGCTCTCCCCCAGTCAGCAGGAGCGGCTCGAGGTGCTCCAGAACAACGCCATGAGGACCATGCTGGGGGCTCCGAGATGGTCCAGCGCCTGTGTAATGCAGAGCGAGACCAGATTTGTGCCCCTCGCCACCAGGGTGCAGTGCATCATGGCCTGTCGCGTGGCCAGAGTCTTCCGCCGCGACGTGGAGGGCGTGGCGCAGAGGAGACTCAGGCTGGCCATGACGCAGGGCATCGAGTGCCTGCGCGGCAACACGTGGCTCATTAACACCTCGCTAGCCACCCACAGCCTCATTCACGCGGGGATCACCGGACCGTGGTGGGAGGCCGATGTCCCCGCCCCCACCTACTATGCCCCGCCCCAGTGGGGGCCCCCCGCCGCAGAGTTCACCGCCACGCTGTTGCCTGCGTGCAAAGCCATGTGCAACACCCGGGAGCTGCGGCAGCACGCGCTGATGGCCATGGCCCAGGTCGTCGAGCGGGACAGCCGCGTATACTTCACTGACGGCTCGGTCGACCCGGATAGTGGCAGAACGGGCGCCGCGTTCGTCACGGGTGGGACAGAGATGTCTTGGCGGACGTCTGACACACTGCTCCACCCTCCAGACTGAGCTGGTGGCCATCCAGCACGCCTCGAACATGCCCTGCACCGCCGGGAGGCAACCGTGGTAATACACACCGACTCCTGGACGGGGCTGCAGGCCCTCCAACAGCCGCATCCCAAGGACAACGTGAGGCTCATCACCACCATCCTGGGCAGCCTACAGATCCTTGGCGCGCAGGGAAGGCGTGTCAGGCTCAACTGGATCCCCAGCCACGTAGGGGTCCGAGGTAACGAGGCGGCGGACGTGGCCGCCAGCGGCCCCAGCGTCACCATGCACGTGCCTCCCAGCTTACAGCAGCTCAAGGCGCAGGCGAGGCGGGCCGCAGCACACCGCGATCACCAGACGCACCGAGAGCTGGAGACCAGGAAGAGGCAGGCGGCCTGGTACGCTGCAGCCACTGACTACCACCCACTAGACGCCACCCAGCAACAACCCAGGGCAGATGGCGCACTACTGCAGCGTGTGCGTCTGGGCTACTGCACCAGGGAGGAGCTGCAGGAGGACTTCGAGGGGCAAGAGTGCGATCACTGCGAGAAGCACACCCGTCGCCCACTGGTGCACTACCTCCTGTCCTGCCCCGCCACCGGATCCCTGAGGCCCGGCCCGGCCCCCGCCGCCCAGCCTGCAGGTGGGGGGCTGCTGAGTGGGCGTGAAGGCAGGGCCGCCCTCATGGTCCGCTACACCTCGAGAGACGTGATGCTGAGGGTGCTGCGAGCAACGCCCCCTCCCCGCTGACACATCACGTACCCACACCCCGCCGCGCCCGGTAGGGTGACCAGTGACGCAGGTGACTCACCGTCACCACGCCCCCACGCGACCCTCCCGTAGCCTGACGGGATACCCTCGTCACTGGCGGGCTGATGCCCGCTTTGTACTTCTTTGCTCCTGCATATGCATTTCTGTACATGCTTGTATTGTGTGTGTATGTCCTGTATGCTTAATTGTGCAATAAACCTTTACAAATCAATTAAAAGTTACACAGTCGCGAGTGCGTCGCCGAGAGGTCAGACGGGGTCGCTCCGTGAGCCCCGCTGTGAACGCCGCGTGACCTATCCCGACCAATGTCCTCGCCGCATCGAGTGACCGCGCCTGTGTAGACACCTGGACTTGAGACAGACTAGTGTTAGTGTGAGTGTGAGCACGCGTCGAAATGAAAATGATCACACGCAGTGCTGCACCTGCGAATGCTTTCCCCCAGGGGTGGGGAAGCGGGCTTCGGAGCGCGCTCCTCGTCATCTCCTCCCACACACTCGACACCTAAAGAGGCCGCCCGTAGTCCCGAGCGCGAGCTTATCAGCGCCAACGAGGCCCACGATGACGATGACGAGAGTGTACCATCACTCGTCATCGACATGTCCGTCAGGAGCGAGGACCAGCAGGAGCCCGCACAGGGCAAGGACTGGACCACTGTGGTCAACGGTCGCGCCGCCCGCCCCAAGCTCAAGCTGGAAAGCCTGGTGGACCACGCCAGTGCCTACCTGGCCATCACGGCCGTCGAGGACGAGAACCCGACCCTGAGAATGAAGGTGAGGCCCAATCTCTACGGAGAATACATCCTCACCCCCAAGGACGAGGAGTCTGTGGCGCTCCTGCGGCACCTCGCTGACGAGGACAATAGGGTGCTCTTCCTTGACCCTAGTGTGAGGAGGCACAAGGTAGTGCTGGAGCGCTACCCTGTTGACTTCCCACTCGATGCGGTGAAGGCACAACCCCACGTGGTGTCCGCCACACGGCTGCGTGGGAGGGACAACATAGCCACGAGACAGGTGCTGATTGTCCACGAGGGGCCGCCACCTGCCAAGTTGATCCTACGTTCCTGGGGCACCTACACCTTACGCCCCTACCGGAGCGAGCCAATGAGGTGCTACAAGTGCCAGCGTTTTAACCACCTGCAAGTTAGGTGCGTGCACTCCGTCAGGTGTGGAGTGTGCAGCCCCCTTTGCCACGCAACNGATTTTAGTAGGTTTATCCCCGGCGAAATATAGCTTTTTTCTACAAATTGAAGTATATATACAATCTTTTTTTAGTATAATTTGCACCTATAAGTAGCTTACATTACATTAAGCTAATAAATAGAAGAGTAGGAGGTTATTTATTGTGATACAACGGTATATTGCAAGCGTTTTTCATAGTTTTTTATAAACTGTAGTGTTATTGTATATAACATGTAGTTTTACTTATGATATTGCTATATACCCTTAACATGTAATGTTTTCATTGATTTTAGCTAGTTATCAGTGAAGTGGTTTTTTTCTACAAATTGAAGTATATTCCTATATATCTGTACCTATATAATTTTTGATATTTGTTACAAATATATTTTATAAAATTAATAGCTAAAAAGTTGTACCTGCTATGAAATTTAAGGATAAATTTTAATCATGAAAATAACGTTTTTTCAAGTGTTTTAATATATTTTTGAAGTGCTAAAAATTATCGAAAATTGACATTATTCAGCTCTTTTTTGATAGAGATATTCAAAATTTGGTATTATTGTTGTTTTCATTAGAAAATGCTATTTTAAAATACTGAAACCTTATAAAAGGAGTTTGAGGCGATATATTGTGATACAATTGTATATTACAAATGTTTTTCATAGTTTCTTGTAAATTGTAGTGTTATATCATTTATAAAAGGAATTTACGTCATGATAATGCTTTATACCCTCAAAATGTGTTCTTTTCAATGATTTTAGCTAGTTCCGTTTGAAAATATACCTTTTTTCATACAATTGAAGTTATACAAGTCCTCGGTTTAGAATAATTTTGCCACCCTATAGACTAGTGTACGGTACATTAAGCTATAAAATAGAGGAGTAAGAGGTGATTTATTTTGATCTAACCGTATATTGTAGAAGCGTGTTTCCTAGTTTCTTGTAAAACTTTGTGGTGTATTGTATTATATACAAGTAGTTTTACGTATCAATTGCTATATACCTATTAAATTGTAGTGTTTTCATTGATTTTAGCTTAGTATCTGTGAAGAGTGTTGTTTCTACAAATTGAAGTATATATTCCTATATTATCTGTACCATACAGTTTTGATATTTGCTACAAATATATTTTACAAAATTAATAGCTAAAAATATGTATTTTTCATGAAATTTAAGTATCAATTTTAATCTTAAAAACACGTTTTTTTTAAGTGGTTTTATGTATCTTTGATGAAGGTTTTACAAAAATGTTGTCGAAAAATTGACATTATTCACCATCTTTTTGATAGAGAATCAAAATGTGGTATATAGTTGTTTCGCGTTGGCTAAATGCTATTTTAAACTACTGAAAGCTTTATGAAAGGAGTTGAGGATATGATATTGTGATACAATTGTATATTACAAGTGTTCTTTTCATAGTTTCTTGTAAAATTGTAGTGTTATATCATTAATAAAAAGGAGAGTGACATCATGATAATGTTTTTTACCTCAAAAGGGTGTTCTTTTCAACGATTTAGCTAGTTATCGTGAAATATAGCGTTTTTTCAGAATTTAAATTCAGAGATTTTAATCTAAAAAAGAACGTTTTTGCAAGTGTTTTAAGTATTTATGAAGTGCTAAAAATTGTTTTAAATTGACAATTACTCAGCTCTTTTTGAGGGATATTCAAAATTTCGGTATTTTGTTGTGTTTCGTTAGAAAGTGCCATTTTAAACACTGTAAGCTCTTAAAAGGAAGTTGAGGCCTATATTATTGTTGATCCAATTGTATATTACAAGTGTTTTTCATAGTTCGTGTATAGATGTAGTGTATATCATTAATAAAAAGGAAATTTACCTCATTGATGTAAGCCTTGTAATACTCCTCACAAATGTGTTCATTGCAAACGATTTTAGTTAGTTCTCGGTGAAATATAGCTTTTCCCTACAAATTGAAGTATATAATCTTATTGTTAGTAGGAATAATTTGCACCTATAAATAGCTTACGTAATAAGCTGTAATACATAGAAGAGAAAGAGGTTATTTATTGTGAATAACGGATATTGCAAGACGTTGTCCTGAGTTTGCTTGTAAGCTGTAGTGTTATTGTATATATACAAGTAGTGTTTACTTAGATCATATTGCTATGGTACCCATAAAATGTAGTGTTTCATTGATTTTAGCTAGTTATCTGTGAGGAGTTGTTTGTTTCTACAAATTGAAAGTATAATTCTAAACTGTAGCTATATAGTATTCGATATTCTGTTACCAATATATTTTACAAAATTAATATACTAAAAATCTGTATTTTCATGAAAATTTAAGTATCAATTTCCCAATTTTTAAAAAACAACGTTTTTTCATAGGTTAAATGTATTTTTGAAGTGCTAAAAAATGTTCGACGAAATTGACCTTATTCACCATCTTTTTTGATAGAGAAATTCAAAATGTCGGTATTAGTTGTTTTTTTTTCCCCCCCCCCCCCCCCCCGTTAGCAATCTATTTTAAGCCACCTAAAGCTTATAAAGGTGTTTGAGGCTATATATTGTGATAAATTGTGTATATTACAAATGTTTTTCATAGTTCTATGTAAATTATGGTGCTATATCATTAATAAAAGGAAATCTACCTCATGATATGCTTTTATACCCTTAGAATGTGTTCGTTTGTCAATGATTTTAGCAGTTGATCGGTTAATATAGCTGACAGTTTTTCACTACAAATTGATGTATACACAAACTCTTTTTAGAGAATAATTTGCTCCTATAAGTAGCTTACGTTAACATTAAGCACTCATAGAAGAGTAAGAGATAATTCTATTGTGATATAAACGGATATGCAAGCGTTTTCCTAGTTTACTTGTCAAACTGTAGTGTTATTGTATATAAAACAAGTATTTACTTATTCATATTGCTATATACCCATAAAATGTAGTAGTTTCATTGATTTTGAGGCTATTTACTGTAAAGATTTTATTTTGTTTCTACAATTGAAGTATATTCCTATATAGCTGTACCTATACAGTTTTGATATTTGTTTCAAATATATTTTTAAGCAAAATTAATAACTAACATATGTATTTTGATGAAAAATTATAAAGTATAAATTCATATA
Source organism: Chionoecetes opilio (assembly GCA_016584305.1). Lineage (NCBI taxonomy): Eukaryota > Metazoa > Arthropoda > Malacostraca > Decapoda > Majidae > Chionoecetes > Chionoecetes opilio. The sequence continues at coordinate 146,990 of JACEEZ010024156.1, forward strand.
ATCTTAAAAACAACGTTTTTCAGTGTGAGTTAATGTATTTTGAAGCGCTAAAAATGTCGAAATTGACATTTATTCACCATCATTTTTTTGAATTAGAGAAATTCAAAATGTGGTATTAAAGTTTCGCGTTTCGTAGGAAATAATATTTTAAACTACTGAAAGCTATATATAAGGAGTTTGAAGGTTGTATGTATGCTAATACACTTTAATATTACAAGTGTTTTTCATAGTATCGGTAACTTGTAGTATTATAATCATAATTAAAGGGAATTTACCTTCATGGTAACGCTTTATACCTCAAAATTGTTCTTTTCACAATGATTTAGCTAGTTTCCGGTGAAATATAGCTTTTTTTCCTATAATATTGAAGTATACAACCTTCTTTTTATGAAACCTTTGGCACCGTATATAAATAGCTACGTATGTACATTAAGTAATACATAAGAAGAGTATAGAGGTTAATTTATTGTGATATAAGGGTATATTACTGCAAGCGTTTCCCTAGTTTCTTGTAAGCTGTAGTGTGTCTGATTGTACATATTACAAGGAGTTTTTATACTTCTCAATATTGCCTACTATATACCACAAATGTAGTGTTTTCATGAGTTTAGCTAGTTATGTCACTGTGACGAGTTTTTTTGTTTCTCACAATTGAAGGATATGCCTATATTATCTTATAGCTGTATAAGTTTTCGATATTGCCAAACAAACAAGATTTTTCAAAATTAATAGCTAAACATATGTATTATTCATGAAGTATTAAAATATCAATTTTATCAGCTAAAACAACGTTTTTTCAAGTATTTTTATGGGAGTTGTTGAAGTGCACTTAAAAAATGTAGTAAAATTGACATTATTCAGCCAAACTTTTTGCAAGAGACCTGAAAAATGTGGTTGTAGTGTGTTGCGTATAGCAAATGCTATTTTAAACTACGGTATAAGCTTTTATAAAAGGTGTTGAGGCCTGTATATATGTGAACAAACTGTAGTATTACAAGTGTTTTTCATAGTTTCTTGTAAATTGGTAGTGTTAAATCAAAATATAAGGAATTTACCTTACGATGTTTATGAACTCTAAATGTGTTCTTTTAAAATTATTGAGATAGTTATCGGTTAAACTATAGCTTTTTTCATGAAATTTTAGTATCAATTTTAATCCGAAAATAAGTTTTTTCAAGTGTTTTAATGTTTTTTGAAGTGCTAAAATAGTCAAAAAATTGAAATTATTCAGCTCTTTTTTGATAGAGATATTTCAAAATTTGGTATTATTGTCGTTTTCGTAGAAAATGGCTATTTAAACTATCTGTAGCCTTATAAAGAGAAGTTTGAGGGTATTCATTGTATATTGTGATACAATTGTATATTACAAATGTTTTTCCATGTTTCGTGTAAATTGTGAGTATGATATCATTAATGTAAAGGTATATTTTACAGCATGATAATGCGTGGTTTACCCTCATAAATGGTTTTTTTTTCAATGATTTTTGCTAGTTGTCGGTGATATATAGCTGTTTTTCCTACAAATTGAAGTATACAATCTCATCTTATTAGAATAATTTTGCACCTCTATATAGTAGGATTAACGTTACATTAGAGCGCCTCAGATCCATAGAAGAGTAAGAGGTTATTTATTGTGATATAACGGATATTGCAAGCGTTTTCCTAGTTTCTTGTAAAACTGTAGTGTATTGTATATAACAAAGTCCCGTTTTTTATATATATTGCTATAACCCATAGAAAAAATGCGTAGTCGCTTTTCATCTGATTTTAGAGCATAGGGTTATCTGTGGCAAAGAAGTGTTTGTTTCTACAAATTGATAGTATATTCTAATATATCGTAGAGCAATGATAGTTTGATGACTATCTGCTACAAAGTATATTTAAAAAATTAAAGTTCAACAATATGAATTTTTTCATGAAATTAAATATACAATTTTAATCTTAAAACACGTTTTTTCAAGATGTCTTAAAATGTATTTTTGAGAAGCTAAAAAAATGTCGAAAAATGAACATTAGTCACCAACATCTTTGAAAGAGAAAGTCAAAATGTGGTTTTACAGTGTTTTCGTTAGAAGAAAATGATATTTTTTAAACTACTGAAAGCTTATAAAAGGTGGTTGAGGATATATATTTATACAAATTGTATATTACAAAGTGTTTTAATAGTTTCGTGTAAACAAGAAGTATTATCTCATTAATAAAAGCTATAATTTTAGCTAGTTATCGGGAATTATAGCTTTTTCATAAAAATTAAGTAGCGATTTTAATCTTACAAAAATAAAAAAGCTCAAGTTTTTAATGTATTTTTGGAAGTGCTAAAAATGTTCGAAAATAGTACAAATCTTTAGCTCTTTTGTAGAGATGATTCAAAATTGTATATTGTTGTTTTCGTTAAGAAAATGTACTATTTTAAAAATATACTGTAAATGAATTATAAAGGAGGTTGAGAGCTATATTGATACCACAATTGATAGACAAGTGTCTTTCATAGTTTCTGTGTAAATTAGACATATTATATGTCATTAATAAAAGGAAGATTACCTCATTGATAAGATAGTTACCCTGAGAAAATGGTTCCTTTTCAATGACTTTTTAGCTAGTTTTCTGTAAAATATAGATTGTTTCCTACAGAATTGAAGTAATAACTATCCTCTTTTGAATAATTTGCACCTAGTAAATCACCTTACGTTACATTAAGCTAATACATAGAAGAAGTAAGAGGTTATTTATGTGATATAACGGTCTCTTGCAAGCGTTTCCTAGTTTTCTTGTAAAACTGTAGTGTTATTGTATTATACAGTAGTTTTACTGATCATATTGCTATATACCCATATTAAACAGTAGTGTTTCAATAATTTTAGCTATAGTATCTGTGAACGATGTGACATTGTTTTACAAAATTGAAAGTATATTCCTAAATATCTGTAGCTATATAGTTTCTAAATTAGCTACACAAATATATTTTTACAAAATTATAGCTACATTATGGATTTGTTAAAAAATATGTATTCTCCAGAGAAACTTAAGTATGTCACATTATAAATCTTAAAAACAACGTTTTGTCAAGTCCGTTTATGTATTGTTAGAAGTGCTAAAAACGTCGAAAATTGACATATTCACACAAATCTGTGAAGAGAAATTCAAAATGGTGTGTTGAGTTGTGTTTCGTTTAGCAAATGCATTTTAAACTAATGATAGCTTGCTATATATAACAATGGTGTGTTGGAGGCTATATATGGTGATTACTGTGTATATTTACAAGTATTTTGCATAATTCTTGTAAATGTAGTGTTATCTCATAAATGAAAGGAATTTACTTATGATAATGCTTGATACCTCAAAATGTGTTTTCTTTTTACGATTTAGCTGGTTATCGGTGAAATATAGCTTTTTTCAGAAATTTAAGTATCAATTTAATCTTAAAAATAAAGTTTTTTCACATTGTATTTAATGTATTGTTTGAAGTGGCTGTGTAAAAAATTGTCGAAAATTGAAATTATACAGCTCTTTTTGATAGATATTCAAAATTTGGTATATCTGTTGTTTTCGTTAGAAAATGCTATTTAAACTACAGTAAGGTATAAAAAGAGTTTGAGGCTATATATTGTTTGAGATTACAATTGTATATTACACGTGTTTTTTCATAGTTTCGTGTTGAAATGGTAGTATATATCATAATAAAGGAAATTACCTCATGATAATGCCTTAAGACCTTCAAAGTGGTTCTTTCAATGATTTTCGCTAGTCTCGTGAAATATAGCTTTTTTCCTACAAATTGAAGTATACCATCCTCTTTTGAATAATTTGCAACCTATAAATAGCTTACGTTACATTAAGCTAATACATATAAGAGTAAGAGGTTATTTATTGTGATATAACGGTATATTGCAAGTGTTTTCCTAGTTTCTTGTAAACTGTAGTGTTATTGTATATATACAAGTAGTTTTATAGCGGTTCCTCCCTACAAACCACTAGGAGGGGAGTTTGTAGCAGTTTCCCCTACAAACTACATTCTCACCTACACTGCTCCACTGAGAAAACGTGTGGTTGCAGCACATACTATTATAAATTTTAATTTTATTAATGTTCATTATTCATATATAATTTCATACCACTTTATATTATTTTTGCTCTGTAACAATATTTAACCAACATGTAACTCAAAAATCTCAACATCACCCCTTACTCAGCGCGCACTGCATTAGCGCGCTGACCTTAAACCAATGTAATATTCATTTTTCAAATCTGTTTTTTCATATATATGTTGATGTTTTCCAATTCAGTGCGGTATTTTTTTTTTTTTATTTTTTTTTTTAGGCTGCATACGATCTGGCCCCTAAAAAGGGCGATTCATACTCCAGTACGGGATCGGATTGGAAGTTACCCCCCTTTCCTGCGGAGTTTTGGATCGTTCTTTTTTAGGACGCCGAGGGTTTGAGCAGGCTTTTTCTCTTACTTAATTTCTTTCCCTCTTACGCTCTGGTGAAAGACCTCTCGGGACCTGAAAAGCCCGTGTCTGGTCGGAAACCCCTCGTGGAGGTAGCACCTCGGCTAGTGCGTGTTTGTGCTGTTTCTGCGGGGTCGGGGCACCCTGCGATGCGCTGAGGAACCCGTGATCGTGAGGTCCACCTTAGTTGCGGGGCCAGGTAAAGGAAACATTTTTTTTTTTTTAGCAGCTCTTCTAAAGCTGCTCCAAGCAAATACTGCTGCACCCGTGCAGAACTCTTCAATCTGTTTGCTGACAATACATGGTCCGCGGAAAGCAATTCTCAGAGTGACCCGGAAGACATCAGAGGGGGAGGAAGCGTCACCTTCACTGCTCCCGAAGCCAGTGTGTGCAGCCGGGCTACCCAGCGGCGGATCTCCAGCTTCCTCGCGTACACGGAATTATTACCCTCCACGGCCTGGTGCTCAGGGGAAGTTCTTCTGAAACTCTCCCCCCCCCTCCCTCCCAAATCCCCCCACCCGCTTATTCTGAAAGCTCCCCACCCTGTGACTGTTCCCCCACACCCGTTCTGAAAACTCCCCACGCTGTGACTTTCCCCCCCACCCGTTTTCTGAAAACTCCCCTACCCCTGTGACTGCGTTCCCCCCCCCCGTTATTCTGAAAACCTCCCCACCCCTGTGTCTGTGTTCCCCCCCCACCCGCTATTCTGAAAACTCACCCCTGTGCATCAGTGTTCTCGCACCCGTTTATTCTAAACCCCCCACCCCTGAGACTGTGTTCCCCCCTCCCATTATTCTGAAACCCCCCCCCACCCCTGTGATTGTGTTTCCCCCCACCCGCTATTCTGAAAACTCACCCTTGTGCCTCAGTGTTCCCGCACCAATTCATTCTGAAAACTCCTCCACCCCGGAGACTGTTCCCCCCTCCCGTTATTCTGAAAAACCCCCCTACCCCTGTGTCTGTGTTTCCCCCCCCCACCCGCTATTCTGAAAACTCACCCGTGTGCCTAAAGGGTTCCCGCACCCATTTATTCTAAAAACTCTTCCCCACCCCTGAGACTATTCCCCCCTCCCGTTATTCTGAAAACCCCCTACCCCTGTGTCTGTGTTTCCCCCCACCCGCTATTCTGAAACTCACCCTTGTGCCTCAGTGTTCCCGCACCCATTTATTCTGAAAACCCCCCCACCCTGGAGACTGTGTTCCCCCCTCCCGTTATTCTGAAAATCCCCCTACCCCTGTGTCTGGGTTTCCCCCCACCCGCTATTCTGAAAACTCACCCTTGTGCCTCAGTCTTCCCGCACCCATTTATTCTGAAAACTCCCCCCATCCCTGAGACTGTTCCCCCTCCATTTATTCTGAAAACCCCCCTACCCCTTTTGTCTGTTTTTTCCCCCCACCCGCTACTCTGGAAACTCAACCTTGGCCTTCAGTCGCGAGCGAGTCACCGGTGAGGTCAGACGGGGTCACTCCGTGAGCCCCGCTGTCCACACCGCGTGACCTTCCCGACCTATGTCCTCGCCGCATCGAGTGACCGCGCCTGTGTCGACACCCGGACTTGAGACTGAGACTAGTGCGAGTGTGAACACGCCAGGGAAATGATCACACGCAGTACTGCAAATGCTTCCCCGCCAGGGGTGGGGAAGCGGGCTTCGGAGCGCCCCTCCTCGTCGTCCCCTCCCAAACACTCGACACCAATAATGAGGCTCACAAAAGAGGCTGACCGTAGTCCCGAGCGCGAGCGCGAGCTTGCTAGCGCCGACGATGCCTACGACGTCGATGATGATGAGAGTCGTCCACTCTCAGTCTCAGTCACCACTCGTCATCGACATGTCCGTCAGGAGCGAGGACCAGCAGGAGGCCGCGCAGGGCAAGGACTGGACCACTATGGTTAACGGTCGCGCCGCCCGCCCCAAGTTCAAGCTGAGAAGCCTGGAGGACCAACCCAGCGCCAGCACCTACCTGGCCATCATGGCCCTCGAGGACGATAACCCGACCCTGAAGATGGAGGTGAGGCCCAATCTCTACGGAGAATACATCCTCACCCCCATGGACGAGGAGTCTGTGGCGCTCCTGCGGCGCCTCGCTGACGAGGGCAATAGGGTGCTCCTCCTTGACCCTAGTGTGAGGAGGCACAAGGTAGTGCTGGAGCGCTACCCTGTTGACTTCCCACTCGATGCGGTGAAGGCACAACCCCATGTGGTGTCCGCCACACGGCTGCGTGGCTGGGAGAACATAGCACGAGGCAGGTGATGATTGTCCACGAGGGGCAGCCACCTGCCAAGCTGACCCTGCGTTCCTGGGGCACCTACACCTTACGCCCCTACCGGAGCGAGCCGATGAGGTGCTACAAGTGCCAGCGATTCAACCACCTGCAAGTTAGGTGTGAGCACTCCATCAGGTGTGGAGTGTGCAGCCTTAACCACCCGACGGAGTGGTTGGCAGGTGTGGTATTGGCCGCCACAAGGCCAAGGAGGCCACCACCGCAAAGTGTCCGAATTGCGGGAGGAAACACCACGCCTGGAACCCTCAGTGTCCTGAGAGGCTTCGCAGGATGCCTCAGCCTCGCCTGCAGCAACAGCTTCAGGCACCACGGCGGCAACACCGCCATCATGAAACAAGCGGACAACCACAGCAACAATAGCGGCAACACCGCTTCATCCCTGCTCCCCTACCAGCCAGGCCAGCCTGGGTCAAGGCCGTCAAACAGCCTGCCCCCCTAGTCCCCAGGGACCTCACCCCAGGCCGCGGGTCGGGTGGAAGGGAAAGTAAAGCGCAGCTGACAGTATCAGTGGAGGAGGCGGCTACCATCACCCCCGCCGCATTTCACCCCCCACTGCCTAAACAGGAGACTTGGACCAGGTCCCGCCCACCACACAGGAGTCGCCCTCAAGGTCACCCGCCCAGCCAGCCACCTGCACCTGCAGTGCCTGAAGCGCCAGCGACAGCGAGAGCCGACGGACGTCGCGCTGCCTCATGCCACCGCTACGACAACATTCACGTCAGCGAGGAGACGCGTGCAATTGCTGATTGCATCATCGTCCGCATGATGCATGTTATGAGGAGGCTCCTCCACCGCCCGGAGCTCGCCCCTGCCACCGAGGAGGAAGTTGACGCCCTCCTCCTCGAGGAGATTGAATCAGCCATCAATGACGGCGGCCGTCAGTCACGACCACCACAGAGGGATCCAGGGCAGCATTCCCCAGCAGAGTACCATCGTCCACGCGGACCACGCTGACAACAACACCCCCCATGCGACGCCGCCGGCGGCCGCCCCCAGGCTCAAGGTGCTGCAGTGGAATGCCCAGGGCCTCCGCCCCAAGAAACATCAGGTGCTACAGGCCATCTTCGAGGAGGACCATGACGTGGTTCTCCTACAGGAGACTCTCACACCTGCTGACTTTAAATGGCGCATTGCGGGCTACAGTCTCCACTCACTCCCTGCCACTGAGGGCACCCGTGGCTGCGTGACGCTGGTGAGGAGCGCCATCCCTCACCGCAGAATCACCGACCCGGTGCACTGTGGAGATGGCGTGGAGGCCTTGGCGGTGGAGCTGCACGTGGGAGGACTCGAGCTCACTGTGTACAACCTGTACAGGAGCCAGCGACACCAACTGGAGGCAGGGGAGCTGCTCACCATGGCATCGCACACTAGCCTCCTAGTGGCGGGCGATTTTAACGCCCACCACCCCATCCTGCAGTCAGTGTCGGCAACCAACCGGACGGGTCGTCACCTAGCAGTGTTGCTCGAGGAGGTCCCTCACATCCATCTCCTCAACACCGGGGAGCCCACCCACGTCCGGAGGGGCGACTGGACCTTACCTTGGTGTCGGGTGACCTGGCGGCCGGCGCATCGTGGCAGGTGCACCCTACGCTCACCAGTGACCACTACGCCACCCTCACCACCCTCACAGCGTCGCCGCCGATCCCGCCACGCCCTTCGCCGCGATGGAACATCAAGAGGGCGGACTGGGGCAAGTTTCAAGCTTCCCTTGACGAGTGGTAGGTCACTTACGAGCCATCCGACGACCTGCACCAACAGGAGAGGGACCTCACGGCAGCCCTTCAGAGGGCAGCCGACGCAGCCATTCCTAAGTGCTCTCCGGGCCGCCGCCACCGTCCCGACTGGTGGTTCTACAACGAGGACGTCAGGGAGCACAACCACCGAGTCAACCTGCACAGAAAGCTGTATAAACGACAGCCCAACCCCACCAACCTGCGGCTGTTGCAGGATGTGGTGACTCGCGCTCGGCAGGTGTCTCAGCGGGCCAGGGAGGCCAAGTGGTTGGAGTGGTGCGCCTCCTTCAACCAGCACACCTCCCTCGGCCAGCTGTGGAGGAATGTCAGGACGGCTTCCGGTGCCGCCCCGCACCGACCGGCCCCCCCACCCACACCCACACCGAGAGGCGGAGAGACTCATCGGCGTGTTCACCGCGCGTGGCTCCAGCGCCCAACTTCCTCCTCGCACACGCCACCTCCAGCAACAGCTTCGACAACACCGCGTCGAGGCTGTCAGGGAAGCACGAGGGGAACCTGAGACGTGGCGGAGCACCTCTTCACTCGCCAGGAACTGTCGTCGGCGAGGAAAAAAGGGCGCGACACAGCTACAGGGACGGACGGCGTGACATACTCCATGCTCGCTCATGCCGGGCCTGCCGGGGACGCCGCGCTGCTCGCCACGCTCAACGCGTCTTGGCTGGCAGGCCACCTGCCACCAGCGTGGAAGGAGGCCGATATTCAGCCCATCCCCAAGCCCAGGGAGCCCACCAAGCTCAGGCCTATCTCCCTCATCAGCTGCACGGCTAAAACAGCCGAGAGAATGGTGCTCTCGCGACTGCAGTGGCGCGTGGGAGCCCTCCACCCTCACGTGTTTGGCTTCACCCGCGGCGTGGGCACAGCTGACAGCATCCTCACCCTGCTGACTCAGGCCAAAAACTGCCCCACAGTCACAGTCTTCCTCGACCTTGAGAAAGCGTTCGAGCTGGCCAGTCCTCACGCTATTCTTGCCACCCTCGCGAGGAAGGGGATCCGGGGAAGACTGCTCGCCTGGCTCGAGGACTACCTCCAGCACCGTTGGGCCAGAGTCAAGTTCCAGGGCCTCAAATCACGCTACAAGGAACTGGAGAACGGGACGCCCCAGGGCGGCATCCTCAGCCCGTTCCTGTTCAACCTGCTGATGGAGGAGCTGGTCGGCCTGCCCTTCCAGGCTGGCACCGTCCTGCTCAGCTACGCCGACGACCTGGCCCTCGTTGTCACCGGGCGGGGTGACAGGCTTTGCAAGACGCAGCGCGCTCTCGACCTCATCACCGCCAAGTGCGAGGAGCTGGGCCTCAAGATCTCGGCGCAGAAGTCCCGGGCCATGACTATCAAGGCAGCCAACCCAGTCTGTCAGCTGCGCGTCCAGGGCATCGGCCTGGCCTGGACGGACTCCTACCTGTACCTCGGGGTGTGGCTCGACAGGCGGCTGTCGTTCACGGCGCAGCTTGACTACCTGAGGGAAAGGACACAGGCCAGGCTGAACGTGATGCGGGCCATGACGCGGCTTAACGCCGGCGCCACCTTCTCTGTCCTCCGCCTGTACTATGTGCAGGCTGTGCGCTCCCTGGTGGATTATTGCGCCCCTGTCATCATCGCGCTCTCCCCCAGTCAGCAGGAGCGGCTCGAGGTGCTCCAGAACAACGCCATGAGGACCATGCTGGGGGCTCCGAGATGGTCCAGCGCCTGCGTAATGCAGAGCGAGACCAGATTGGTGCCCCTCGCCACCAGGGTGCAGTGCATCATGGCCTGTCGCGTGGCCAGAGTATTCCGCCGCGACGTGGAGGGCGTGGCGCAGAGGAGACTCCGGTTGGCCATGACGCAGGGCATCGAGTGCCTGCGCGGCAACACGTGGCTCATCAACACCTCGCTAGCCACCCACAGCTTCATTCACGCGGGGATCACCGGGCCGTGGCGGGAGGCCGATGTCCCCGCCCCCACCTACAATGCTCCGCCCCCGTGGGGGCCCCCCGCCGCAGAGTTCACCGCCACGCAGTTGCCTGCCTGTAAAGCCATGTGCACCACCCGGGAGCTGCGGCAGCACGCGCTGATTGCCATGGCCCAGGTCGCCGAGCGGGACAGCCGTGTATACTTCACTGACGGCTCGGTCGACCCGGATAGTGGCAGAACAGGTGCCGCGTTCGTCACCACGGGTGGGACAGAGCTGTCTTGGCGGACGTCTAACAACTGCTCCACACTCCAGACTGAGCTGGTGGCCATCCAGCACGCCCTCGAACATGCCCTGCACCGCCGGGAGGCAACTGTGGTAATACACACCGACTCCTGGACGGGGCTGCAGGCCCTCCAACAGCCGCATCCCAAGGACAACGTGAGGCTCATCACCACCATCCTAGGCAGCCTACAGAGCCTTGTTGGGCAGGGAAGGCGTGTCAGGCTCAACTGGATCCCCAGCCACGTAGGGGTCCGAGGTAACGAGGCGGCGGACGTGGCCGCCAAGCGAGCCGCCAGCGGCTCCAGCGTCACCATGCACGTGCCTCCCAGCTTACAGCAGCTCAAGGCGCAGGCGAGGCGGGCCGCAGCACACCGCGCTCACCAGACACACCGAGAGCTGGAGACCAGGAAGAGGCAGGCGGCCTGGTACGCTGCAGCCACTGACTACCACCCACTGGACGCCACTCAGCAACAACCCAGGGCAAATGGCGTACTACTGCAGCGTGTTCGTCTGGGCTACTGCACCAGAGAGGAGCTGCAGGAGGACTTCGAGGGGCAAGTGTGCGACCACTGCGCGATGCACACCCGTCGCCCACTGGTGCACTATTTTTTTTTTTATACCTCCTCTCCTGCCCCGCCACCGCCCCCCTGAGGCCCGGCCCGGCCCTCGCCGCCCAGCCTGCAGGTGGGGGGCTGCTGAGTGGGCGTGAAGGCAGGGCCGCCCTCATGGTCCGCCACACCCCGAGAGACGTGATGTTGGGGGTGCTGCGAGATACGCCACCTCCCCGCTGACACATCACCCACACCCGGCCGGGTGATCAGTGACGCAGGTGACTCACCATCATCACGCCTCCACGCAACCCTCCCGTAGCTCTTCTTCTTCTTTCTAGGTGGGGAGCTAAACCACGGTTTTCAGTCGCAGTTCAAAGCCTATTTTCCGGCTGGCTCCCTGAGGGCTTGTAGGATTAGGCCCTAACTCTCTGCTCTTTTTACCCAAGCCTTTTCTAGAAATACTTTAACCCCTTCAATGATTCTTCTATTGGTGTCCTGTACCCTACTCAAACCTAAAAGAAATTCCATTATCCCATCTATGTTCCCCTCTGCCACTCTATCCCACTGATCCACGCCTACCTCCCGTGCCACTATTGCTATAAGCCGCTCTCTTTCCTCATCATACCTTGGACACATTAATACCAGGTGATCTACAGTTTCATCTAGTCTACCCATACACATTTGACATATCTTGCTTCCTTCGTTTGCCCATCTATATGTTTTACTATTGACCTCCAGAGATTTTGTCCCTGCTTTAAATAATAAACCACTCCCCAAGCTACCATCATAAAAGACCTCACACTTTGGTGTGGTCTTCCCCTTGTACCAATTCAGAGAACTCTTACCCTCCATCCTCTGTCTCCACATCTCCCTGCCCTGCCTCTGAACGTGGTCATTCACCTTTCGCTTTAACTCCCCCTCACTAGACTGGTGTATCCTATCTGTGAAACCCTGTAACCCACACTTCCTCTCCCACCGTCTGCTTGATCTATCCCATTTACTACTCTGTCCTATCCACTCATAAACTTTTCGAGCCCACCTGTTTTCATCCATTTTTCTAAGCCTGATTTTGTAATTAAGCACTGACTTTCCTATTCTCTCCGAAAAGGTACTCCACCCTGCCTCTCCCCTGATCGCCTCCACTGCTACATACCTGTTTGCCTCTAGTGCAAGTCTACCTACCCTGTTCTGTACTACCTCTAACTTGTCCAGCTCTCCTACCGTCCACCTCATACACTCTGCCCCATACATGAGGCTCGGTACTGCCATGTCTTTCCACAACCCTCTTACTACCTCATACCTGTTTGCCCTACATCTTGCTACACTACCAAGCCTTCCCACCCACTGATTTGCTTTTCCTATTTTATCCTGTTTCGTCCTATCTGCTCCCTTCCCATCTACCGTGATACCTAGGTATTTATATGACTCGGTGCGCCCTATCCTCAGGTCTCCCATTTCCCAACTCATACCCTCATCTGCTGCCTCTCCATTTATAACCAGGACCTGACTTTTCTCACTGTTAAATTTCATCCCAAAATCCCTCCCATACTGTGCGACTATATGTAGCATCTCCTGAAGTTCTCCACTGTCCTCACTCATGACAACTATGTCGTCAGCATATAGTAAACTGCTCAACTTTTCCTCCCCAACCCTTATCCCATAGCCCGAATTTCTCAACCTAATTGCTAATTCCTCTGTATATAAGCCAAAAAGTAACGGTGATAACACGCAGCCCTGCCTAACCCCTCTTCGACTACCTACCCACTCTGTCTCTATGTCCCCAAGCCTGTACACTGCCCGTGTGTCCTCATACATACTATCTATTAGCTTGACGGGATAATCTCCTCACCGGCGGGCTGATGCCCGCTTTGTACTTTTTTGCTGCTGCACTATGTATATTTATGTACATGCTTGTACTGTATATATATATGCTGTATGTTTTAATTGTACAATAAACCTTTACAAAAAAAAAATTCTGAGTGGGCGTGAAGGCAGGGCCGCCCTCATGGTCCGCCACACCCCGAGAGACGTGATGCTGAGGGTGCTGCGAGCAGCGCCCCCTCCCCGCTGACACATCACGTACCCACACCCCGCCGCCCCCTAGCGCTGAACAGTGACGCAGGTGACTCACCATCGCCTCCACGCGCCCCTCCCGTAGCCTGACGGGATAACCTCCTCACTGCCGGGCTGATGACCGCTTTGTACCTTTTTTCCTACTGGATATGTATTGCTGTACATGCTTGTATTGTATATATATGTCCTGTATGTTGATTGTACAATAAACCTTTACAAATCAAAAAAAATCCAGACTGAGCTGGTGGACATCCAGCACGTCCTCAAACATGCCCTGCACCGCCGGGAGGCAACTGTGGTAATACACACCGACTCCGGGACGGGGCTGCAGGCTCTCCAACAGCCGCATCCGAAGGACAACGTGAGGCTCATCACCACCATCCTGGGCAGCATACAGAGCCTTGGCGCGCAGGGAAGGCGGGTCAGGCTCAACTGGATCCCCAGCCACGTAGGGGTCCGAGGTAACTAGGCGGCGGACGTGGCCGCCAAGAGAGCCGCCAGCGGCCCCAGCGTCACTATGCACGTGCCTCCCAGCTAACAGCTCAAGGCGCAGGCGAGACGGGCCGCAGCACACTGCGCTCACCAGACACACCGTGAGCTGGAGGCCAGGAAGAGGCAGGCGGCCTGGTACGCTGCAGCCACCGACTACCACCCACTGGACGCCACTCAGCAACAACCCAGGGCAGATGGCGCACTACTGCAGCGTGTGCGTCTGGGCTACTGCACCAGAGAGGAGCTGCAGGAGGACTTCGAGGGGCAAGTGTGCGACCACTGCGAGATGCACACCCGTCGCCCACTGGTGCACTACCTCCTGTCCTGCCCCGCCACCGCCCCCCTGAGGCCTGGCCCGGCCCTCGCCTCCCAGCCTGCAGGTGGGGGGCTGCTGAGTGGGAGTGAAGGCAGGGCCGCCCTCATGGTCCGCCACACCCCGCGAGACGTGATGTTGGGGGTGCTGCGAGCACCGGGTGATCAGTGACGCAGGTGACTCACCATCACCACGCCTCCACGCGACCCTCCCGTAGCTTGACGGGATAGTCTCCTCACCGGCGGGCTGATGCCCGCTTTGTACTTTTTTGCTGCTGCACTATGTGTATTTATGTACATGCTTTTACTGTATATATATATGCTGTATGTTTTAATTGCACAATAAACCTTTACAAATCAATCAATTAAAAGAAACCTTCCCACTGGAGAGTTTCTAGTGACCAACTAGCTATTATACACCCAGTCACCAGCAGTTTTACTTATCATATTGCTATATACCCATAAAATGTAGTGTTTTCATTGAATTTAGCTAGTTATCTGTAAAGAGTTGTTTGTTTTTACAAATGGAAGTATATTCGTATAACTGTACCTATATAGTTTTTGATATTTGCTACAAATATATTTTACAAAATTAAGAGCTAAAAATATGTATTTGTCTTGAAATTTAGGTATCAATTTTAATCTTAAAAACAACGTTTTTTCAAATGTGTTCATGTATTTTTTAAGTGCTAAAAATTGTCGATAAATGACATTATTCAGCTTTTTTTTTATAGAGATATTCAAAATTTGGTATTATTGTTGTTTTCATTAGAAAATGTTATTTTAAACTACTGTAAGCTTATAAAAGGAGTTTGAGGCTATATATTGTGATACAATTGTATATTACAAGTGCTTTTCATAGTTTCTTGTAAATTGTGGTGTTATATCATTAATAAAAGGAATTTACCTCATGATAATGCTTTATATCCTCTAAATGTGTTCTTTTCAATGATTTTAGCTAGTTATCGGTGAAATATAGCTTTTTTCATGAAATTTAAGTAGCAATTTTAATCTAAAAAAAATACGTTTTTCAAGTGTTTTCATCTATTTTTGAAGTGCTAAAAATTGTCGATAAATGACATTATTCAGCTTTTTTTTTATAGAGAAATTCAAAATTTGGTATTATTGTTGATTTCGTTAGAAAATGCTATTTTAAACTACTGTAAGCTTATAAAAGGAGTTTGAGGCTATATATTGCGATACAATTGTATATTACAAGTGTTTTTCACAGTTTCGTGTAAATTGTAGTATTATATCATAAATAAAAGGAATTTACCTTAAGATAATACTTTATACCCTCAAAATGTGTTCTTTTCAATGATTTTAGCTAGTTCTCGGTGAAATATAGCTTTTTTCCTACAAATTGAAGTATACAATCCTCTTTTTAGAATAATTTGCCCCTATAAATAGCTTACGTTACATTAAGCAAATACATAGAAGAATAAGAGGCTATTTATTATGATATAACGGTATATTGCAAGCGTTTTCCTAGTTTCTTGTAAACTGTAGTGTTATTATATATATACTAGTAGTTTTACTTATCATATTGCTATATACCCATAAAATGTAGGGTTTTTATTGATTTTAGCAAGTTATCTGTGAAGAGTTGTTTGTTTCTACAAATTCAAGTATATTCCTATATATCTGTAGCTATATAGTTTTAGATATTTGCTACAAATATATTTTACAAAATTAATAACTAAAAATATGTATTTTTCATGAAATTTAATTAGCAATTTTAATCCTAAAATCAAAGTATTTTTCAGTGTTTTAGTTATTTTTGAGGGGCTAAAAACTGTCGAAAATTGACTTTATTCAGCCCTTTCTTGATAGAGATATTCAACATTTGGTGTTATTGTTGTTGTCGTGAGAAAATGCTATTTTTAACTACTGTAAGCTTATAAAAGGTGTTTGAGGCTATATATTGTGATACAATTGTATATTACAAGTGTTTTTCATAGTTACTTGTAAATTGTAGTGTTATATCATAAATAAAAGGAATTTACCATATGATAATGCTTTATACCCTCAAAATGTGTTCTTTTCAATGATTTTAGCTAGTTATCGGTGAAATATAGCTTTTTTCATTAAATTTATGTATCAATTTTAATCTTAAAAAAATACGTTTTTCAAGTGTTTTCATCTATTTTTGAAGTGCTAAAAATTGTCGATAAATGACATTATTCAGCTTTTTTTTTATAGAGATATTCAAAATTTGGTATTATTGTTGTTTTCGTTAGAAAATGCTATTTTAAACAACTATAAGCTTATAAAAGGAGTTTGAGGCTATATATTGTGATACAATTGTGTATTGCAAGTGTTTTTCATAGTTTCTTGTAAATTGTGGTGTTATATAATTAATAAAAGGAATTTACCTCATTATAATGCTTTCTACCCTCAAAATGTGTTCTTTTCAATGATTTTAGCTACTTATCGGTGAAATATAGCTTTTTTCCTACACATTGAAGTATACAATCCTCTTTTTAGAATAATTTCCACCTATAAATAGTTTACGTTACATTAAGCTAATACATAGAAGAGTAAGAGGTTATTTATTGTGATATAACGGAATATTGCAAGCGTTTTCCTAGTTTCTTGTAAGCTGTAGTGTTATTGTCTATATACAAGTAGTTTTACTTATCATATTGCTATATACCCATAAAATGTAGTGTTTTCATTGATTTTAGCTAGTTATCTGTGAACAGTTGTTTGTTTCGATAAATTGAAGTATATTCCTTTATATCTGTAGCTATATAGTTTTGATATTTACTACACATATATTTTACAAAATTAATAGCTAAAAATATGTATTTGCTATGAAATTTAGGTATAAATTTTAATCATAAAAAAAAAAAAATTCAGGTGTTTTAATGTATTTTTAAAATGCTAAAAAATCTCGAAAATTGACATTATTCACCAGCCTTTTTGAAAAAGAAATTTAAAATGTGGTTTTATAGTTGTTTTCGTTAGCAAATGTTATTTTAAACTACTTAAAGCTTATAAAAGGTGTTTGAGGCTAATATTGTGATACAATTGTATATTACAAGTGTTTTTCATAGTTTCTTGTAAATTGTAGTGTTATATCCTAAATAAAAAGAATTTACCTTATGATAATGCTTTATACCCTCTAAATGTATTCTTTTCAATGATTATAGCTAGTTATCGGTGAAATATAGCTTTTTTCATAAAATTTAAGTAGCAATTTTAATCTAAAAAACTCCGTTTTTTCAAGTGTTTTAATGTATTTTTGAAGTGCTAAATATTGTCGATAAATGACATTATTCAGCTTTTTTTTTATAGAGATATTCAAAATTTGGTATTATTGTTGTTTTCGTTAGAAAATGTTATTTTAAACTACTGTAAGCTTATAAAAGGAGTTTGAGGCTATATATTGTGATACAATTGTATATTACAAGTGCTTTTCATAGTTTCGTGTAAATTGTAGTGTTATATCATAAATAAAAGGAATTTACCTTATGATAATACTTTATGCCTCAAAATGTGTTCTTTTCAATGATTTTAGCTAGTTCTCGGTGAAATATGGCTTTTTTCCTACAAATTGAAGTATACAATCCTCTTTTTAGAATACTTTGCACCTATAAATAGCTTACGTTACATTAAGCAAATTCATAGAAGAGTAAGAGGTTATTTATTGTGATATAATTGTATATTGCAAGCGTTTTCCTAGTTTCTTGTAAACTGTAGTGTTATTGTATATATATAAGTAGTTTTACTTATCATATTGCTATATACCCATAAAATGTAGTGTTTTCATTGATTTTAGCTAGTTATCTGTGAAGAGTTGTTTGTTTCTACAAATTGAAGTATATTCCTATTTATCTGTAGCTATATAATTTTGATATTTACTACACATATATTTTACAAAATTAATAGCTAAAAATATGTATTTGCTATGAAATTTGAGTATCAATTTTAATCTTAAAAACAAAGTATTTTTCAGTGTTTTAGTTATTCTTGAAGGGCTAAAAAATGTCGAAAATAGACATTATTCAGCCCTTTCTTGATAGAGATATTCAAAATAAGGTATTATTGCTGTTTTCGCTAGCAAATGCTATTTTAAACTACTGTAAGCTTATAAAAGGAGTTTGAGGCTATATATTGTGATACAATTGTGTATTACAAGTGTTTTTAAAAGTTTCTTGTAAATTGTGGTGTTATATCATTAATAAAAGGAATTTACCTCATGATAATGCTTTTTACCCTCAAAATGAGTTCTTTACAATGATTTTAGCTAGTTCTCGGTTTCATATAGCTTTTTTCCTACAAATTGAAGTATACAATCCCCTTTTTAGAATAATTTGCACCTATATATATCTTACGTTACATTAAGTTAATACATAGAGGAGTAAGAGGTTATTTACCGTGATATAACGGTATATTGCAAGCGTTTTCCTAGTTTCTTGTAAGCTGTAGTGTTATTGTATATATACAAGTAGTTTTACTTATCATATTGCTATATACCCATAAAATATAGTGTTTTCATTGAGTTTAGCTACTTATCTGTGAAGAGTTGTTTGTTTCTACAAATTGAAGTATATTCCTATATATCTGTAGCTATATAGTATTCGATATTTGCTACATATAAATTTACAAATTTAATAGCTAAAAATATGTATTTTTTCATGAAATTTAAGTATCAATTTTAATCATAAAAACTACGTTTTTTCAAGTGTTTTAATGAAATTTTGAAGTGCTAAAAAATGTCGAAAATTGACATTATGCACCAACCTTTTTGAAAGAGAAATTTAAAATGTAGTTTTATAGTTGTTTTCGTTAGCAAATGCTATTTTAAACTGCTGAAAGCTTATAAAAGGTGTTTGAGGCTATTTATTGTGATACAATTGTATATTATAAGTGTTTTTCATAGTTTCTTGTAAATTGTAGTGTTATATCATAATAGAAGGAAATTTTACCTTATGATAATGCTTTATACCCTCAAAATGTGTTCTTTTCAATGATTTTAGCTAGTTATCGGTGAAATATAACTTTTTTCATGAAATTTTAAGTATCAATTTTAATCTTAAAAATAACGATTTTTCAAGCGTTTTAATGTATTTTTGAAGTGCTAAAAATTATCGAAAATTGACATTATTCAGCTCTTTTTTGATAGAGATATTCAAAATTTGGTATTATTGTTGTTTTCGTTAGAAATGCTATTTTAAACTACTGTAAGCTTATAAAGGAGTTTGAGGCTATATATTGTGAGACAATTGTGTATTACAAGTGTTTTTCATAGTTTCTTGTAAATTTTGGTGTTATATCTTAATAAAAGGAATTTACCTCATGATAATTCTTTATACCCTAAAATGTGTTCTTTTCAATGATTTTAGCTAGTTATCGGGAAATATAGCTTTTTTCCTACAAATTCAAGTATACAATCTTCTTTTTAGAATAATTTGCACCTATAAGTACCTACGTTACATTAAGCAAATACATAGAAGAGTAAGAGGTTATTTATTGTGATATAACGGTATATGCTAGCGTTTTCCTAGTTTCTTGTAAATTGTAGTGTTATTGTATATATACAAGTAGTTTACTTATCATATTGCTATATTCCCATAAATGTAGTGTTTTTCATTGATTTTAGCTAGTTATCTGTGAAGAGTTGTTGGTTTCTACAAATTGAAGAATATTCCTATAAATCTGTAGCTATAGAGTGTTCGATATTTGCTACAATATATTTTACAAAATTAATAGCTAAAAATATGTATTTTTCAAGAAATTTAAGTATAAATTTTAATCCTACAAAAAACTTTTTTTTTCAAGTGTTTTAATGTATTTTTGAAATGCTAAAAATGTCGAAAATTGACATTATTCACCAACCTTTTTGAAAGAGAAATTAAAAATGGGGTTTTATAGTTGTTTTAGTATAGCAATGCTATTTTAAACTACTTAAAGCTTGTAAAAGGTGTTTGAGGTTATATATTGTGATGCAATTGTATATTACAAGTGTTTTTCATAGGTTTCTTGTAAATTGTAGTTTTATTCATAAATAAAAGGAATTTACCTTATGATAATGCTTTAATATACCTCTAATGTGTTCTTTTCAATGATTTTAGCAAAGTTATCGGTGAAATATAGCTTTTTTCATGAATTTAAGTAGCAATTTTAATCTAAAAAATTACGTTTTCAAGTGTTGTCATCATTTTTGAGTGCTAAAACTTGTCGAAAAATGACATTATTCAGGCTATTTTTTTTATAGAAAATTCAAAATTTGGTATTATTGTTATTTTTCGTTAGAAAATGCTATTTTTAAAATACTGTAAGCTTATAAAAGGAGTTTGAGGCTATATATTGTGATAAAATTGTATATTACAAGGTTTTTCAAAGGTTTCGTGTAAATTGTTGTATTATATCATAAATAAAAGGAATTTACTTAAGATAATACTTTATACCTCATAATGTGTTTCTGTTCAATGATTTTAGTTTAGTTCTCGTGATTATAGCTTTTTTACTAAAATTGAGTATACAATCTTTTTTTAGAATAATTTGCACCTATAAATAGCTTACGTTACATTAAGCAAATACATAGAAGAATAAGCAGGTTTTTATTATGATTATGACGGTATATATTGCAAGCGTTTTTAATAGTTTCTTGTAAACTGTAGTGTTATTATATATATACTAGTAGTTTTACTTAGCATATTGCTATATACCCATATATGTAGGTTTTCATTGATTTTAGCTAGTTATCTGTGAAGAGTTGTTTGTTTCTACAAATTCAGTATATACCTATATAATCTGTAGCTATATAGTTTTAGATATTTGCTACAAATATATTTTACAAAATTAATAACAAAAAATATGTATTTTTCATGAAATTTAATTAGCAATTTTAATCTTAAAAACAAGTATTTTTCAGTGTTTTAGTTATTTTTGAAGAGCTAAAAAATGTCGAAAATTGACATTACTCAGCCTTTCTATAGAGATATTCAACATTTGGTATTATTGTTGTTGTCGTTAGAAAATTCTATATTAAACTACTGTAAGCTTATAAAAGGAGTTTGAGGCTATATATTTTGATACAATTGTATATTACAAGTGTTTTTTCATAGTAACTTGTAAATTGTAGTGTTTATATCATTAAATTAAAGGAATTTTACATATTATATGCTTATACCTCAAAATGTATTTTTTTCAATGATTTTTAGCTAGTTATCGTGAAATATAGCTTTTTTCATTAAATTTAAGTATCAATTTTAATCTTAAAATAACGTTTTTTTCAAGTGTTTTAATGTATTTTTGAAGTGCTAAAAATTGTCGAAAATTGACATTATTCAGCTCTTTTTTCATAGATATTCAAAATTTGGTTATATTATTGTTTTCGTTAGAAATGCTATTTTAAACTACTATAAGCTTATAAAAGAGTTTGAGGCTATATATTGTGATACAATTGTGTTTTTGCAAGTGTTTTTCATAGTTTTTGTAAATTGTGGTGTTATATCATTAATAAAAGGAATTTACCTCATGATAATGCTTTCTACCCTCAAAATGTGTTCTTTTCAATGATTTTAGCTATTATCGGTGAAATATAGCTTTTTTTTTCCTACACATTGAAGTATACAATCCTCTTTTTAGAATAATTTCCACCTATAATAGTTTACGTTACATAAGCTAATACTAGAAGAGTAAGGGGTTTATTTATTGTGATATAACGAATATTGCAAGCGTTTTCCTAGTTTCTTGTAAGCTGTAGTGTTATTGTCTATATACAATTTAGTTTTACTTATCATTTTGCTATATACCATAAATTAGTGTTTTCATTGATTTTAGCTAGTTATCTGTGAAGAGTTGTTTTGTTCGACAAATTGAAGTATATTTCCTATAGATCTGTAGCTATATAGTTTTGATATTTACTACACATATATTTTACAAAATTAATAGCTAAAAATATGTATTTGCTATGAAATTTAAGTATAAATTTAATCCTAAAAAAAAAAAATTCATGTGTTTTAATGTATTTTTGAAATGCTAAAAAATGTCGAAAATTAACATTATTCACCAACCTTTTTTGAAAAGAAATTAAAAAATGTGGTTTTATAATTGTTTTCGTTAGCAAATCCCTATTTTAAACTACTTAAAGCTTATAAAAGGTGTTTGGGCTATATATTGTGATACAATTGTATATTACTATTTGTTTTTCATAGTTTCTTGTAAATTGTAGTGTTATATCCTAAATAAAAAAAATTTACCTTATGATAATGCCTTATACCTCTAAATGTATTCTTTTCAATGATTTTAGCTAGTTATCGGTGAAATATAGCTTTTTTTCATAAAATTTAAGTAGCAATTTTAATCTAAAAAATTCCGTTTTTTCAAGTGTTTTAATGTATTTTTGAAAGTGCTAAAAATTGTCGATAAATGACATTATTCAGCTTTTTTTTTTATAGAGATATTCAAAATTTGGTATTATTGTTGTTTTCGTTAGAAAATGTTATTTTAAACTACTGTAAGCTTATAAAGGAGTTTGAGGCTATATATTGGGGATAAAATTGTATATTACAAGGCTTTTCATAGTTCGTGTAAATTGTAGTGTTATATCATAATAAAAGGAATTTACCTTATGATAATACTTTATCCCTCAAAATGTGTTCTTTTCAATGATTTTAGCTAGTTCTCGGTGAAATATGGCTTTTTTCCTACAATTGAAGTATACAATCCTCTTTTTAGAATACTTTTCACCTATAAATAGCTTACGTTACATTAAGCAAATTCATAGAAGAGTAAGAGGTTATTTATTGTGATATAATTGTATATTGCAAGCGTTTTCCTAGTTTCTTGTAAACTGTAGTGTTATTGTATATATATAAGTAGTTTACTTATACATATTGCTATATACCCATAAATGTAGTGTTTTCATTGATTTTAGCTAGTTTCTGTGAAGAGTTGTTTGTTTCTTACAATTGAAGTATATTCCTATTTATCTGTAGCTATAATTTTGATATTACTACACATATATTTACAAAATTAATAGCTAAAAATATGTATTTGCTATGAAATTTGAGTATCAATTTTAATCTTAAAAACAAAGAATTTTTCAGTGTTTTAGTTATTCTTGAAGGGCTAAAAAATGTCGAAAATAGACATTATTCAGCCCTTTCTTGATAGAGATATTCAAAATTTGGTATATTGCTGTTTTCGCTAGAAAATGCTATTTTAACTAATGTAAGCTTATAAAAGAGTTTGAGGCTATATATTGTGATACAATTGTGTATTAAAAGTTTTTTTAAAAGTTTTTGTAATTGTGCTGTTATATCATTAATAAAAGGAATTTACCTCATGATAATGCTTTTTAACCCTAAAAATGAGTTCTTTACAAATGATTTTAGCTAGTTCTCGTTTCATATAGCTTTTTTCCTACAAATTGAAGTATACATCCCTTTTTAGAATAATTTGCACCTATAAATATCTTACGTTACATTAAGTTAATACATAGAGGAGTAAGAGGTTATTTACCGTGATATAACGGTATATTGCAAGCGTTTTCCTAGTTTCTTGTAAGCTGTAGTGTTATTGTATATATGCAAGTAGTTTTACTTATCATATTGCTATATACCCATAAAATATAGTGTTTTCATTGAGTTTAGCTACTTATCTGTGAAGAGTTGTTTGTTTCTACAAATTGAAGTATATTCCTATATATCTGTAGCTATATAGTTTTCGATATTTGCTACATATAAATTTACAAATTTAATAGCTAAAAATATGTATTTTTTCATGAAATTTAAGTATCAATTTTAATCATAAAAACTACGTTTTTTCAAGTGTTTTAATGAAATTTTGAAGTGCTAAAGAATGTCGAAAATTGACATTATTCACCATCCTTTTTGAAAGAGAAATTTAAAATGTAGTTTTATAGTTGTTTTCGTTAGCAAATGCTATTTTAAACTGCTGAAAGCTTATATAAGGTGTTTGAGGCTATTTATTGTGATACAATTGTATATTATAAGTGTTTTTCATAGTTTCTTGTAAATTGTAGTGTTATATCATAAATAGAAGGAATTTACCTTATGATAATGCTTTATACCCTCAAAATGTGTTCTTTTCAATGATTTTAGCTAGTTATCGGTGAAATATAACTTTTTTCATGAAATTTAAGTATCAATTTTAATCTTAAAAATAACGATTTTTCAAGCGTTTTAATGTATTTTTGATGTGCTAAAAATTTTCGAAAATTGACATTATTCAGCTCTTTTTTGATAGAGATATTCAAAATTTGGTATTATTGTTGTTTTCGTTAGAAAAATGCTATTTTAAACTACTGTAAGCTTATAAAAGGAGTTTGAGGCTATATATTGTGATACAATTGTGTATTACAAGTGTTTTTCATAGTTTCTTGTAAATTGTGGTGTTATATCATTAATAAAAGGAATTTACCTCATGATAATTCTTTATACCCTAAAAATGTGTTCTTTTCAATGATTTTAGCTAGTTATCGGTGAAATATAGCTTTTTTCCTACAAATTCAAGTATACAATCTTCTTTTTAGAATAATTTGCACCTATAAGTACCCTACGTTACATTAAGCTAATACATAGAAGAGTAAGAGGTTATTTATTGTGATATAACGGTATATTGCTAGCGTTTTCCTAGTTTCTTGTAAATTGTAGTGTTATTGTATTTATACAAGTAGTTTTACTTATCATATTGCTATATTCCCATAAAATGTAGTGTTTTCATTGATTTTAGCTAGTTATCTGTGAAGAGTTGTTGGTTTCTACAAATTGAAGAATATTCCTATAAATCTGTAGCTATAGAGTGTTCGATATTTGCTACAAATATATTTTACAAAATTAATAGCTAAAAATATGTATTTTTCATGAAATTTAAGTATAAATTTTAATCCTAAAAAAATTTTTTTTTTCAAGTGTTTTAATGTATTTTTGAAATGCTAAAAAATGTCGAAAATTGACATTATTAACCAACCTTTTTGAAAGAGAAATTAAAAATGTGGTTTTATAGTTGTTTTAGTTAGCAAATGCTATTTTAAACTACTTAAAGCTTATAAAAGTGTTTATGCGGCTATATATTGTGATGCATTGTATATTACAAGTGTTTTTATAGTTTTTCTGTAAATTGTAGTTTTATATCAAAATAAAGGAATTTACCTTATGATAATGCTTTATATCCTCTAAATGTGTTCTTTTCAATGATTTTAGCTAGTTATCGGTGAAATATAGCTTTTTTCATGAAATTTAAGTAGCAATTTTAATCTAAAAAATTACGTTTTTCAAGTGTTGTCATCTATTTTTGAAGTGCTAAAAATTGTCGAAAAATGACATTATTCAGCTATTTTTTTATAGAGAAATTCAAAATTTGGTATTATTGTTGTTTTCGTTAGAAAATGCTATTTTAAAATACTGTAAGCTTATAAAAGGAGTTTGAGGCTATATATTGTGATACAATTGTATATTACAAGTGTTTTTCACAGTTTCGTGTAAATTGTAGTATTATATCATAAATAAAAGGAATTTACCTTAAGATAATACTTTATACCCTCAAAATGTGTTCTTTTCAATGATTTTAGCTAGTTATCGGTGAATTATAGCTTTTTTCCTACAAATTGAAGTATACAATCCTCTTTTTAGAATAATTTGCACCTATAAATAGCTTACGTTACATTAAGCAAATACATAGAAGAATAAGAGGTTATTTATTATGATATAACGGTATATTGCAAGCGTTTTCCTAGTTTCTTGTAAACTGTAGTGTTATTATATATATACTAGTAGATTTACTTAGCATATTGCTATATACCCATAAAATGTAGGGTTTTCATTGATTTTAGCTAGTTATCTGTGAAGAGTTGTTTGTTTTTACAAATTCAAGTATATTCCTATATATCTGTAGCTATATAGTTTTAGATATTTGCTACAAATATATTTTACAAAATTAATAACTAAAAATATGTATTTTTCATGAAATTTAATTAGCAATTTTAATCTTAAAAACAAAGTATTTTTCAGTGTTTTAGTTATTTTTGAAGGGCTAAAAAATGTCGAAAATTGACATTACTCAGCCCTTTCTTGATAGAGATATTCAACATTTGGTATTATTGTTGTTGTCGTTAGAAAATTCTATTTTAAACTACTGTAAGCTTATAAATGGAGTTTGAGGCTATATATTGTTATACAATTGTATATTACAAGTGTTTTTTCATAGTTACTTGTAAATTGTAGTGTTATATCATAAATAAAAGGAATTTACCATATGATAATGCTTTATACCCTCAAAATGTATTCTTTTCAATGATTTTAGCTAGTTATCGGTGAAATATAACTTTTTTCATGAAATTTATGTATCAATTTTAATCTTAAAAATAACGTTTTTTCAAGTGTTTTAATGTATTTTTGAAGTGCTAAAAATTGTCGAAAATTGACATTATTCAGCTCTTTTTTGATAGAGATATTCAAAATTTGGTATTATTATTGTTTTCGTTAGGAAATGCTATTTTAAACTACTGTAAGCTTATAAAAGGAGTTTGAGGCTATATATTGTGATACAATTGTGTATTACAAGTGTTTTTCATAGTTTCTTGTAAATTGTGGTGTTATATCATTAATAAAAGGAATTTACCTCATGATAATTCTTTATACCCTAAAAATGTGTTCTTTTCAATGATTTTAGCTAGTTATCGGTGAAATATAGCTTTTTTCCTACAAATTCAAGTATACAATCTTCTTTTTAGAATAATTTGCACCTATAAGTACCCTACGTTACATTAAGCTAATACATAGAAGAGTAAGAGGTTATTTATTGTGATATAACGGTATATTGCTAGCGTTTTCCTAGTTTCTTGTAAATTGTAGTGTTATTGTATATATACAAGTAGTTTTACTTATCATATTGCTATATTCCCATAAAATGTAGTGTTTTCATTGATTTTAGCTAGTTATCTGTGAAGAGTTGTTGGTTTCTACAAATTGAAGAATATTCCTATAAATCTGTAGCTATAGAGTGTTCGATATTTGCTACAAATATATTTTACAAAATTAATAGCTAAAAATATGTATTTTTCAAGAAATTTAAGTATAAATTTTAATCCTAAAAAAAACTTTTTTTTTCAAGTGTTTCAATGTATTTTTGAAATGCTAAAAAATGTCGAAAATTGACATTATTCACCAACCTTTTTGAAAGAGAAATTAAAAATGTGGTTTTATAGTTGTTTTAGTTAGCAAATGCTATTTTAAACTACTTAAAGCTTATAAAAGGTGTTTGAGGTTATATATTGTGATGCAATTGTATATTACAAGTGTTTTTCATAGTTTCTTGTAAATTGTAGTTTTATATCATAAATAAAAGGAATTTACCTTATGATAATGCTTTATATCCTCTAAATGTGTTCTTTTCAATGATTTTAGCTAGTTATCGGTGAAATATAGCTTTTTCCATGAAATTTAAGTAGCAATTTTAATCTAAAAAATTACGTTTTTCAAGTGTTTTCATCTATTTTTGAAGTGCTAAAACTTGTCGAAAAATGACATTATTCAGCTATTTTTTTATAGAGAAATTCAAAATTTGGTATTATTGTTGTTTTCGTTAGAAAATGCTATTTTAAAATACTGTAAGGTTATAAAGGAGTTATGAGGCTATATATTGTGATAAAATTGTATATTACAAGTGTTTTTCACAGTTTCGTGTAAATTGTAGTATTATATCATAAATAAAAGGAATTTACCTTAAGATAATACTTTATACCCTCATAATGTGTTCTTTTCAATGATTTTAGCTAGTTTTCGGTGAATTATAGCTTTTTTCCTACAAATTGAAGTATACAATCCTCTTTTTAGAATAATTTGCACCTATAAATAGCTTACGTTACATTAAGCAAATACATAGAAGAATAAGAGGTTATTTATTATGATATAACGGTATATTGCAAGCGTTTTTATTAGTTTCTTGTAAACTGTAGTGTTATTATATATATACTAGTAGTTTTACTTAGCATATTGCTATATACCCATATAATGTAGGGTTTTCATTGATTTTAGCTAGTTATCTGTGAAGAGTTGTTTGTTTCTACAAATTCAAGTATATTCCTAAATATCTGTAGCTATATAGTTTTAGATATTTGCTACAAATATATTTTACAAAATTAATAACTAAAAATATGTATTTTTCATGAAATTTAATTAGCAATTTTAATCTTAAAAACAAAGTATTTTTCAGTGTTTTAGTTATTTTTGAAGAGCTAAAAAATGTCGAAAATTGACATTACTCAGCCCTTTCTTGATAGAGATATTCAACATTTGGTATTATTGTTGTTGTCGTTAGAAAATTCTATATTAAACTACTGTAAGCTTATAAAAGGAGTTTGAGGCTATATATTGTGATACAATTGTATATTACAAGTGTTTTTCATAGTTACTTGTAAATTGTAGTGTTATATCATAAATAAAAGGAATTTACCATATGATAATGCTTTATACCCTCAAAATGTATTCTTTTCAATGATTTTAGCTAGTTATCGGTGAAATATAGCTTTTTTCATTAAATTTAAGTATCAATTTTAATCTTAAAAATAACGTTTTTTCAAGTGTTTTAATGTATTTTTGAAGTGCTAAAAATTGTCGAAAATTGACATTATTCACCTCTTTTTTCATAGATATTCAAAATTTGGTATTATTATTGTTTTCGTTAGAAAATGCTATTTTAAACTACTATAAGCTTATAAAAGGAGTTTGAGGCTATATATTGTGATACAATTGTGTATTGCAAGTGTTTTTCATAGTTTCTTGTAAATTGTGGTGTTATATCATTAATAAAAGGAATTTACCTCATGATAATGCTTTCTACCCTCAAAATGTGTTCTTTTCAATGATTTTAGCTAGTTATCGGTGAAATATAGCTTTTTTCCTACACATTGAAGTATACAATCCTCTTTTTAGAATAATTTCCACCTATAAATAGTTTACGTTACATTAAGCTAATACATAGAAGAGTAAGATGTTATTTATTGTGATATAACGGAATATTGCAAGCGTTTTCCTAGTTTCTTGTAAGCTGTAGTGTTATTGTCTATATACAAGTAGTTTTACTTATCATATTGCTATATACCCATAAAATGTAGTGTTTTCATTGATTTTAGCTAGTTATCTGTGAAGAGTTGTTTGTTTCGACAAATTGAAGTATATTCCTATAGATCTGTAGCTATATAGTTTTGATATTTACTACACATATATTTTACAAAATTAATAGCTAAAAATATGTATTTGCTATGAAATTTAAGTATAAATCTTAATCCTAAAAAAAAAAAAAATTCATGTGTTTTAATGTATTTTTGAAATGCTAAAAAATGTCGAAAATTAACATTATTCACCAACCTTTTTCAAAAAGAAATTAAAAATGTGGTTTTATAGTTGTTTTCGTTAGCCAATGCTATTTTAAACTACTTAAAGCTTATAAAAGGTGTTTGAGGCTATATATTGTGATACAATTGTATATTACAAGTGTTTTTCATAGTTTCTTGTAAATTGTAGTGTTATATCCTAAATAAAAAGAATTTACCTTATGATAATGCTTTATACCCTCTAAATGTATTCTTTTCAATGATTTTAGCTAGTTATCGGTGAAATATAGCTTTTTTCATAAAATTTAAGTAGCAATTTTAATCTAAAAAATTCCGTTTTTTCAAGTGTTTTAATGTATTTTTGAAGTGCTAAAAATTGTCGATAAATGACATTATTCAGCTTTTTTTTTATAGAGATATTCAAAATTTGGTATTATTGTTGTTTTCGTTAGAAAATGTTATTTTAAACTACTGTAAGCTTATAAAAGGAGTTTGAGGCTATATATTTTGATACAATTGTATATTACAAGTGCTTTTCATAGTTTCGTGTAAATTGTAGTGTTATATCATAAATAAAAGGAATTTACCTTATGATAATACTTTATACCCTCAAAATGTGTTTCTTTTCAATGATTTTAGCTAGTTCTCGGTGAAATATAGCTTTTTTCCTACAAATTGAAGTATACAATCCTCTTTTTAGAATACTTTGCACCTATAAATAGCTTACGTTACATTAAGCAAATACATAGAAGAGTAAGAGGTTATTTATTGTGATATAATTGTATATTGCAAGCGTTTTCCTAGTTTCTTGTAAACTGTAGTGTTATTGTATATATAAAAGTAGTTTTACTTATCATATTGCTATATACCCATAAAATGTAGTGTTTTCATTGATTTTAGCTAGTTATCTGTGAAGAGTTGTTTGTTTCTACAAATTGAAGTATATTCCTATTTATCTGTAGCTATATAATTTTGATATTTACTACACATATATTTTACAAAATTAATAGCTAAAAATATGTATTTGCTATGAAATTTGAGTATCAATTTTAATCTTAAAAACAAAGTATTTTTCAGTGTTTTAGTTATTCTTGAAGGGCTAAAAAATGTCGAAAATAGACATTATTCAGCCCTTTCTTGATAGAGATATTCAAAATTTGGTATTATTGCTGTTTTCGGTAGCAAATGCTATTTTAAACTAATGTAAGCTTATAAAAGGAGTTTGAGGCTATATATTGTGATACAATTGTGTATTAAAAGTGTTTATAAAAGTTTCTTGTAAATTGTGGTGTTATATCATTAATAAAAGGAATTTACCTCATGATAATGCTTTTTACCCTCAAAATGAGTTCTTTACAATGATTTTAGCTAGTTCTCGGTTTCATATAGCTTTTTTCCTACAAATTGAAGTATACAATCCCCTTTTTAGAATAATTTGCACCTATAAATATCTTACGTTACATTAAGTTAATACATAGAGGAGTAAGAGGTTATTTACCGTGATATAACGGTATATTGCAAGCGTTTTCCTAGTTTCTTGTAAGCTGTAGTGTTATTGTATATATACAAGTAGTTTTACTTATCATATTGCTATATACCCATAAAATATAGTGTTTTCATTGAGTTTAGCTACTTATCTGTGAAGAGTTGTTTGTTTCTACAAATTGAAGTATATTCCTATTTATCTGTAGCTATATAATTTTGATATTTACTACACATATATTTTACAAAATTAATAGCTAAAAATATGTATTTGCTATGAAATTTGAGTATCAATTTTAATCTTAAAAACAAAGTATTTTTCAGTGTTTTAGTTATTCTTGAAGGGCTAAAAAATGTCGAAAATAGACATTATTCAGCCCTTTCTTGATAGAGATATTCAAAATTTGGTATTATTGCTGTTTTCGGTAGCAAATGCTATTTTAAACTAATGTAAGCTTATAAAAGGAGTTTGAGGCTATATATTGTGATACAATTGTATATTACAAGTGTTTTTCACAGTTTCGTGTAAATTGTAGTATTATATCATAAATAAAAGGAATTTACCTTAAGATAATACTTTATACCCTCAAAATGTGTTCTTTTCAATGATTTTAGCTAGTTCTCGGTGAATTATAGCTTTTTTCCTACAAATTGAAGTACACAATCCTCTTTTTAGAATAATTTGCACCTATAAATAGATTACGTTACATTAAGCAAATACATAGAAGAATAAGAGGTTATTTATTATGATATAACGGTATATTGCAAGCGTTTTCCTAGTTTCTTGTAAACTGTAGTGTTATTATATATATACTAGTAGATTTACTTAGCATATTGCTATATACCCATAAAATGTAGGGTTTTCATTGATTTTAGCTAGTTATCTGTGAAGAGTTGTTTGTTTTTACAAATTGAAGTATATTCCTATATATCTGTAGCTATATAGTATTAGATATTTGCTACAAATATATTTTACAAAATTAATAACTAAAAATATGTATTTTTCATGAAATTTACTTAGCAATTTTAATCTTAAAAACAAAGTATTTTTCAGTGTTTTAGTTATTTTTGAAGGGCTAAAAAATGTCGAAAATTGACATTACTCAGCCCTTTCTTGATAGAGATATTCAACATTTGGTATTATTGTTGTTGTCGTTAGAAAATTCTATTTTAAACTACTGTAAGCTTATAAATGGAGTTTGAGGCTATATATTGTTATACAATTGTATATTACAAGTGTTTTTCATAGTTACTTGTAAATTGTAGTGTTATATCATAAATAAAAGGAATTTACCATATGATAATGCTTTATACCCTCAAAATGTATTCTTTTCAATGATTTTAGCTAGTTATCGGTGAAATATAGCTTTTTTCATTAAATTTAAGTATCAATTTTAATCTTAAAAATAACGTTTTTCAAGTGTTTTAATGTATTTTTGAAGTGCTAAAAATTGTCGAAAATTGACATTATTCAGCTCTTTTTTCATAGAGATATTCAAAATTTGGTATTATTATTGTTTTCGTTAGAAAATGCTATTTTAAAATACTATAAGCTTATAAAAGGAGTTTGAGGCTATATATTGTGATACAATTGTGTATTGCAAGTGTTTTTCATAGTTTCTTGTAAATTGTGGTGTTATATCATTAATAAAAGGAATTTACCTCATGATAATGCTTTCTACCCTCAAAATGTGTTCTTTTCAATGATTTTAGCTAGTTATCGGTGAAATATAGCTTTTTTCCTACACATTGAAGTATACAATCCTCTTTTTAGAATAATTTCCAACCTATAAATAGCTTACGTTACATTAAGCTAATACATAGAAGAGTAAGAGGTTATTTATTGTGATATAACGGAATATTGCAAGCGTTTTCCTAGTTTCTTGTAAGCTGTAGTGTTATTGTCTATATACAAGTAGTTTTACTTATCATATTGCTATATACCCATAAAATGTAGTGTTTTCATTGATTTTAGCTAGTTATCTGTGAAGAGTTGTTTGTTTCGACAAATTGAAGTATATTCCTATATATCTGTAGCTATATAGTTTTGATATTTACTACACATATATTTTACAAAATTAATAGCTAAAAATATGTATTTGCTATGAAATTTAAGTATAAATTTTAATCCTAAAAAAAAAAAAAAATCATGTGTTTTAATGTATTTTTGAAATGCTAAAAAATGTCGAAAATTAACATTATTCACCAACCTTTTTGAAAAAGAAATTCAAAATGTGGTATTATAGTTGTTTTCGTTAGCAAATGCTATTTTAAACTACTTAAAGCTTATAAAAGGTGTTTGAGGCTATATATTGTGATACAATTGTATATTACAAGTGTTTTTCATAGTTTCTTGTAAATTGTTGTGTTATATCCTAAATAAAAAGAATTTACCTTATGATAATGCTTTATACCATCTAAATGTGTTCTTTTCAATGATTTTAGCTAGTTATCGGTGAAATAGAGCTTTTTTCATAAAATTTAAGTAGCAATTTTAATCTAAAAAATTCCGTTTTTTCAAGTGTTTTAATGTATTTTTGAAGTGCTAAAAATTGTCGATAAATGACATTATTCAGCTTTTTCTTTATAGAGATATCAAAATTTGGTATTAATGCTGTTTTCGCTAGCAAATGCTATTTTAAACTACTGTAAGCTTATAAAAGGAGTTTGAGGCTATATATTGTGATACAATTGTGTATATTACAAGTGTTTTTAAAAGTTTCTTGTAAATTGTGGTGTTATATAATTAATAAAAGGAATTTACCTCATGATAATGCTTTTTACCCTCAAAAGGAGTTCTTTTCAATGATTTTAGCTAGTTCTCGGTTTCATATAGCTTTATTTCTACAAATTAAAGTATACAATCCCCTTTTTAGAATAATTTGCACCCATAAATAACTTACGTTACATTAAGTTAATACATAGAAGAGTAAGAGGTTATTTACCGTGATATAACGGTATATTGCAAGCGTTTTCCTAGTTTCTTGTAAGCTGTAGTGTTATTGTATATATACAAGTAGTTTTACTTATCATATTGCTATATACCCATAAAATGTAGAGTTTTCATTGAGTTTAGCTACTTATCTGTGAAGAGTTGTTTGTTTCTAGAAATTGAAGTATATTCCTATATATCTGTAGCTATATAGTTTTCGATATTTGCTACATATATATTTTACAAAATTAATAGCTAAAAATATGTATTTTTTCATGAAATTTAAGTATCAATTTTAATCATAAAAACTACGTTTTTTCGAGTGTTTTAATGAAATTTTGAAGTGCTAAAAAATGTCCAAAATTGACATTATTCACCAACCTTTTTGAAAGAGAAATATAAAATGTAGTTTTATAGTTGTTTTCGTTAGCAAATGCTATTTTAAACTGCTGAAAGCTTATAAAAGGTGTTTGAGGCTATATATTGTGATACAATTGTGTATTACAAGTGTTTTTCATAGTTTCTTGTAAATTGTGGTGTTATATCATTAATAAAAGGAATTTACCTCATGATAATGCTTAATACCCTCAAAATGTGTTCTTTTCAATGATTTTGCTAGTTATCGGTGAAATATAGCTTTTTTCTTACAAATTGAAGTATATAATCCTCTTTTTAGAATAATTTGCACCAATAAGTAGATTACGTTACAAAAAGCTAATACATAGAAGAGTAAGAGATTATTTAATGTGATATAACGGTATATTGCAAGCGTTTTCCTAGTTTCTTGTAAACTGTAGTGTTATTGTATATATACAAGTAGTTTTACTTATCTTGTAATACACAATTGTATCCCAATATATAGCCTCAAACTCCTTTTATAAGCTTACAATAGTTTAAAATAGCATTTTCTAACGAAAACAACAATAATACCAAATTTTGAATTTGTCTATGAAAAAAAATGGTTAATAATGTCAATTTTCGAAATGTTTTCGCACCTCAAAAATACATTAAAACACTTGAAAAAACGTTGTTTTTAAGATTAAAATTGATATTTAAATTTCATGACAAATACTTAATTCTAGTTATTAATTTTGTAAAATATATTTGTTGCAAATATCAAAAACTGTAGAAGTACAGATATATAGGAATATACTTCAATTTGTTGATACAAACAACTCTTCACAGATAACTAGCTAAAATCAATAAAAACGTTACATTATATGGGTATATAGCAATATGATATATAAAACTACATGCATATATACAATAACACAACAGTTTACAAAAAACTAGGAAAACGCTAGCAATATACCGCAATAAATAATCTCTTACTCTACTATGTATTTGCTTAATGTAACGTAAGCTACTTATAGGTGCAAATTATTCTAAAAAGTGGATTGTTTACTTCAATTTGTAGGAAAAAAAATATATTTCACCGAGAACTAGCTAAACTCATTGAAAAGAACACATTTTGAGGGTAAAAAGTATTATCATGAGGTAAATTCCTTTTATTAATGATATATACAGCGCGCCAAAACATTGTTCGCGACATCATAACACAGCGCTTCCATACGGGAATTCAGAAAATGTACTCTATGGCAGCCTACTGACTTCCGAGAGAGATATCTTACATATGGCAGCTTGTTTAAGGCACGGCCAGTCCATAAAGACCGTTGAGGAATGTTCAGATGCCACTTGTCAATTATAGACGAAGCATTTAAAAAAGTATCGCCTTCCTTCCCGCGAGTAATTTGAACAGAGGCGCATTGGTATAATTATCATTATTTGCATAATGAGTGGCAAGAAAGACCTAACAAAGGAGCAAATTATAGTTAGTGTATCTCTACACAAGGCAGAGAGGCCAGTGGAAGAAATATCAAGGATTGTGGATGTTACGAGGAAATATGTGCATAAGTGGGTGGAGAGTTTCGGGGTGGGTTGGCGGTGTCGCGGCAGCCGCGACACCAGAACATTATAAGTGGTCAGGGCGAGGATGTAAAACCTCAGCAAGCACCCTAAATGTCATGAAACGTCAAGTGGATGCCCATCCTCAATTAAGAGCAAGAAAAAAATTGCGATATGACTTTTACATCCTCGCCCTGGCCACTTATAATGTTCTGGTGTCGCGGCTGCCGCGACACCGCCAACCCACCCCGAAACTCTCCACCCACTTATGCACATATTTCCTCGTAACATCCACAATCCTTGATATTTCTTCCACTGGCCTCTCTACCTTGTGTAGAGATACACTAACTATAATTTGCTCCTTTGTTAGGTCTTTATTGCCACTCATTATGCAAATAATGATAATTATACCAATGCGCCTCTGTTCAAATTACTCGCGGGAAGGAAGGCGATACTTTTTTAAATGCTTCGTCTATAATTGACAAATGGCATCTGAACATTCCTCAACGGTCTTTATGGACTGGCCGTGCCTTAAACAAGCTGCCATATGTAAGATATCTCTCTCGGAAGTCAGTAGGCTGCCATAGAGTACATTTTCTGAATTCCCGTATGGAAGCGCTGTGTTATGATGTCGCGAACAATGCTTTGGCGCGCTGTGTAACACCACAATTTACAAGAAACTATGAAAAACACTAGTAATATACAATTGTATCACAATGTATAGCCTCAAACTCCTTTTATAAGCATACAGTAGTTTAAAAGAGCATTTTCTAACGAAAACAACAATAATACCAAATTTTGAATCTCTCTATCAAAAAAGATGGTGAATAATGTCAATTTTTGATATTTTTTAAGCACCTCAAAAATACATTAAAACACAGGAAAAAACTTTGTTGTTAAGATTAAAATTGATCATTAAATTTAATGAAAATACATATTTTTAGTTATTAATTTTGTAAAATATATTTGTAGCAAATATCAAAAACTGTATAGGTATAGATATATAGCAATATACTTCAATTTGTGGAAACAAACAACTCTTCACAGATAACTAACTAAACTCAATGAAAACACTACATTTTATGGGTATATAGCAATATGATAAGTAAAACTACTTGTATATATACAATAACACTACAGTTTACAAGAAACTAGAAAAACGCTTGCAATATACCGTTATATCACAATAAATAATCTCTTACTCTACAATGTATTTGCTTAATGTAACGTAAGCTATTTATAGGTGCAAATTATTCTAAAAAGAGGATTGTATACTTCAATTTGTAGGAAAAAAGGTATATTTCAGCGATAACTAGCTAAAATCATTGAAAAGAACACATTTTGAGAGTAAAAAGCATTATCATGAGGTAAATTCCTTTTATTAAAGATATAACACCACAATTTACAAGAAAATATGAAAAACACTTGTAATGCACAATTGTATCACAATATATAGCCTCAAACTCCTTTTATAAGCTTACAGTAGTTTACAATAGCATTTTCTAACGAAAACAACAATAATCCAAATTTTGAATATCTTTATGAAAAAAGCGCTGAATAATGTCAATTTTCGACAATTTTTTGCACTTCAAAAATATATTTAAAACACTTGAAAAAATGTTTATTTTAGGATTAAAATTGATACTTAAATTTCATGAAAAAAGCAAAATTTCACCGATAACTAGCTAAAATCATGGAAAAGAATACATTTTGAGTGTATAAAGCATTATAATAAGGTAAATTCCTTTTATTTATGATATTACACTATAATTTACAAGAAACTATGAAAAACACTTATAATATACAATTGTATCACAATATATAGCCTCAAACTCCTTTTATAAGCTTACAGTAGTTTAAAATAGCATTTTCTAAAGAAAACAATAATAATACCAAATTATGAATATCTCTATCAAAAAAGAGCTGAATAATGTCAATTTTCGACAATTTTTAGCACTTCAAAAATACATTAAAACACTTGAAAAAACGTTATTTTTAAGATTAAAATTGATAATTTAATTTCATGAAAAAAAATATATTTCACCGGTAACTAGCTAAAATTATTGAAAAGAACACATTTTGAGGGTATAAAGCATTATCATTAGGTAAATTTCTTTTATTTATGATATAACACTACAATTTACTAGAAAATATGAAAAATATTTGTAATATACAATTGTATCACAATATATAGCCTCAAACTCCTTTTATAAGCTTTCAGTAGTTTAAAATAGGATTTTCTTACAAAAAAAACAATAATACCAAATTTTGAATTTCTCTATCAAAAAAGATGGTGAATAATGTCAATTTTCGACATTTTTTAGCCTTTCAAAAATACATTAAAACACTTAAAAAAACGTTGTTTTTAAGATTAAAATTGATAATCAAATTTCATGAAAAATACTTATTTCTAGTTATTAATTTTGTAAAATATATTTGTAGCAAATATAAAAAACTGTATAGGTATATATAGGAATATATTTCAATTTGTTGCAACAAACAACTCTTCACAGATAACTAGCTAAAATCAATGAAAACACTACATTTTATGGGTATATAGCAATATGATATATAAAACTACTTGTATATATACAATAACACTACAGTTTACAAGAAACTAGGAAAACGCTTGCAATATACTGTTATATCACAATAAATAATCTCTTACTCTTCTATGTATTAGCTTAATGTAACGTAAGCTACTTATAGGTCCAAATTATTCTAAAAAGAGGATTTTATACTTCAATTTGTAGGAAAAAAGCTATATTTCACCGATAAGTAGCTAAAATCATTGAAAAGAACACATTTTGAGGGTAAAAAGCATTATCATGAGGTTCATTCCTTTTATTAATGATATAACACAACAATTTACAAGAAACTATGAAAAACACTTGTAATACACAATTGTATCACAATATATAGCCTCAAACTCCTTTTATAAGCTTACAGTTGTTTAAAACAGCATTTTCTAACGAAAACAACAATAATACCAAAATTTGAATATGTCTATGAAAAAAGAGCTGATTAATGTCAATTTTCGACAATTTTTAGCACTTCAAAAATTCATTAAAACACTTGAGAAAACGTAATTTTAGGATTAAAATTGATTCTTAAATATCATGAAAATGGCTATATTTCACGATAACCAGCTAAAATCAATGAAAAGAACACATTTTGAGGGTATAAAGCATTATCATGAGGTAAATTCCTTTTATTAATGATATAATACTACAATTTACACGAACCTATGAAAAACACTTGTAATATACAATTGTATCACAATATATAGCCTCAAACTCCTTTTATAAGCTTACAGTAGTATAAAATATCATTTTCTAAAGAAAACAACAATAATACCGAATTTTGAATATCACTATCAAAAAATAGGTGAATAATGTCAATTTTCGACAATTTTTAGCACTTTAAAAATACATGAACACATTTGAAAAAAAGTTATTTTTAAGATTAAAATTGATAACTAAATTGCATGAAAAAGCAAAATTTCACCGATAACTAGCTAAAATCATTGAAAAGAACACATTTTGATGGTATAAAGCATTATCATAAGGTAAATTTCTTTTATTTACGATATAACACTACAATTTACAAGAAACTATGAAAAAAACTTGTAATATATAATTGTATCACAATATATAGCCTCAAACTCCTTTTATAAACTTACAGTAGTTTAAAATAGCATTTTCTAACGAAAACAACAATAATACCATATTTTAAATTTCTCTATAAAAAAAAATGGTGTATAATGTCAATTTTCGACATTTTTAAGCACCTCAAAAATACATTAAAATACTTGAAAAAAAATTGTTTTAAGATTAAAATTGCTAATTAAATTTCATGAAAAATACATATTTTTAGTTATTAATTTTGTAAAATATATTTGTAGCAAATATCTAAAACTATGTAGCTACAGATATATAGGAATATACTTTAATTTGTAGAAACAAACAACTCTTCACAGATAACTAGCTAAAATCAATGAAAACACTACATTTTATGGGTATATAGCAATATGATATATAAAACTACTTGTATATATACAATAACACTACAGTTTACAAGAAACTATGAAAAACGCTAGCAATATACCGTTATATCACAATAAATAATTTCTTACTCTTCTATATCATAGCTTAATGTAATGTAAGCTACTTATAGGTGCAAATTATTCTAAAAAAAAGGATTGTATAATCCAATTTGTAGAAAAACAGCTATATATCACCGATAACTAGCTAAAATCATTGAAAAGAACACATTTTGAGGGTATAAAGGCACTTTATGAAAGCTGTACAATATTCTCAAAATCTAGCTATTTTAATGATGTAACAAACAATACATACATGTGACTATAAAAAACGTTAACAATGTCAAATTTTCGAATTTTTAGCTTAAATATTAAAAACTTGAAAAAACAACATATAAAATGTGAATCTCTATCAAAAAAAGCGCTGAACAATGTCAATTTTCGACATTTTTTAGCCATTCAAAAATACATTAAAACACTTGAAAAAACGTTGTTTTTAAGATTAAAATTAATACCTACATTTCATGAAAAATACATATTTTAAGCTCATAATATTGTACAATATAGTTGTAGCAAATATCAAAAGCTATTTAGCTACAGATAAAAAGAAATATACTTCAATTTGTAGAAAAAAAAAACTCTTCACTGATAACTAGCTAAAATCATTGAAAACACTACATTTTATAGGTTTATAGCAATATGATAAATAAAACTACTTGTATATATACAATTACGGTACAGTTTACAAGAAACTATGAAAAACGCTTGCAATATACCGTTATATGAAAATAAATAACCTCTTACTCTTCTATTTATTAGCTTAATGTAATGTAAGCTACTTATAGGTGCAAATTATTCTAAAAAAAGGATTGTATGCTTCAATTTGTAGGAAAAGAGATATATATCACCGATAACTCATCATCGAAACGAATCATCGAAAATAACACATTTTGAGGGTTTAAAGCATTATCATAAGTTAAATTCCTTCTATTTATGATAGAAAACTACAATTTACAAGAAACTATGAAAAACTCGTGTAATATACAATTCTATCACAATATAGAGTCTCAAACTCCTATTATAAGTTTACAATAGTTTAAAATAGCATTTTCTAACGAAAACAACTATAATACCACATTTTGAATCTCGCTATCAAAAAAATGGCTGAATAATGTCATTTTCGACATTTTTTAGCCCTTCAAAAACACATTAAAACACTTGAAAAAAACGTTGTTTTTAAGATTAAAATTAATACCTAAATTTCATGAAAAATACATATTTTAAGCTCATAATATTGTAATATATGGTTGTGTAAAAATGCTGAATAATTTCAAATTTCGATATTATTTAGCCTTTCAAAAATACATTAAAAAACTTGAAAAAACGTTGTTTTCAAGATTAAAATTGATACCTAGATTTCATGAAAAATATATATATTTAGCTCATAATATTGTAAGATATAGTTGTGTAAAAGTGCTTAATAAAGTCAAATTTCGACATTTTTTTGCCCTGCAAAAATACATTAAAATACTTGCAAAAATCATTGTTTCTAAGATTAAAATTGATACCTAAATTTCATGAAAAATTCATATTTTAAGCTCATAATATTATAAAATATAGTTTTGTAAAAGTGCTGAATAATATCAAATTTTGACATTTTTTAGACTTTCAAAAATACATTAAAATACTTGAAAAAACGTTGTTTTTAAGATTAAAATTGATACCTAAATTTCATAAAAAATACATATTTTAGCTATTAATTTTGTAAAATATAGTTGTAGCAAATATCAACCAGCTATATTAAAGCGATATAAAGGAATATACTTCAATTTGTAGGAAAAAACAGCTCTTCACTGATAACTAGCTAAAAACATTGAAAACACTACATTTTATGGGTTTATAGCAATATGATAAGTAAACTACTTGTATATAGACCATAACGGCACAGTTTACAAGAAACTATGAAAAACGCTTGCAATATACAGTTATATCACAATAAATAATCTCTTACTCTTCTATTTTATAGCTTAATGTAATGTAAGCTACTTATAGGTGCAAATTATTCTAAAAAAAGGATTGTATACTTCAATTTGTAGAAAAACAGCTATATATCACCGATAACAAGCTAAAATCATTGCAAATAACACATTTTAAGGGTATAAAGCATTATCGTAAGGAAAATTCCTTCTATTTATGATATAACACTACAATTTGCAAGAGACTATGAAAAACACGTGTAATATACAATTGCATCACAATATAGAGTCTCAAACTCCTATTATAAGCTTACAATAGTTTAAAATAGCATTTTGTAACGAAAACAACTATAATACAACATTGTGAATTTCTCTATCAAAAAAAGGGCTGAATAATGTCAATTTTCGACATTTTTTAGATTTTTCACATATACATTAAAACACTTCAAAAAACGTTGTTTTGAAGATTAAAATTAATACCTATATTTCATGAAAAAACATATTTTTAGCTCATAATATTGTAAAATATTGTTGTGTAAAAGTGCTAAATAATGTCAAATTTCGACATTTTTTAGCCTTTCAAAAACACATTAAAATACTTGAAAAAACATTGTTTCTAAGATTAAAATTGATACCTAAATTTCATGAAAAATACATATTTTTAGCTATTAATTTTGTAAAATATAGTTGTAGCAAATATCAAAAGCTATTTAGCTACAGACATAAAGAAATATACTTCAATTTGTAGAAAAAAAAAACTCTTCACTGATAACTAGCTAAAATCATTGAAAACACTACATTTTATGGGTTTATGGCAATATGATAAATAAACCTACTTGTATATATACAATAACGGTACAGTTTATAAGAAACTATGAAAAACGCTTATAATATACTGTTATATAGAAGTAAATAACCTCTTACTCTTCTATTTATTAGCTTAATGTAATGTAAGCTACTTATAGATGCAAATTATTCTAAAAAAAGGATTGTATACTTCAATTTATAGGAAAACAGCTATATATCACCGATAACTAGCTAAAATCATTGAAAATA
The DNA here is from genome assembly GCA_016584305.1 of Chionoecetes opilio. Taxonomy (NCBI): domain Eukaryota; kingdom Metazoa; phylum Arthropoda; class Malacostraca; order Decapoda; family Majidae; genus Chionoecetes; species Chionoecetes opilio. Next base: position 189,773 of record JACEEZ010024156.1, read on the forward strand.
ATACATTTTGAGGGTATAAAGCATTATCAAAAGTTAAATTCCTTCTATTTATGATAGAACACTACAATATACAAGAAACTATGAAAAACACGTGTAATATACAATTCTTTCACAATATAGAGTCTCAAACTCCTATTATAAGCTTACAATAGTTTAAAATAGCATTCTCTAACGAAAACAACTATAATACCACATTTTGAATTTCTCTATTTCTTTGAAAAATTCTTTTTCTTTATATACCGCTTGCAATATATCGTTATATAAAATTAAATAACCTCTTACTCTTCTATTTTATAGCTTAATGTAACGTAAGCTACTTATAGGTGCAAATTATTCTAAAAAAAGGATTGTATACTTCAATTTGTAGAAAAACAGCTATATATCACCGATAACTAGCTAAAATCATTGAAAAGAACACATTTTGAGGGTATAAAGCATTATCGTAAGGTAAATGCCTTCTATTTATGATATAACACTACAATTTACAATAGACTATGAAAAACACGTGTAATATACAATTGCATCACAATATAGAGTCTCAAACTCCTATTATAAGCTTACAATAGTTTAAAATAGCATTTTGTAACGAAAACAACTATAATACAACATTGTGAATTTGTCTATCAAAAAAAAGGCTGAATAATGTCAATTTTCGAAATTTTTTGGCCTTTCAAAAATACATTATAACACTTGAAAAAACGTTGTTTTTAAGATTTAAATAAATACCTAAATTTCATGAAAAATACATATTTTAAGCTCATAATATTCTAAAATATAGTTGAGAAAAAATGTTGAATAATGTCAAATTTCGACATTTTTTAGCCTTTCAAAAATACATTAAAATACTTTAAAAAACGTTGTTTTTAAGATTAAAATTAATACCTAGATTTCATGAAAAATACATATTATTAGCGCATAATATTGTAAAATATAGTTGTGTAAACCTGCTTAATAATGTCAAATTTCGAAATTTTTTAGCCTTTCAAAAATACATTAAAATATTTGAAAAAACATTGTTTCTAAGATTAAAATTGATACTTAAATTTCGTGAAAAATACATATTTTTAGCTATTATTTTGAAAAATATAGTTGTAGCAAAAATCAAAAGCTATTTAGCTATAGATATAAAGAAATATACTTCAATATGTAGAAAAAAAAAATCTTCACTGATAACTAGCTAAATTCATTGAAAACACTACATTTTATGGGTTTATAGCAATATGATAAATAAAACTACTTGTATATATACAATAACGGTACAGTTTACAAGAAACTGAAAAATGCTTGCAATATACCGTTATATCAAAATAAATAACCTCTTACTCCTCTATTTATTAGCTTAATGTAATGTAAGCTACTTATAGATGCAAATTATTCTAAAAAAAGGATTGTATACTTCAATTTATAGGAAAACAGCTATATATCACCGATAACTAGCTAAAATCATTGAAAATAATACATTTTGAGGGTATAAAGCATTATCAAAAGTTAAATTCCTTCTATTTATGATAGAACACTACAATATACAAGAAACTATGAAAAACACGTGTAATATACAATTCTTTCACAATATAGAGTCTCAAACTCCTATTATAAGCTTACAATAGTTTAAAATAGCATTCTCTAACGAAAACAACTATAATACCTCATTTTGAATTTCTCTATTTCTTTGAAAAATTCTTTTTCTTTGTATACCGCTTGCAATATACGGTTATATCAAAATAAATAACCTCTTACGCTTCTATTTTATAGCTTAATCTAATGTAAGCTACTTATAGGTGCAAAGTATTCTAAAAAAAGGATTGTATACTTCAATTTGTAGAAAAACAGCTATATATCACCGATAACTAGCTAAAATCATTGAAAAGAACACATTTTGAAGGTATAAAGCATTATCGTAAGGTAAATTCTTTCTATTTATGATATAACACTACAATTTACAAGAGACTATGAAAAATAGGCTTGCAAAAATACATTAATATATTTGAAAAAACATTGTTTCTAAGATTAAAATTGATACTTAAATTTCATGAAAAATACATATTTTTAGCGATTAATTTTGTAAAATATAATTGTAGCAAACATCAAAAGCTATTTAGCTACAGATATAAAGAAATTTACTTCAATTTGTAGAAAAAAACAACTCTCACTGATAACTAGCTAAAATCATTGAAAACACTACATTTTATGGGTTTATAGCAATATGATAAGTAAAACTACTTTGATATATACAATAACGCTACAGTTTACAAGAAACTATGAAAAAACGTTTGCAAAATACCGTTATATCACATTAAATAACCTCTTACTCTTCTATTTATTAGCTTAATGTAATGTAAGATACTTATAGGTGCAAATTATTCTAAAAAAAGGATTGTATAATTCAATTTGTAGAAAAACAGCTATATATCACCGATAACTAGCTAAAATCATTGAATTGAACACATTTTGAGGGTATAAAGCATTATCGTAAGGTAAATTCCTTCTATTTATGATATAACACTACAATTTACAAGAGACTATGAAAAACACGTGTAATATACAATTGCATCACAATATAGAGTCTCAAACTCCAATTATATGCTTACAATAGTTTAAAATAGCATTTTATAACGAAAAAAACTATAATACAACATTGTGAATTTCTCTATCAAAAAAAGGGCTGAATAATGTCAATTATCGACATTTTTTAGCTATTCAAAAATACATTAAAACACTTGAAAAAACGTTGAATTTAAATTTTAAATTAATACCTAAATTCCATGAAAAATTCATATTTTTAGCTATTAAGTATGTAAAATATAGTTGTAGCAAATATCAAAAAGCTATATTAAAGCGATATAAAGGAATATACTTCAATTTGTAGGCAAAAACAGCTCTTCACTGATAACTAGCTAAAATCATTGAAAACATTAATTTTATTGGTTTATAGCAATATGATAAGTAAAACTACTTGTATATATACAATAACGCTACAGTTTACAAGACACTATGAAAAACGCTTGCAAAATACCGTTATACCACAATAAATAACCTCTTACTCTTCTATTTTAAAGCTTAATGTAATGTAAGCTACTTATAGGTGCAAATTATTCTAAAAAAAGGATTGTATACTTCAATTTGTTGGAAAACAGCTATATATCACCGATAACTAGCTAAAATCATTGAAAATAATATATTTTGAGGGTATAAAGCATTATCGTCCGGTAAATTCCTTCTATTTATGATATAAAACTACAATTTACAAGAGACTGAAAAAATCGTGTAATATACAATTGTATCACAATATAGAGTCTCAAACTCCTATTATAAGCTTACAGTAGTATAAAATAGCATTTTCTAACGAAAAGAACTATCATACAACATTGTGAATTTCTCTATCAAAAAAAGGGCGGAATAATGTCCATTTTCGACATTTTTTAGCCGTTCAAAAATACATTAAAACACCTGAAAAAAAATTCTTTTTAAGATTATAATTGATACCTAAATTTCATATAATACACATATTTTTAGCTATTAATTTTTTAAAATATAGTTGTGTAAAAGTGCTGAATAATGTCAATTTTCGACATTTTTTAGCCCTTCAAAAATACATTAAAACCCTTGAAAAAACTTTGTTTTTAAGAATAAAATTGATGGCAAAATTTCATAAAAAATACATATTTTAAGCTCATAATATTGTAAAATATAATTGTGTAAAAGTGCTGAATAATGTCAAATTTTGACATTTTTTAGCCCTTCAAAAATACATTAAAATACATGAAAAAACGTTGTTTTTAAGATTAAAATTGATACCAAAATTTCATAAAAAATACATATGTTTAGCTATTAATTTTGTAAAATATAGTTGGAGCAAATATGAAAAGCTATTTAGCTACCGATATAAAGGAATATACTTCAATTTTTAGAAAAAAACAGCTCTTCACTTCAAACTAGCTAAAATCATTAAAAACACTACATTTTATGGGTTTATAGCAATATGATAAGTAAAACTACTTGTATATATACAATAGCGCTACAGTTTAAAAGAAACTATGAAAAACGCTTGCAAAATACCATTACATCACAATAAATAACCTCTTACGCTTCTATTTATTAGCTTAATGTAATGTAAGCTTCTTATAGGTGCAAATTATTCTAAAAAAAGGATTGTATACATCAATACATCAATTTGTAGAAAAACAGCTATATATCACCGATAACTAGCTAAAATCATTGAAAAGAACACATTTTGTGGGTATAAAGCATTATCGTAAGGTAAATTCCTTCTATTTATGATATAACACTACAATTTACAAGAGACTATGAAAAACACATGTAATATACAGTTGCATAACAATATAGAGTCTCAAACTCCTATTATATGCTTACAATAGGTTAAAATAGCATTTTATAACGAAAACAACTATAATACAACATTGTGAATTTCTCTATCAAAAAAAGGGCTGAATAATGTCAATTATCGACAAGTTTTAGCTTTTCAAAAATACATTAAAACACTTGAAAAAACGTTGATTTTATATTTAAAATTAATACCTAAATTCCATGAAAAAAACATATTTTTAGCTATTAAGTTTGTAAAATATAGTTGTAGCACATATCAAAAAGCTATATTAAAGCAATATAAAGGAATATACTTCAATTTGTAGGAAAAAACAGCTCTTCACTGATAACTAGCTAAAATCATTGAAAACTTTAATTTTATTGGTTTATAGCAATATGATAAGTAAAACTACTTGTATATATACAATAACGCTACAGTTTACAAGACACTATGAAAAACGCTTGCAAAATACCGTTATACCACAATAAATAACCTCTTACTCTTCTATTTTATAGCTTAATGTAATGTAAGCTACTTATAGGTGCAAATTATTGTAAAAAAAGGATTGTATACTTCAATTTAATGGAAAACAGCTATATATCACCGATAACTAGCTAAAATCATTGAAAATAAAACACATTTTGAGGGTATACAGCATAATCATAAGTTAAATTCCTTCTATTTATGATAGAACACTACAATTTACAAGAAACTATGAAAAACACGTGTAATATACAATTCTATCACAATATAGAGTCTCAAACTCCTATTATAAGCTTACAATAGTTTAAAATAGCATTCTCTAACGAAAACAACTATAATACCACATTTTGAATTTCTCTATTTCTTTGAAAAATTCTTTTTCTTTAAATACCTGTTGCAATATACGGTTATATCAAAATAAATAAACTCTTTCTCTTCTATTTTATATCTTAATGTAATGTAAGCTACTTATAGGTGCAAATTATTCTAAAAAAAGGATTGTATACCTCAATTTGTAGAAAAACAGCTATATATCTCGATTAATAGCTAGAATCATTGAAAAGAACACATTTTGAGGGTATAAAGCATTATCGTAAGGTAAATTCCTTCTTTTTATGATATATCACTACAATTTACAAGAGACTATGAAAAACACGTGTAATATACAATTAAATCACAATATAGAGTCTCAAACTCCTATTATACGCTTACAATAGTTTAAAATAGCATTTTGTAACGAAAACAACTATAATACAATATTGTGAATTTCTCTATCAAAAAAAGGGCTGAATAATGTCAATTTTCGACATTTTTTAGCTTATCAAAAATACATTACAACACTTGAAAAAACGTTGTTTTTTTAAGATTAAAATTAATACCTATATTTCATGAAAAATAAATATTTTAAGCTCATAAAATTGTAAAATATAGTTATGTAAAAATGCTGAATAATGTCAAATTTCGACATTTTTTAGCCCTTCAAAAATACATTAAAATACTTGAAAAAATGTTGTTTTTAAGATAAACATTGATACCTAAATTTCATAAAAAGTACATATTTGTAGCTATTAATTTTGTAAAATATAGAAGTAGCAAATATGAAAAGCTATTTAATTACCGATATACAGGAATATACTTCAATTTGTAAAAAAAAAACAGCTCTTCACTGATAACTAGCTAAAATCATTGAGAACACTACATTTTATGGGATTTATAGCAATATGATAAGTAAAACGACTTGTATATATACAATAACGCTACAGTTTTCAAGAAACTATGAAAAACGCTTGCAATATACCGTTATATCACAATAAATAACCTCTTACTCTTCTATTTTATAGCTTAATGTAATGTAAGCTACTTATAGGTGCAAATTATTCTAAAAAAGGATTGTATACTTCAATTTGTAGAAAAACAGATATATATCACCGTAACTAGCTAAAATCATTGAAAAGAACACATTTTGAGGGTATAAAGCATTATCGTAAGGTAAATTTCTTCTATTTATGATATAACACTACAATTTTACAAGAGACTATGAAAAAACGTGTAATACAATTGCATCACCAATATAGAGTCTCAAATTCTATTATATGCTTACAATAGTTTAAAATAGCATTTTGTAACGAAAACAACTATATTACAACATTGTGAATTTCTCTATCCAAAAAAGGGCCGAATAATGTAAATTTTCGACATTTTTAGCTTTTAAAAAATACATTAAAACACTTGAAAAAACGTTGATTTTAATTTAAAAAAATTAATACCAAAATTTCATGAAAAATACATATTTTTAGCTCATAATATTGTAAATATAGGGTTTTGTGTAAAAGTGCTTAATAATGTCAATTTTCGACAATTTTAGCCCTTCAAAAATACATTAAAATATTTGAAAAAACATTGTTTTTAAGTTTAAAAATTGATACCAAAATTTCTTGAAAATAAATTTTTTTAACTATAAATTTGTAATATAAATTGTAGCAAATATAAAAAAGCTCTTTAGCTACAGATATAAAAGAAATATACTTAAATTTGTAGAAAAAAAAAACTCAAACAACAAAAAAAAACTGAAACTAGGTCAAATCATTGAAAACATTACATTTTATGGGTTTATAGCATTATGATAAATAAAACTACTTTTATATATACAATAACGGTACAGTTTACAAGAAACTATGAAAACGCTTGCAATATACCGTTATATCAAAATAAATAATCTCTTACTCTTCTATTTTTTAGCTTAATGTAATGTAAGCTACTTATAGGTGCAAATTATTCTAAAAAAAAGGGTTGTATACATCAATTTATAGAAAAACATATTTATATCACCGATAACTAGCTAAAATCATTGAAAAAAACACATTTTGAGGTATAAAACATAATCAATGAGTTTAAATTCCTTCTATTTATGATAGAACACTACAATTTACAAGAACTATGAAAACCCGTGTAATATACAATTCTATCACAATATAGAGTCTCAAACTCCTATTATAAAGCTTACAGTAGTTTAAAATAGCATTCTCTAGCGAAAACAACTATAATACCACATTTTTAATTTCTGTATCCAAAAAAGGGCTGAATAATGTCAATTTTCGACAATTTTTTTTGCCATTTTAAAAATACATTAAAAAAACTTGAAAACGTTGTTCTTCAATTAAAATTGATACCTAAATTTCATGAAAATACATATTTAAAGCTCATAATAATTGTAAAATTAGTTGTGTAAAAGTTTGATAAGGTTAAATCTCGAATTTTTTAGCCCTTCAAAAATACATTAAAATACTTGAAAAAACGTTGTTTTTAAGATTAAAATTGATACCTAAATTTCATTAAAAAAAATACATATTCTTAGCTATTAAGTTTGTAAAATATAGTTGGAGCAAATATGAAAAGCTATTTAGCTACCGATATAAAGAAATATACTTCAATTTGTAGAAAAAAAAAACTCTTCACTGATAACTAGCTAAAATCATTGAAAACACTACATTTTATGGGATTTATTGCAATATGATAAGTAAAACTACTTGTATATATACAATAACGCTACAGTTTACAAGAAACTATGAAAAACGCTTGCAAAATACCATTATATCACAATAAATAACCTCCTACTCTTCTATTTATTATCTTAATGTAATGTAAGCTACTTGTGCAAATCATTCTAAAAAAAGGATTGTATACTTCAATTTGTAGAAAAAACAGCTATATATCACCGATAACTAGCTAAAATCATTGAAAAGAACACATTTTGAGGGTATAAAGCCTTATCGTAGGGTAAATTCCTTCTATTTATGATATAACACTACAATTTACAAGAGACTATGAAAAACACGTGTAATATACAATTGCATCACAATATATAGTCTCAAACTCCTATTATATGCTTACAATAGTTTAAAATAGCATTTTATAACGAAAACAACTATAATACAACATTGTGAATTTCTCTATCAAAAAAGGGCTGAATAATGTCAATTATCGACATTTTTTTGCTTTTCAAAAATACACTAAAACACTTGAAAAAACGTTGATTTTAAGTTTAAAATTAATAAATATATTTCATGCAAGAAACATATATCAAGCTCATAATATTGTAAATTATAGTTGTGTAAAAGTGCTGAATAATGTCAAATTTCAATTTTTTTTTGCCCTTCAAAAATACATTAAAATACTTGAAAAAACGTTGTTTTTAAGATTTAAATTGATACCAAGATTTCATAAAAAATACATATTTTTAGCTCATAATATTGTAAAATATAGTTGTGTAAAAGTGCTTAATAATGTCAAATTTCGACATTTTTTTGCCCTGCAAAAATACATTAAAATACTTGCAAAAATCATTGTTTCTAAGATTAAAATTGATACCTAAATTTCATGAAAAATTCATATTTTAAGCTCATAATATTATAAAATATAGTTTTGTAAAAGTGCTGAATAATATCAAATTTTGACATTTTTTAGACTTTCAAAAATACATTAAAATACTTGAAAAAACGTTGTTTTTAAGATTAAAATTGATACCTAAATTTCATAAAAAATACATATTTTTAGCTATTAATTTTGTAAAATATAGTTGTAGCAAATATCAACCAGCTATATTAAAGCGATATAAAGGAATATACTTCAATTTGTAGGAAAAAACAGCTCTTCACTGATAACTAGCTAAAAACATTGAAAACACTACATTTTATGGGTTTATAGCAATATGATAAGTAAACTACTTGTATATAGACCATAACGGCACAGTTTACAAGAAACTATGAAAAACCCTTGCAATATACAGTTATATCACAATAAATAATCTCTTACTCTTCTATTTTATAGCTTAATGTAATGTAAGCTACTTATAGGTGCAAATTATTCTAAAAAAAGGATTGTATACTTCAATTTGTAGAAAAACAGCTATATATCACCGATAACAAGCTAAAATCATTGAAAATAATACATTTTGAGGGTATAAAGCATTATCAAAAGTTAAATTCCTTCTATTTATGATAGAACACTACAATTTACAAGAAACTATGAAAAACACGTGTAATATACAATTCTTTCACAATATAGAGTCTCAAACTCCTATTATAAACTTGCAAGTAGTTTAAAATAGCATTCTCTAACGAAAACAACTATAATACCACATTTTGAATTTCTCTATTTCTTTGAAAAATTCTTTTTCTTTATATACCGCTTGCAATATATCGTTATATAAAATTAAATAACCTCTTACTCTTCTATTTTATAGCTTAATGTAACGTAAGCTACTTATAGGTGCAAATTATTCTAAAAAAAGGATTGTATACTTCAATTTGTAGAAAAACAGCTATATATCACCGATAACTAGCTAAAATCATTGAAAAGAACACATTTTGAGGGTATAAAGCATTATCGTAAGGTAAATGCCTTCTATTTATGATATAACACTACAATTTACAATAGACTATGAAAAACACGTGTAATATACAATTGCATCACAATATAGAGTCTCAAACTCCTATTATAAGCTTACAATAGTTTAAAATAGCATTTTGTAACGAAAACAACTATAATACAACATTGTGAATTTCTCTATCAAAAAAAAGGCTGAATAATGTCAATTTTCGAAATTTTTTTGCCTTTCAAAAATACATTATAACACTTGAAAAAACGTTGTTATTAAGATTTAAATAAATACCTAAATTTCATGAAAAATACATATTTTAAGCTCATAATATTGTAAAATATAGTTGAGAAAAAATGTTGAATAATGTCAAATTTCGACATTTTTTAGCCTTTCAAAAATACATTAAAATACTTTAAAAAACGTTGTTTTTAAGATTAAAATTAATACCTAGATTTCATGAAAAATACATATTATTAGCGCATAATATTGTAAAATATAGTTGTGTAAACCTGCTTAATAATGTCAAATTTCGAAATTTTTTAGCCTTTCAAAAATACATTAAAATATTTGAAAAAACATTGTTTCTAAGATTAAAATTGATACTTAAATTTCGTGAAAAATACATATTTTTAGCTATTATTTTGAAAAATATAGTTGTACCAAAAATCAAAAGCTATTTAGCTATAGATATAAAGAAATATACTTCAATATGTAGAAGAAAAAAAATCTTCACTGATAACTAGCTAAATTCATTGAAAACACTACATTTTATGGGTTTATAGCAATATGATAAATAAAACTACTTGTATATATACAATAACGGTACAGTTTACAAGAAACTGAAAAATGCTTGCAATATACCGTTATATCAAAATAAATAACCTCTTACTCCTCTATTTATTAGCTTAATGTAATGTAAGCTACTTATAGATGCAAATTATTCTAAAAAAAGGATTGTATACTTCAATTTATAGGAAAACAGCTATATATCACCGATAACTAGCTAAAATCATTGAAAATAATACATTTTGAGGGTATAAAGCATTATCAAAAGTTAAATTCCTTCTATTTATGATAGAACACTACAATATACAAGAAACTATGAAAAACACGTGTAATATACAATTCTTTCACAATATAGAGTCTCAAACTCCTATTATAAGCTTACAATAGTATAAAATAGCATTCTCTAACGAAAACAACTATAATACCTCATTTTGAATTTCTCTATTTCTTTGAAAAATTCTTTTTCTTTGTATACCGCTTGCAATATACGGTTATATCAAAATAAATAACCTCTTACGCTTCTATTTTATAGCTTAATCTAATGTAAGCTACTTATAGGTGCAAAGTATTCTAAAAAAAGGATTGTATACTTCAATTTGTAGAAAAACAGCTATATATCACCGATAACTAGCTAAAATCATTGAAAAGAACACATTTTGAAGGTATAAAGCATTATCGTAAGGTAAATTCCTTCTATTTATGATATAACACTACAATTTACAAGAGACTATGAAAAATAGGCTTGCAAAAATACATTAATATATTTGAAAAAACATTGTTTCTAAGATTAAAATTGATACTTAAATTTCATGAAAAATACATATTTTTAGCGATTAATTTTGTAAAATATAATTGTAGCAAACATCAAAAGCTATTTAGCTACAGATATAAAGAAATTTACTTCAATTTGTAGAAAAAAACAACTCTCACTGATAACTAGCTAAAATCATTGAAAACACTACATTTTATGGGTTTATAGCAATATGATAAGTAAAACTACTTTGATATATACAATAACGCTACAGTTTACAAGAAACTATGAAAAAACGTTTGCAAAATACCGTTATATCACATTAAATAACCTCTTACTCTTCTATTTATTAGCTTAATGTAATGTAAGATACTTATAGGTGCAAATTATTCTAAAAAAAGGATTGTATAATTCAATTTGTAGAAAAACAGCTATATATCACCGAAAACTAGCTAAAATCATTGAATTGAACACATTTTGAGGGTATAAAGCATTATCGTAAGGTAAATTCCTTCTATTTATGATATAACACTACAATTTACAAGAGACTATGAAAAAAACGTGTAATATACAATTGCATCACAATATAGAGTCTCAAACTCCAATTATATGCTTACAATAGTTTAAAATAGCATTTTATAACGAAAAAAACTATAATACAACATTGTGAATTTCTCTATCAAAAAAAGGGCTGAATAATGTCAATTATCGACATTTTTTAGCTATTCAAAAATACATTAAAACACTTGAAAAAACGTTGAGTTTAAATTTTAAATTAATACCTAAATTCCATGAAAAATTCATATTTTTAGCTATTAAGTATGTAAAATATAGTTGTAGCAAATATCAAAAAGCTATATTAAAGCGATATAAAGGAATATACTTCAATTTGTAGGCAAAAACAGCTCTTCACTGATAACTAGCTAAAATCATTGAAAACATTAATTTTATTGGTTTATAGCAATATGATAAGTAAAACTACTTGTATATATACAATAACGCTACAGTTTACAAGACACTATGAAAAACGCTTGCAAAATACCGTTATACCACAATAAATAACCTCTTACTCTTCTATTTTAAAGCTTAATGTAATGTAAGCTACTTATAGGTGCAAATTATTCTAAAAAAAGGATTGTATACTTCAATTTGTTGGAAAACAGCTATATATCACCGATAACTAGCTAAAATCATTGAAAATAATATATTTTGAGGGTATAAAGCATTATCGTCCGGTAAATTCCTTCTATTTATGATATAAAACTACAATTTACAAGAGACTGAAAAAATCGTGTAATATACAATTGTATCACAATATAGAGTCTCAAACTCCTATTATAAGCTTACAGTAGTATAAAATAGCATTTTCTAACGAAAAAAACTATCATACAACATTGTGAATTTCTCTATCAAAAAAAGGGCGGAATAATGTCCATTTTCGACATTTTTTAGCCGTTCAAAAATACATTAAAACACTTGAAAAAAAATTCTTTTTAAGATTATAATTGATACCTAAATTTCATATAATACACATATTTTTAGCTATTAATTTTTTAAAATATAGTTGTGTAAAAGTGCTGAATAATGTCAATTTTCGACATTTTTTAGCCCTTCAAAAATACATTAAAACACTTGAAAAAACCTTGTTTTTAAGAATAAAATTGATGGCAAAATTTCATAAAAAATACATATTTTAAGCTCATAATATTGTAAAATATAATTGTGTAAAAGTGCTGAATAATGTCAAATTTTGACATTTTTTAGCCCTTCAAAAATACATTAAAATACATGAAAAAACGTTGTTTTTAAGATTAAAATTGATACCAAAATTTCATAAAAAATACATATGTTTAGCTATTAATTTTGTAAAATATAGTTGAGCAAATATGAAAAGCTATTTAGCTACCGATATAAAGGAATATACTTCAATTTTTAGAAAAATACAGCTCTTCACTTCAAACTAGCTAAAATCATTAAAAACACTACATTTTATGGGTTTATAGCAATATGATAAGTAAAACTACTTGTATATATACAATAGCGCTACAGTTTAAAAGAAACTATGAAAAACGCTTGCAAAATACCATTACATCACAATAAATAACCTCTTACGCTTCTATTTATTAGCTTAATGTAATGTAAGCTTCTTATAGGTGCAAATTATTCTAAAAAAAGGATTGTATACATCAATACATCAATTTGTAGAAAAACAGCTATATATCACCGATAACTAGCTAAAATCATTGAAAAGAACACATTTTGTGGGTATAAAGCATTATCGTAAGGTAAATTCCTTCTATTTTATGATATAACACTACAATTTACAAGAGACTATGAAAAACACATGTAATATACAGTTGCATAACAATATAGAGTCTCAAACTCCTATTATATGCTTACAATAGGTTAAAATAGCATTTTATAACGAAAACAACTATAATACAACATTGTGAATTTCTCTATCAAAAAAAGGGCTGAATAATGTCAATTATCGACAAGTTTTAGCTTTTCAAAAATACATTAAAACACTTGAAAAAACGTTGATTTTATATTTAAAATTAATACCTAAATTCCATGAAAAATACATATTTTTAGCTATTAAGTTTGTAAAATATAGTTGTAGCACATATCAAAAAGCTATATTAAAGCAATATAAAGGAATATACTTCAATTTGTAGGAAAAAACAGCTCTTCACTGATAACTAGCTAAAATCATTGAAAACTTTAATTTTATTGGTTTATAGCAATATGATAAGTAAAACTACTTGTATATATACAATAACGCTACAGTTTACAAGACACTATGAAAAACGCTTGCAAAATACCGTTATACCACAATAAATAACCTCTTACTCTTCTATTTTATAGCTTAATGTAATGTAAGCTACTTATAGCAGCAAATTATTGTAAAAAAAGGATTGTATACTTCAATTTAATGGAAAACAGCTATATATCACCGATAACTAGCTAAAATCATTGAAAATAAAACACATTTTGAGGGTATACAGCATAATCATAAGTTAAATTCCTTCTATTTATGATAGAACACTACAATTTACAAGAAACTATGAAAAACACGTGTAATATACAATTCTATCACAATATAGAGTCTCATACTCCTATTATAAGCTTACAATAGTTTAAAACAGCATTCTCTAACGAAAACAACTATAATACCTCATTTTGAATTTCTCTATTTCTTTGAAAAATTCTTTTTCTTTAAATACCTGTTGCAATATACCGTTATATCAAAATAAATAAACTCTTTCTCTTCTATTTTATATCTTAATGTAATGTAAGCTACTTATAGGTGCAAATTATTCTAAAAAAAGGATTGTATACCTCAATTTGTAGAAAAACAGCTATATATCTCGATTAATAGCTAGAATCATTGAAAAGAACACATTTTGAGGGTATAAAGCATTATCGTAAGGTAAATTCCTTCTTTTTATGATATATCACTACAATTTACAAGAGACTATGAAAAACACGTGTAATATACAATTAAATCACAATATAGAGTCTCAAACTCCTATTATAAGCTTACAATAGTTTAAAATAGCATTTTGTAACGAAAACAACTATAATACAATATTGTGAATTTCTCTATCAAAAAAAGGGCTGAATAATGTCAATTTTCGACATTTTTTAGCTTTTCAAAAATACATTACAACACTTGAAAAAACGTTGTTTTTTTAAGATTAAAATTAATACCTATATTTCATGAAAAATAAATATTTTAAGCTCATAATATTGTAAAATATAGTTATGTAAAAATGCTGAATAATGTCAAATTTCGACATTTTTTAGCCCTTCAAAAATACATTAAAATACTTGAAAAAATGTTGTTTTTATGATAAACATTGATACCTAAATTTCATAAAAAGTACATATTTGTAGCTATTAATTTTGTAAAATATAGAAGTAGCAAATATGAAAAGCTATTTAATTACCGATATACAGGAATATACTTCAATTTGTAAAAAAAAACCAGCTCTTCACTGATAACTAGCTAAAATCATTGAGAACACTACATTTTATGGGATTTATAGCAATATGATAAGTAAAACGACTTGTATATATACAATAACGCTACAGTTTTCAAGAAACTATGAAAAACGCTTGCAATATACCGTTATATCACAATAAATAACGTCTTACTCTTCTATTTTATAGCTTAATGTAATGTAAGCTACTTATAGGTGCAAATTATTCTAAAAAAGGATTGTATACTTCAATTTGTAGAAAAACAGATATATATCACCGATAACTAGCTAAAATCATTGAAAAGAACACATTTTGAGGGTATAAAGCATTATCGTAAGGTAAATTTCTTCTATTTATGATATAACACTACAATTTACAAGAGACTATGAAAAACACGTGTAATATACAATTGCATCACAATATAGAGTCTCAAACTTCTATTATATGCTTACAATAGTTTAAAATAGCATTTTGTAACGAAAACAACTATATTACAACATTGTGAATTTCTCTATCAAAAAAAGGGCCGAATAATGTCAATTTTCGACATTTTTTAGCTTTTCAAAAATACATTAAAACACTTGAAAAAACGTTGATTTTAAGTTTAAAATTAATACCAAAATTTCATGAAAAATACATATTTTTAGCTCATAATATTGTAATATATGGTTGTGTAAAAGTGCTTAATAATGTCAATTTTCGACAATTTATAGCCCTTCAAAAATACATTAAAATATTTGAAAAAACATTGTTTTTAAGATTAAAATTGATACCTAAATTTCTTGAAAAATAATTTTTTTTAACTATAAATTTTGTAATATATAATTGTAGCAAATATCAAAAGCTCTTTAGCTACAGATATAAAGAAATATACTTCAATTTGTAGAAAAAAAAAACTCAAACAACAAAAAAACAACTGATAACTAGGTCAAATCATTGAAAACATTACATTTTATGGGTTTATAGCATTATGATAAATAAAACTACTTGTATATATACAATAACGGTACAGTTTACAAGAAACTATGAAAAACGCTTGCAATATACCGTTATATCAAAATAAATAATCTCTTACTCTTCTATTTATTAGCTTAATGTAATGTAAGCTACTTATAGGTGCAAATTATTCTAAAAAAAGGATTGTATACATCAATTTATAGAAAAACATATTTATATCACCGATAACTAGCTAAAATCATTGAAAAGAACACATTTTGAGGGTATAAAGCATAATCATGAGTTAAATTCCTTCTATTTATGATAGAACACTACAATTTACAAGAAACTATGAAAAACCCGTGTAATATACAATTCTATCACAATATAGAGTCTCAAACTCCTATTATAAGCTTACAGTAGTTTAAAATAGCATTCTCTAGCGAAAACAACTATAATACCACATTTTGAATTTCTGTATCCAAAAAAGGGCTGAATAATGTCAATTTTCGACAATTTCTTGCCATTCAAAAATACATTAAAACACTTGAAAAAACGTTGTTCTTCAGATTAAAATTGATACCTAAATTTCATGAAAAATACATATTTAAAGCTCATAATATTGTAAAATATAGTTGTGTAAAAGTGTTGAATAAGGTTAAATCTCGACATTTTTTAGCCCTTTAAAAATACATTAAAATACTTGAAAAAACGTTGTTTTTAAGATTAAAATTAATACCTAAATTTCATTAAAAAAAATACATATTTTTAGCTATTAAGTTTGTAAAATATAGTTGGAGCAAATATGAAAAGCTATTTAGCTACCGATATAAAGAAATATACTTCAATTTGTAGAAAAAAAAAACTCTTCACTGATAACTAGCTAAAATCATTGAAAACACTACATTTTATGGGATTTATTGCAATATGATAAGTAAAACTACTTGTATATATACAATAACGCTACAGTTTACAAGAAACTATGAAAAACGCTTGCAAAATACCATTATATCACAATAAATAACCTCCTACTCTTCTATTTATTATCTTAATGTAATGTAAGCTACTTGTGCAAATCATTCTAAAAAAAGGATTGTATACTTCAATTTGTAGAAAAACAGCTATATATCACCGATAACTAGCTAAAATCATTGAAAAGAACACATTTTGAGGGTATAAAGCCTTATCGTAGGGTAAATTCCTTCTATTTATGATATAACACTACAATTTACAAGAGACTATGAAAAACACGTGTAATATACAATTGCATCACAATATATAGTCTCAAACTCCTATTATATGCTTACAATAGTTTAAAATAGCATTTTATAACGAAAACAACTATAATACAACATTGTGAATTTCTCTATCAAAAAAGGGCTGAATAATGTCAATTATCGACATTTTTTTGCTTTTCAAAAATACATTAAAACACTTGAAAAAACGTTGATTTTAAGTTTAAAATTAATAAATATATTTCATGCAAGAAACATATATCAAGCTCATAATATTGTAAATTATAGTTGTGTAAAAGTGCTGAATAATGTCAAATTTCAATTTTTTTTTGCCCTTCAAAAATACATTAAAATACTTGAAAAAACGTTGTTTTTAAGATTTAAATTGATACCAAGATTTCATAAAAAATACATATTTTTAGCTCATAATATTGTAAAATATAGTTGTGTAAAAGTGCTTAATAATGTCAAATTTCGACATTTTTTAGCCTTTCAAAAATACATTAAAATACTTGAAAAAACATTGTTTCAAAGATTAAAATTGATACTTAAATTTCATGAAAAATACACATTTTTAGCTATTAATTTTGTAAAATATAGTTGTAACAAATATCAAAAGCTATTCTACAGATATAAAGAAATATACTTAAATTTGTAGAAAAAAAAAACTCTTCACTGATAACTAGCTAAAATCATTGAAAACACAACATTTTATGGGATTATAGCAATATGATAAATAAAACTACTTGTATATATACAATAACGGTACAGTTTACAAGAAACTATGAAAAACGCTTGCAATATACCGTTATATCAAAATAAATAACCTCTTACTCTTCTATTTATTAGCTTAATGTAATGTAAGCTACTTATAGGTGCAAATTATTCTAAAAAAACGATTATATACCTCAATTTGTAGAAAAACAGCTGTATATCACCGATAACTAGCTAAAATCATTGAAAATAACACATTTTGACGGTATAAAGCATAATCATAAGTTAAATTCCTCCTATTTATGATAGAACACTACAATTTACAAGAAACTATGAAAAACCACTGATCTATATAACATGGATCGCGGATCTGGGCTAGCTGTGGCCGAGAAACTGAAGTCACCAACCACCATCTTGTCATAACCAAAACAAATACATGGGCTGGCCAGGCAGTGGCTGGGTGTTGGCTGCTGGCTTGTGATAGCCTATATTACCACCTACTACTACTATTACCACCTACTACTACTATTACCACCTACAACTACTATTAACACCTACTACTACTACTACTAAACTTCCAACCTAGTGCATCGTCGAACCTTCCAAGTCATTTATTTACGGTGATACACAGACAACAGGTGTGTTGCGAGGCCGTACAGGTGTGTAGTGACAGGTGTCTTGCGAGGCCGTACAGGTGTGTAGTGACAGGTGTGTTGTGAGGCCGTACAGGTGTGTAGTGACAGGTGTCTTGCGAGGCCGTACAGGTGTATAGTGACAGGTGTGCTGCGAGGCCGTACAGGTGTGTAATGACAGGTGTGTTACGAGGCCGTACAGGTGTGTAGTGACAGGTGTCTTGCGAGGCCGTACAGGTGTGTAGTGACAGGTGTGTTGCGAGGCCGTACAGGTAGTGACAGGTGTGGTGTATGTGGTAAAGCGAGAGGCTAAGAGTGCAGTGTTAGCCCCCGAGTGTGTGTGTGTCTGACCTAATGAGCGAACGCGCAGTTCTCGTCCACTATAACGGCGCCAGCCCCGTACCGCCGCGGCCACGGGTACGGCGCGAGCCACAGTGGTCCCTAGAAGCTACTCTCGGGGATTACAGGAAGTTTAAATTAATCAAAAACCTTTGGCCTAATCAAAAAACCTTTCTTAATTAGGTATATTGAATTGAAAGTAGTTAGTTTCGTACACTGATTTTGAGTATCTTCGTACATACCTGGTGTCGTTTCGTAACTCTAGTAGTCAAGTTCAATTCTGAACTGAGTGTACGAAACGACTATGGTTTCATATAGACTACGAAACAACTTTTGGTAATAATGGACGAGAGTTTTGCGGTCGTTTTAAGAGACATCAACTATTTTTTCTTGGCCTACAATAGGTGCTTGCTGCAATGGAGATAGTTTTATTTTGCGCAACCCCCCCCCCAAAAAAAAAAATAATAATTATATCAATGAAAACTTACCTTATAGGTTTTAATGAAACCTAACCTAGCTAACTTTAAAGGTTTTAATGAAACCTAACCTAATCTTATAGGTTTTAATGAAACCTAACCTTACCTTAAAGGTTTTAATGAAACCTAACCTAACCTTATAGGTTGTAATGAAAACTAACCTAACTTTAACCACAAGGTATATTTGTTTTTTTCTTCGCAAAATAAAGCTATCTCCATTAGAACAAGCACCGCTTATTAGGAAGCGCTATGATCATTTGTATCATAACCGCACTCAGGTCTGCTTCCGTTCCCCACTAATTGTTAACAAGTATAAAAAAATATACTTATATCTATATCTACTTATATAAAAAAAAGTATACCATATCCACCTTTATTTTTTTTTAACTAGTAGTTGGATGACTGGAGTGGGTAGATGGATGAAGAGTGAATGGGCTGGGTGGGGAGTGGGTGTGGGTGTGGGTGTGGGTGTGGGTGTGGGTGTGGTGTGTGTGTGGGTGTGGGTGTGGGTGTCTGGGTGTGTGTGGGTCTGGGTGTGTGTGTGGGTGTGGGTGGGTGTGTGTGTGTGGTGGGTGTGTGGGTGGTGTGGGTGTGGGTGGGTGTGTGGTGTGTGTGTGTGTGTGTGTGTGTGTGTGTGTGTGTGTGTGTGTGGTGGGTGCGTGTGTGTGTGTGTGGTTTTACTCACAGGTGGAAAGATTTGCCACTTCCAGGTCCTGGTCTGTTTGTACAGGACATAGCAGCACAGCTTGGCATGACGAGGCGATAACACAGCCAGACAGCAAGCACAGCTTGGCATGACGAGGCGATAACACAGCCAGACAGCAACGCAAGCCGCAGAAACAAGGCTTTGTTTTGGTTACGGCAAGATGGCGGACAGTTGGAACCAGTGCTGAGCCAGGCTTCCGCGATCCATGTTATATAGATCAGTGTGAAAAACACGTGTAATATACAATTCTATCACAATATAGAGTCTCAAACTCCTATTATAAGCTTACATTAGTTTAAAATAGCATTCGCAAACGAAAACAACTATAATACCACATTTTGAATTTCTCTATCAAAAAAAGGGCTGAATAATGTCAATTTTCGACATTTTCTAGCCATTCAAAAATGCATTAAAACACTTGAAAAAACGTTGTTCTTAAGATTAAAATTGATACCTAAATATCATGAAAAATGCATATTTTAAGCTCATAATATTGTAAAATATAGTTGTGTATAGTTTAATAATTATAGTTGAATAAGGTCAAATTTCGACATTTTTTATCCTTTCAAAAATACATTAAAATACTTGAAAAAACTTTGTTTTTAAGATAAAAATTGTTACTTAAATTTTGTAAAAAGTACATATTTGTAGCTATTAATTTTGTAAAATATAGTTGTAGCAAATACGAAAAGCTATTTAGCTACCGATATAAAGGAATATACTTCAATTTGTAGAAAAAAACAGCTCTTCACTGATAACTAGCTAAAATCATTGAAAACACTACATTTTATGGGATTTATAGCAATATGATAAGTAAAACTACTTGTATATATACAATAACGCTACAGTTTACAAGAAATTATGAAAAACGCTTGCAATATACCGTTATATCGCAATAAATAACCTCTTACTCTTCTATTTTATAGATTAATGTAATGTAAGCTACTTATAGGTGCAAAATATTCTAAAAAAAGGATTGTATACTTCAATTTGTAGAAAAAACGCTATATATCACCGATAACTAGCTAAAATCATTGAAAAGAACACAATTTGAGGGTATAAAGCATTATCGTAAGGTAAATTCCTTCTATTTATGATATAACACTACAATTTACAAGAGACTATGAAAAACACGTGTAATATACAATTGCATCACAATATAGAGTCTCAAACTCCTATTATAAGCTTACAATAGTTAAAAATAGCATTTTGGAACGAAAACAACTATAATACAACATTGTGAATTTCTCTATCAAAAAAAGGGCTGAATAATGTCAATTTTAGATTTTTTTTAGCCCATCAAAAATACTTTAAAACACTTGAAAAAACGTTGTTTTTAAGATTAAAATTAATACCTAAATTTCATGAAAAATACATATTTTAAGCTCATAATATTGTAAAATATAGTTGTGTAAAGATCCTGAATAATGTCATATTTCGACATTTTTCAGCCCTTCAAAAATACATTAAAATACTTGAAAAAACTTTGTTTTTAAGATTAAAATTGATACGTAGATTTCATGAAAAATACATATTTTTAGCTCATAATATTGTAAAATAAAGTTGTGTAAAAGTGCTTAATATTGTCAAATTTTGACATTTTTTAGCCTTTCAAAAATACATTAATATACTTGGAAAAACATTGTTTTTAAGATTAAAATTGATACCTAAATTTCATGAAAAATACATATTTTTAGCTATACATTTTGTAAAATATAGTTGTAGCAAATATCAAAAGCTATTTAGCTACAGATATAAAGAAATATACTTCAATTTGTAGGAAAAAACAACTCTTCACTGATAACTAGGTAAAATCATTGAAAAAACTACATTTTATGGGTTTATAGCAATATGATAAATAAAACTACTTGTATATATACAATAACGGTACAGTTTACAAGAAACTATGAAAAACGCTTGCAATATACCGTTATATCAAAATAAATAACCTCTTACTCTTCTATTTATTAGCTTAATGTAATGTAAGCTACTTATAGGTGCAAATTATTCTAAAAAAACGATTGTATACATTAATTTGTAGGAAAACAGCTATATATCACCGATAACTAGCTAAAATCATCGAAAATAACACATTTTGAGAGTTTAAAGCATTATCATAAGTTAAATTCCTTCTATTTATGATAGACCACTACAATTTACAAGAAACTATGATAAACACGTGTAATATATAATTCTATCACAATATAGAGTCTCAAACTCCTATTATAAGCTTACAATAGTTTAAAATAGCATTTTCTAACGCAAACAACTATAATACCACATTTTGAATCTCTCCATAAAAAAAAAGAGCTGAATAATGTCAATTTTCGACATTTTTTAGCCCTTCAAAAACACATTAAAATACTTGCAAAAAACGTTGTTTTTAAGATTAAAATTAATACCTAAATTTCATGAAAAATACATATTTTAAGCTCATAATATTGTAATATATAGTTGTGTAAAAATGCTGAATAATGTCAAATTTCGACATTATTTAGCCTTTCAAAAATACATTAAAATTCTTGAAAAATGTTGTTTTTAAGACTAAAATTGATACCTAGATTTCATGAAAAATACATATTTTTAGCTCATAATATTATTAAATATAGTTGTGTAAAAGTGCTTCATAAAGTCAAATTTCGACATTTTTTAGCCTTTCAAAAATACATTAAAATACTTGCAAAAAACTTTGTTTTTATGATTAAAATTGATACCTAAATTTCATGAAAAATACATATTTTAAGCTCATAATATTCTAAAATATTGTTTTGTAAAAGTGCTGAATAATGTCAAATTTCGACATTTTTTAGCCCTTCAAAAATACATAAAAATATTTTTAAAAACGTTGTTTTTAAGATTAAAATTGATACCTAAATTTAATAAAAAAAAAATATTTTTAGCTATCAATTTTGTAAAATATAGTTGTAGCAAATATCAACCAGCTATATTAAAGCGATATAAAGGAATATACTTCAATTTGTAGGAAAAAACTGCTCTTCACTGATAACTAGCTAAAATCATTGAAAACACTACATATTATATGTTTATAGCAATATGATAAGTAAACTACTTGTATATAGACAATAACGCTACAGTTTACAAGAAACTATGAAAAACGCTTTGCAAAATACCGTTATATTACAATAAATAACTTCTTACTCTTCTATTTTATAGCTTAATGTAATGTAAGCTACTTATAGGTGCAAATTATTCTAAAAAGAGGATTGTATACTTCAATTTGTAGGAAAACAGCTATATATCACCGATAACCAGCTAAAATCATTGATAAGAACATATTTTGAGTGTATAAATCATTATCATAAGTTAAATTCCTTCTATTTATGATATAACACTACAATATACAAGAAACTATGAAAAACATGTGTAATATATAATTGTATCACAATATAGAGTCTCAAACTCCTATTATAAGCTTACAGTAGTTTAAAATAGCATTTTGTAACGAAAACAACTATAATACAACATTGTAAATTTCTCTATCAAAAAAAGGGCTGAATAATGTCAATTTTCGACATTTTTTAGCCCTTCAAAAATACATTAAAACACTGTAAAAAACGTTGTTTTTAAGATTAAAATTGATACCTAAATTTCATAATATATATATATTTTTAGCTTTTAATTTTGTAAAATTTAGTTGTGTAAAAGTGCTGAATAATGTCAATTTTCGACATTTTTTAGCCCTTCAAAAATACATTAAAACACTTGAAAAAACGTTGCTTTTATGAATAAAATTGATACCAAAATTTCATGAAAAATACATATTTTATGCACTTAATATTGTAAAATATAATTGTGTAAAAGTGCCGAATAATGTCAAATTTCGACATTTTTTAACCCATCAAAAATACATTAAAATACTTGTAAAAACGTTGTTTTTAAGATTAAAATTGATACCTAAATTTCATATAAATTTTTTTTTTTTTCTATTAATTTTGTAAAATATAGTTGGAGCAAATATGAAAAGCTATTTAGCTACCGATATAAAGGAATATACTTCAATTTGTAGAAAAAAACAGCTCTTCACTGATAACTAGCTAAAATAATTGAAAACAGTACATTTTATGGGTTTATAGCAATATGATAAATAAAACTACTTGTATATATACAATAACGCTACAGTTTACAAGAAACTATGACAAACGATTGCAAAATACCGTTATATCACAATAAATAACCTCTTTCTCTTCTATTTATAATCTTAATGTAATGTAAGCTACTTATAGGTGAAAATTATTCTAAAAAAAGTATTGTATACTTCAATTTGTAGAAAAACAGCTATATATCACCGAAAACTAGCTAAAATCATTGAAAAGAACACATTTTAAGGGTATAAAGCATTAACGCAAGGTAAATTCCTTCTATTTATGATATAACACTACAATTTACAAGAGACTATGAAAAACACGTGTAATATACAATTGTATCACAATATAGAGTCTCAAACTCCTATTATAAGTTTACAGTAGTTTAAAATAGCATTTTGTAACGAAAACAACTATAATACAACATTGCGAATTTATCTATAAAAAAAAGGGCTGAATAATGTCAATTTTCGACATTTTTTAGCCTTTCAAAAATACAGTAAAACACTTGAGAAAACGTTGTTTTTAAGATTAAAATTAATACCTAAATTTCATGAAAAATACATATTTTAAGCTCATAATATTGTAAAGTATAGTTGTGTAAAAATGCTGAATAATGACAAATTTCGACATTATTTAGCCTTTCAAAAATACATTAAAACACTTGAAAAAACGTTGTTTTTAAGATTAAAATGTATACCTAGATTTCATGAAAAATACATATTTTTAGCTCATAATAATTTAAAATATAATTGTGTTAAAGCGTTTAATTATGTCATATTTCGACATTTTTTAGCGTTTCAAAAATACATTAAAATACTTGAAAAAACATTGTTACTAAGATTAAAATTGATACCTAAATTTCATGAAAAATACATATTTTAAGCTCATAATATTGTAAACTATAGTTATGTGAAAGTGCTGAATAATGTCAAATTTCGACATATTTTAGCCCTTCAAAAATACATTAAAATACTTGAAAAAACGTTGTTAAATTTTAAGATTAAAATTGATACCTAGATTTCATAAAAAATACATATTTTTAGCTATTAATTTTGTTAAATATAGTTGTAGCAAATATCAAAAAGCTATATTAAAGCGATGTAAAGGAATATACTTCAATTTGTAGGTAAAAACAGCTCTTCACTGATAACTAGCTAGAATCATTGAAAACACTACATTTTATGGGTTTATAGCAATATGATAAGTAAACTACTTGTATATAGACAATAACGCATCAGTTTACAAGAAACTATGAAAAACGCTTGCAAAATACCGGTATATCACAATAAATAAACTCTTACTCTTTTATTTTATAGCTTAATGTAATGTAAGCTACTTATAGGTGCAAATTATTCTAAAGAAAGCATTGTATACTTCAATTTGTAGGAAAACAGCTATATATCACCGATAACTAGCTAAAATCATTGAAAAGAACACATTTTGAGGGTATAAAGCATTATCATAAGTTAAATTCCTTCTATTTATGATATAACACTACAATATTCAAGAAACTATGAAAAACACGTGTAAAATACAATTGCATTACAATATAGTCTCAAACTCCGATTATAAGCTTACAATAGTTTAAAATAGCATTTTGTAACGAAGATAACTAAAATACAACATTGTGAAGTTCTCTATCAAAAAAAGGGCACAATAATGTTAATTTTCGACATTTTTTAGCCTTTCAAAAATACAGTAAAACACTTGAAAAAGCGTTGTTTTTAAGATTAAAATTAATACCTAAATTTCATGAAAAATACATATTTTAAGCTCATAATATTGTAAAGTATAATTGTGTAAAAATGCTGAATAATGACAAATTTCGACATTATTTAGCCTTTCAAAAATACATTAAAATACTTGAAAAAACGTTGTTTTTAAGATTAAAATTGATACCTAGATTTCATGAAAAATACATATTTTTAGTTCATAATATTGTAAAATATAGTTGTGTTAAAGTGCTTAATTATGTCATATTTCGACATTTTTTAGCCCTTCAAAAATAAATTAGAACACTTGAAAAAACGTTGTTTTTAGGAATAAAATTGATATCAAAATTTCATGACAAATACATATTTTAAGCTCATAATAATGTAAAATATAGTTGTGAAAAAGTGCTGCATAATGTCAAATTTCGACATATTTTAGCCCTTCAAAAGAACATTAAATTACTTGAAAAAATGTTGTTTTTAAGATTAAAATTGATACATATATTTCATAAAAAATACATATTTTTAGCTATTAATTTTGTAAAATATAGGTGTAGCAAATATCAAAAAGCTATATTAAAGCGATATAAAGGAATCTACTTCAATTTGTAGGAAAAAACAGCTCTTCACTGATAACTAGCTAAAATCATTGAAAACACTACATTTTATGGGTTTATAGCAATATGATAAGTAAACTACTTATATATAGACAATAATGCTACAGTTTACAAGAAACTATGAAAAACGCTTGCAAAATACCGGTATATCACAAAAAATAACCTCTTACTCTTCTATTTTATAGCTTAATGTAATGTAAGCTACTTATAGGTGCAAATTATTCTAAAAAAAGGATTGCCTACTTCAATTTGTAGGAAAACAGCTATATATCACCGATAACTAGCTAAAATCATTGAAAAGAACACATTTTGAGGGTGTAAAGCATTATCATAAGTTAAATTCCTTCTATTTATGATATAACACTACAATATACAAGAAACTATGAAAAACACATGTAATATACAATTGTATCACAATATAGAGTCACAAACTCTTATTATAAGCTTAGAGTAGTTTAAAATAGCATTTTCTAACGAAAACAACTATAATACAACATTTTGAATCTCTCCATCAATAAAAGGGCTGGATAATGTCAATTTTCGAAATTTTTTTGCCCTTCAAAAATACATTAAAACACTTGAAAAAACGTTGTTTTTAAGATTAAAATTGATACCAAAATTTCATGAAAAATACATATTTTTGGCTCATAATGTTGTAAAATATAGTTGTGTAAAAGTGCTTAATAAGGTCAGATCTCGACATTTTTTATTCATTCAAAAATACATTACAATACTTGAAAAAACATTGTTTTTAAGATTACAATTGATACGTAAATTTCATAAAAAATACATATTTTTAGCTATTAATTTTATAAAATATAGTTGGAGCTAATATCAAAAAGCTATATTAAAGCGATATAAAGGAATATACTTCAATTTGTAGAAAAAAACAGCTCTTCACTGATAACTAGCTAAAATCATTGAAAACACTACATTTTATGTTTTTGAAACTATGAAAAACATGTGTAATATATAATTGTATCATAATATAGAGTCTCAAACTACTATTATAAGCTTACAGTAGTTTAAAATAGCATTTTCTAACGAAAACAACATTTTGAATCTCTCTATGAAAAAAGGGCCGAATAATGTCAATATTCGACATTTTTTAGCCCCTCGAAAATACATTAAAACACTTGCAAAAACGTTGTTTTTAAGATTAGAATTGATATCAAAATTTCATGAAAAATGCATATTATAAGCTCATAATATTTTTAAATATAGTTCTGTAAAAGTGCTGAATAATGTCAAATTTCGACATTTTTTAGCCTTTCAAAAATACATTAAAATACTTGAAAAAACGTTGTTTTTAAGATAAAAATTGATACCTAGTACATATTTGTAGCTATTAATTTTGTAAAATATAGTTACCGATATAAAGGAATATACTTCAATTTGTAGAAGAAAACAGCTCTTCACTGATAACTAGCTAAAATCATTGAAAACACTACATTTTATGGGTTTATAGCAATATGATAAGTAAAGCTACTTGTATATATACAATAACGCTACAGTTTACAAGAAAATATGTAAACGCTTGCAAAATACCGTTATATCACAATAAATAACCTCTTACTCTTCTATTTATTAGCTTAATGTAATGTAAGCTACTTAGAGGTGCAAATTATTCTAAAAAAAGGATTGTATCCTTCAATTTGCAGAAAAACCGCTATATATCACCGATAACTAGCTATATTCATTGAAAAAAACACATTTTGAAGGTATAAAGCATTATCGTTAGGTAAATTCCTTCTATGTATGATATAACACTACAATTTACAAGAGACTATGAAAAACACATGTAATATACAATTGCATCACAATATAGAGTCTCAAATTCCTATTATTTGCTTGCAATAGTTTAAAATAGCATTTTGTAACGAAAACAACTATAATACAACATTGTGAATTTCTCTATCAAAAAAAGGGGTGAATAATGTCAATTTTCGACATTTTTTAGCTCTTCAAAAATACATTAAAACACTTGAAAAAAGGTTTTTTTAAGTTTAAAATTAATACTTGAATTGCATGAAAAATACATATTTTAAGCACATAATATTGTAAAATATAGTTGTGTAAAAGTGCTGAATATTGTCATATTTCGACATTTTTTAGCCTTCCAAAAATACATTAAAATACTTGAAAAAACGTTGTTTTTAAGATTAAAATTGATACCTAGATTTCATGAAAAATACATATTTTAAGCTCATAATCCTGTAAATTATAGTTGTGTAAAAGTGTTGAATAAAGTCAAATTTGGACATTTTTTAGCCCTTCAAAAATACATTAAAATACCTGAAAAAACTTTGTTTTTAAGATTAAAATTGATACCTAAATTTCACAAAAAATACATATTTTTATTTATTAAGTTTGTAAAATATAATTGTAGCAAATATCAAAAAGCTCTATTAAAGCGATATAAAGGAATATACTTCAATTTGTAGGAAAAAACAGCTCTTCACTGATAACTAGCTAAAATCATTGCAAACACTAATTTTATGGGTTTATAGCAATATGATAAGTAAAAGTACTTGTATATATACAATAGCGCTACAGTTTACAAGAAACTATGAAAAACTCTTGCAAAATACCGTTATATCACAATAAATAACCTCCTACTCCTCTATTTTATAGCTTAATGTAATGTAAGCTACTTATAGGTGCAAATTATTCTAAAAAAAGGATTGTATACTTTAATTTGTAGGAAAACAGCTATATATCACCGATAACTAGCTAAAATCATTGAAAAGAACACGTTTTGAGGGTATAAAGCATTATCATAAGTTAAATTCCTTCTTATGATATAACACTACAATATACAAGAAATTATGAAAAACACGTGTAATATACAATTGTGTCACAATATAGAGTCTCAAACTCCTATTATAAACTTACAGTAGTTTAAAATAGCATTTTCTAACGAAAACAACTATAATACCACATTTTGAACCTTTCTATCAAAAAAAGGGCTGAATAATGTCAATTTTCGACATTTTTTAGCCCTTCAAAAATACATTAAAACACTTGATAAAACGTTGTTTTTAAGATTAAAATTGATACCTAAATTTCATAAAAAGTACATATTTGTAGCTATTAATTTTGTCAAATATAGTTGTAGCAAATATGAAAAGCTATTTAGCTACCGATATAAAGGAGTATACTTCAATTTGTAGATAAAACTGATAATTAGCTAAAATCATTGTAAACACTACATTTTATGGGATTTATAAAAATGTGATAAGTAAAACTACTTGAATATATACAATAACGCCACAGTTTACAAGAAACTATGAAAAACGCTTGCAAAATACCGTTATATCACAATAAATAACCTCTTTCTCTTCTATTTATTAGCTTAATGTATAATGTAAGCTACTTATAGGTACAAATTATTCTAAAAATTGGATTGTATACTTCAATTTGTAGAAAAACAGCTATATATCACCGATAACTAGCTAAAATCATTGAAAAGAACACATTTTGAGGGTATAAAGCATTATCGTAAGGTAAATTCCTTCTATTTATGATTTTTCACTACAATTTACAAGCGACTATGAAAAACACGTGTAATATACAATTGCATCACAATATAGAGTCTCAAAGTCCTATTATAAGCTTACAATAGTTTAAAAAGGCATTTTGGAACGAAAACAACTATAATACAACATTGTGAATTTCTCTATCAAAAAAAGGGCTGAATAATGTCAATTTTCGTCATTTTTTAGCCAATCAAAAATACATTAAAACCTTTGAAAAAACGTTGTTTTTAAGATTAAAATTAATACCTAAATTTCAAGAAAAATACATATTTTAAGCTCATAATATTGTAAAATATATTTGTGTAAAAATGCTGAATAATGTCAAATTTCGACATTTTTTAGCCCTTCAAAAATACATTAAAATTCTTGAAAAAACTTTGTTTTTAAGATTAAAATTGATACCTAGATTTCATGAAAAATACATATTTTTAGCTCATAATATTGTAAAATATAGTTGTGTAAAAGTGCTTAATATTTTCAAATTTCTACATTTATTATTCCTTCAAAAATACATTAAAATACTTGAAAAAACCTTGTTTTTAAGATTAAAATTGATAGCTAAATTTTATAAAAAATACATATTTTTAGGTATTAATTTTGTAAAATATAATCATAGCAAATATCAAAAAGCTATATTAGAGCGATATAAAGGAATATACTTCAACTTGTAGACAAAAACAACTCTTCACTGATAACTAGCTAAAATCATTGAAAAAACTACATTTTAATGGGTTTTTAGCAATATGATAAGTAAAACTACTTGCATATCTACAATAACGCTACACTTTACAAGAAACTACGAAAAACGCTTGCAATATACCGTTATATCACAATAAATAACCTCTTACTCTTCTATTTTATAGCTTAATGTAATGTAAGCTACTTATAGGTGCAAATTATTCTAAAAAAAGGATTGTATACTTCAAATTGTAGGAAAACAGCTATATATTACCGATAACTAGCTAAAATCATTAAAAAGAACACATTTTGAGGGTATAAAGCATTATCATAAGTTAGATTCCTTTTATTTATGATATAACACTACAATATACAAGAAACTATTTAAAACACGTGTAATATACAATTGTATCAAAATATAGAGTCTCAAACTCCTATTATAAGCTTACAGTAGTTTAAAATCGCATTTTCTTACGAAAACAACTATAATACCACAAATTTAGAATTTTCATATCAAAAAACGGGCTGAATAATGTCAATTTTCGATTTTTTTTAGGCCTTCAAAAATACATTAAAACACTTGAAAAAAGTTGTTTTTAAGATTGAAAGTGATACCTAAATTTCATGAAAAATACATATTTTAAGCTCATAATATTGTAAATTATAGTTGTGTAAAAGTTGTGAATAATATCAAATTTCGACATTTTTTAGCCCTGCAAAAGTACATCATAATATTTGAAAAAACGTTGTTTTTAAGATTAAAATTGATACCTAGATTTCATAAAAAATACATATTTTTATCTATAAAATTTGTAAAATATAGTTAGAGCAAATATGAAAAGCTATTTAGCTACCGATATAAAGGAATATACTTCAATTTGTAGAAAAAAACAGCTCTTCACTGATAACTAGCTAAAATCATTGAAAACACTACATTTTATGGGTTTATAGCAAAATGATAAGTAAAACTACTTGTATATATACAATAACGCTACAGTTTACAAGAAATTATGAAAAACGCTAGCAATATACCGTTATATCACATTAAATAACCTCTTACTCTTCTATTTTATCGCTTAATGTAATGTAAGCTACTTATAGGTGCAAATTATTCTAAAAAAAGATTGTATACTTCAATTTGTAAAAAAAACAGCTATATATCACCGATAACTAGCAAAAATCATTGAAAAGAACACATTTTGAGGGTATAAAGCATTATCGTAAGTTAATTTCAATCTATTTATGATATAACACTACAATATACAAGAAACTATGAAAAACACGTGTAATATACAATTGTATCACAATATAATGTCTCAAACTCCTATTATAAGCTTACAGTAGTTTAAAATAGCATTTTCTAACGAAAACAACTATGATACCACATTTTGAATATCCCTATCAAAAAAATGGCTGAATAATGTCAATTTTCGACTTTTTTTTGGTATCAATTTTAAACTTATAAACAACGTTTTTTCAAGTATTTTAATGTATTTGTAAAGGGCTAAAAAATGTCGAAATTTGACATTATTAAGCACTTTTACACAACTATATTTTACAATATTATGAGCTAAAAATATGTATTTTTCATGAATTGTAGGTATCAATTTTAAACTTCAAAACATCGTTTTTTCAAGTATTTTAATGTAATCTTGAAGGGCTGAAAAATGTCGAAATTTGACATTATGCAGCCCTTTTTTTGATAGAGAAATTCAATATATGGTATTATAGCTGTTTTCGTTAGTAAATGCTATTTTAAACTACTGTAAGCTTATTATAGGAGTTTGAGACTCTATATTGTGATACATTTGTATATTACACTTGTTTTTCATAGTTTCTTGTATATTGTAGTGTTATATCATAAATAGAAGGAATTTAACTTATGATAATGCTTTATACCCTCAAAATGTGTTCTTGTCAATGATTTTAGCTAATTATCGGTGATATATAGCTGTTTCTACAAATTGATGTATACAATCATTTTTTCAGAATAATTTGCACCTATAAGAAGCTTACATTACATTAAGTTATAAAATAGAAGAGTAAGAGGTTATTTATTGTTATATAACGGTATATTGCAAGCGTTTTTCATAGTTTCTTGTAAGCTGATGCGTTATTGTATTTATACAAGTAGTTTTACTTATCATATTGCTATAAACCCATAAAATGTAGTGTTTTCAACGATTTTAGCAAGTTATCAGTGAAGAGCTGTTTTTTTCTACAAATTGAAGTATATTCCTTTATATCGGTAGCTAAATAGCTTTTGATATTTGCTACAACTGTATTTTACAAAATTAATAGCTAAAAATAAGTATTTTTTATGAAATTTAGGTATCAATTTTAATCTTAAAAAGAACGTTTTTTCAATTATTTTAATGTATTTTTGAACGGCTAAAAAATGTCGAAATATGACATTATTCAGCACTTATACACAACTATACTTTACAATATTATGAGCTTAAAATATGTATTTTTCATGATATTTAGGTAACAATTTTAACCTTAAAAACAACGTTTTTTGAAGTGTTTTAATGTATTTTTGAATGGCTAAAAAGTGTCGAAAATTGACATTATTCAGCCCCTTTTTTGATAGAGAAATTCAAAATGTGGTATTTTAGTTGTTTTCGTTAGAAAATGCTATTTTAAACAACTGTAAGCTTATAATAGGAGTTTGAGACTCTATATTGTGATAGAATTGTATATTACACGTGTTTTTCATAGTTTCTTGTAAATTATAGTGTTCTATCATAAAAAGAAGGAATTTAACATATGATAATGCTTTATACCCTCAAAATGTGTTATTTTCAATGATTTTAGCTAGTTAACGGTGATGTATAGCTTTTTTCCTACAAGTTGGAGTATACAATCCTTTTTTTAGAATAATTTGCACCTATAAGTAGCTTACATTACATTAAGCTAATAAATAGAAGAGTAAGAGGTTATTTATTGTGAAATAACGGTATATTGCAAGCGTTTGTCATAGATTCTTGTAAACTGTACCGTTATTGTATATAAACAAGTAGTTTTATTTATCATATTGCTATATTATTATTACGCATAAAATGTAGTGTTTTCAATGATTTTAGCTAATTATCAGTGAAGAGCTGTTTTTTTCTACAAATTGAAGTATATTTCTTTATATCTGTAGCTAAATAGCTTTTGATATTTGCTACAACTATATTTTACAAAATTAATAGCTAAAAATATGTATTTTTCATGAAATTTAGGTATCAATTTTAATATTAGAAACACTGTTTTTTTAAGTATTTTAATGTATTTTTGAAGGGCTAAAAAAATATCGAAATTTGACATTATTAACCACTTTTACACAACTATATTTTACATTATTATGAGCTAAAAATATGTATTTGTCATTAAATTTAGGTATCAATTTTAATCTTAAAAACAACGTTTTTTCAAGTATTTTAATGTATTTAGAAGGGATAAAAAATTACGAAAATTGAGATTATTCAGCCCTTTTTTTGATAGGGATATTCAAAATGTGGTATTATAGTTGTTTTCGTTAGAAAATGCTATTTTAAGCCACTGTAAGCTTATAATACGAGTTTGAGACTCTATATTGTGATACAATTGTATATTACACGTGTTTTTCATAGTTTCTTGTATATTGTAGTGTTATATCATAAATAGAAGGAATTTAACTTATGATAATGCTTTATACCCTCAAAATGTGTTCTTTTTAATGATTTTAGCTAGTTATTGGTGATATATAGCTGTTTTGCTACAATTTGCAGTATACAATCCTTTTTTTAGAATAATTTGCACCTAAAAGTAGCTTACATTACTTTAAGCTATAAAATAGAAGATTAAGAGGTTATTTATTGTGATATAACGGTGTATTGCAAGCGTTTTTCATAGTTTCTTGTAAACTGTAACGTTATTGTATATATACAAGTAGTTTTACTTATCATATTGCTGTAAACCCATTAAATGTAGTTTTTTCAATGATTTTAGCTAGTTATCAGTGAAGAGCTGTTTTTTTCTACAAATGGAAGTATATTCCTTTATATAGCTTTAATATAGCTTTTTAATATTTGCTACAATTATATTTTACAAAATTAATAGCTAAAAATATGAATTTTTTCTGAAATTTAGCTATCAATTTTATTCCTAATAACAACGTTTTTTCAAGTATTTTAATGTATTTTTGAAGGGGTAAAAAATATCGAAAATTGACATTATTCAGCCCTTTTTTTGATAGAGAAATTCAAAATATGGTATTATAGTTGTTTTCGTTAGAAAATGCTATTTTAAACTACTGTAAGCTTATAATAGGAGTTTGAGACTCTTTATTGTGATACAATTGTATATTCACGTGTTTTTCATAGTTTCTTGTATATTGTAGTGTTATATCATAAATAGAAGGAATTATTTTATGATAATGCTTTATACCCTCAAAATGTGTTCTTTTTAATGATTTTAGCTAGTTATCGGTGATATATAGCTGTTTTCCAACAATTTGAAGTATACAATCCTTTTTTTAGAATAATTTGCACCTATAAGTATCTTACATTACATTAAGCTATAAAATAGAAGAGTAAGAGGTTATTTATTGTGATATAACGGTATATTAAATAACCTCTTACTCTTCTATTTTATAGCTTAATGTAATGTAAGCTACTTATATGTGTAAATTATTCTAAAAAAAAGATTGAATACTTCAAATTGTAAGAAAACAGCTATATATCACCGATAACTAGCTAAAATCATTAAAAAGAAACACATTTTGAGGGTATAAAGCATTATCATAAGTTAAATTCCATCGATTTATGATATAATCCTACATTATACAAGAAACTATGAAAAACACGTGTAATCTACAATTGTATCACAATATAGAGTCTGAAACTCCTATTATAAGCTTACAGTAGTATAAAGTAGCATTTTGTAACGAAAACAACTATAATACAACGTTTTGAATTTCTATATAAAAAAAAAGGGCTGAATAATGTCAATTTTCGACATTTTTTAGCCTTTCAAAAATACATTAAAATACTTGAAAAAACGTTGTTTTTAAGATTGAAAGTGATACCTAAATTTCATGAAAAACACATATTTTAAGCTCATAATATTGTAAAATATAGTTGTGCAAAAGTTATGAATAATATCAAATTTCGACATTTTTTAGCCTGTCAAAAATACATTAAAATACTTGAAAAAACGTTGTTTTTAAGATTAAAATTGATACCTAGATTTCATAAAAAAATTCATATTTTTAGCTATTAATTTTGTAAAATATAGTTATAGCAAATATCAAAAGCTACCGATATAAAGGAATATACTTCAATTTGTAGAAAAAAACAGCTCTTCACTGATAACTAGCTAAAATCATTGGAAAACCTACATTTTATGGGTTTATAGCAATATGATAAGTAAAACTACTTATATATCTACAATAACGCTACAGTTTACAAGAACCTATTTAAACGCTTGCAATATACCGTTATATCACAATAAATAACCTATTACTCTTCTATTTTATAGCTTAATGTAATGTAAGCTACTTATAGGTGCAAATTATTCTAAAAAAAGGATTGTATACTTCAAATTGTTG
Source organism: Chionoecetes opilio (assembly GCA_016584305.1). Taxonomy (NCBI): domain Eukaryota; kingdom Metazoa; phylum Arthropoda; class Malacostraca; order Decapoda; family Majidae; genus Chionoecetes; species Chionoecetes opilio. The sequence goes on from JACEEZ010024156.1 coordinate 226,248, forward strand.
GAAAACAGCTATATATCACCGATAACTAGCTAAAATCATTATAAAGAACACAATTTGAGGGTATAAAGCATTATCATAAGTTAAATTCCTTCTATTTATGATATAACACTACAATATAAAAGAAACTATGAAAAACAAGTGTAATATACAATTGTATCACATTAAAGAGTCTCAAACTCTTATTATCAGCTTACAGTATTTTAAAATAGCATTTTCTAACGAAAACAACTATAATACCACTTTTGAATTTCTCTATCAAAAAAAGTGCTGAATAATGTCAATTTTCGACATTTTTTAGCCCTTCAAAAATACATTAAAACACTTGAATAAACGTTGTTTTTAGGATTAAAATTGATACCTAAATTACATTACAAATACATATTTTTAGCTATTAATTTTGTAAAATATAGTTGTAATAAATATCAAAAAGCTATATTAAAGCGATATAAAGGAATATACTTCAATTTCTAGTAAAAAACAGCTCCACTTATAACTAGCTAAAATCATTGCAACACTACATTTTATGGGTTTCTAGCAAAATGATGAGTAAACTACTTGTATAATAGCGACAATAAAACTACAGTTTACAAGAAACTATGAAAAACGTTTGCAATATACCATTATATCACAATAAATAACCTCTTACTCTTCTATTTTATAGCTTAATGTAATGTAAGGTACTTATAGGTGCAAATTATTCTAAAAAAAGGATTGTATACTTCAAATTGTAGGAAAACAGCTATATATCACCGATAACTAGCTAAAATCATTAAAAAGAACACATTTTGAGGGTATAAAGCATTATCGTAATTTAAATTCAATCTATTTATGATATAACACTACAATTTACAAGAGACTATGAAAAACACGAGTAATATACAATTGTATCACAATATAGAGTCTCAAACTGCTATTATAAGCTTACAGTAGTTTAAAATAGCATTTTGTAACGTAAAGAATTATAATGCAACATTGTGAATTTCTCTATCAAAAAAAGGGATGAATAATGTCAATTTTTGACATTTTTTAGCCACCCAAAAATACATTAAAACACTTGAAAAAATGTTGTTTTTATGATTAAAATTAATACCTAAATTCCATGAAAAATACATATTTTAAGCTCATAATATTGTAAAATATAGTTGTATAGCAGTGGTGAATAATGTCAAATTTCGACAATTTATAGCCCTTCAAAAATACATTAAAATACTTGAAAAAACGTTGTTTATAAGATTAAAATTGATACCTAGATTTCATGAAAAATACTTATTTTTAGCTCATAATATTGTAAAATATAGTTGTGTAAAAGTGCTTAATAATGTCATATTTCGACATTTTTTAGACTTTTAAAAATACATTAAAATACTTGAAAAAACATTGTTTTTAAGATTAAAATTGATACCTAAATTACATTAAAAATACATATTTTTAGCTATTAATTTTGTAAAATATAGTTGTAATAAATATCAAAAAGCTATATTAAAGCGATATAAAGGAATATACTTCAATTTGTAGAAAAAAACAGCTCTTCACTGATAACTAGCTAAAATAATTGAAACAATACATTTTATGGGTTTCTAGCAAAATGATGAGTAAACTACTTGTATATAGACAATAACGCTACAGTTTACAAGAAACTATGAAAAACGCTTGCGATATACCGTTATATAACAATAAATAACCTCCTACTCTTCTATTTTATAGCTTAATTTAATGTAAGCTACTTATAGGTGCAAATTATTCTAAAAAAAGGATTGTATACTTCAAATTGTAGGAAAACAGCTATATATCACCGATAACTAGCTAAAATCATTAAAAAGAAACACATTTTGAGGGTATAAAGCATTATCATCAGTTAAATTCCATCGATTTATGATATAATCCTACAATATACAAGAAACTATGAAAAACACGTGTAATATACAATTGTATCACAATATAGAGTCTCAAACTCCTATTATAAGCTTACAGTAGTATAAAGTAGCATTTTGTAACGAAAACAACTATAATACAACGTTTTGAATTTCTCTATCAAAAAAAGGGCTGAATAATGTCAATTTTCGATATATTTTAGCCTTTCAAAAATACATTAAAACACTTGAAAAAACGTTGTTTTTAAGATTAAAATTGATACTTAAATTTCATGCAAAATACATATTTTAAGCTCATAATATTGTAAAATATAGTTGTGTAAAAGTGTTGCATAATGTGATATATCGACATTTTTTAGCACTTCAAAAATACATTAAAATACTTGAAAAAACGATGTTTTTAAGATTATAATTGATTCCTAAATTTCACAAAAAATACATATTTTTATCTATAAAATTTGTAAAATATAGTTATAGCAAATATGAAAAGCTATTTAGCTACCGATATAAAGGAATATACTTCAATTTGTAGAAAAAAACAGCTCTTCACTGATAACTAGCTAAAATCAATGAAAACACTACATTTTATGGGTTTATAGCAAAATGATAAGTAAAACTACTTGTATATATACAATAACGCTACAGTTTACAAGAAGCTATGAAAAACGCTAGCAATATACCGTTATATCACATTAAATAACCTCTTACTCTTCTATTTTATAGCTTAATGTAATGTAAGCTACTTATAGGTGCACATTATTCTAAAAAAAAGATTGTATACTTCAAATTGTAGGAAAACAGCTATATATCACCGATAACTAGCTAAAATCATTAAAATGAATACATTTTGAGGGTATAAAGCATTATCATAAGTTAAATTCTATCTATTTATGATATAATCCTACAATATACAAGAAATTATGAAAAACACGTGTAATATACAATTGTATCACAATATAGAGTCTCAAACTCATATTGTAAGCTTACAGTAGTATAAAGTAGCATTTTGTAACGAAAACAACTATAATACAACGTTTTGAATTTCTCTATCAAAAAAAGAGCTGAATAATGTCAATTTTCGACATTTTTTAGCCTTTCAAAAATACATGAAAACACTTGAAAAAACGTTGTTTTTAAAATTAAAATTGATACATAAATTTCATGCAAAATACATATTTTAAGCTCATAATATTGTAAAATATAGTTGTGTAAAAGTGTTGCATAATGTTATATATCGACATTTTTTAGCCCATCAAAAATACATTAAAATACTTGTAAAAACGTTGTTTTTAAGATTATAATTTATTCCTAAATTTCATAAAAAATACATATTTTTTTCTATAAAATTTGTAAAATATAGTTAAAACAAATATGAAAAGCTATTTAGCTATCGATATAAAGGAATATACTTCAATTTGTAGAAAAAAACAGCTCTTCACTGATAAACTAGCTAAAATCATTGAAAACACTACATTTTATGGGTTTATAGCAAAATGATAAGTAAAACTACTTGTATATATACAATAACGCTACAGTTTACAAGAAACTATGAAAAACGCTAGCAATATACCGTTATATCACATTAAATAACCTCTTACTCTTCTATTTTATAGCTTAATGTAATGTAAGCTACTTATAGGTGCAAATTATTCTAAAAAAAGGATTGTATACTTCAATTTGTAAAAAAACAGCCCTATATCACCGATAACTAGCAAAAATCATTGAAAAGAACACATTTTGAGGGTATAAAGCATTATCGTAAGTTAAATTCAATCTATTTATGATATAACACTACAATTTACAAGAGACTATGAAAAACACGTGTAATATACAATTGTATCACAATATAGAGTCTCAAACTCCTATTATAAGCTTACAGTAGTTTAAAATAGCATTTTGTAACGAAAACAACTATAATACAACATTGTGAATTTTTCTATAAATAAAAAGGGCTGAATAATGTCAATTTTCGACATTTGTCAGCCGCTCAAAAATACATTAAAACACTTGAAAATACGTTGTTTTTATGTTTAAAATTAATACCTAAATTTCATGAAAGATACATATTTTAAGCTCATAATATTGTAAAATATAGTTGTATAACAGTGCTGAATAATGTCAAATTTCGACATTTTTTAGCCCTTCAAAAATACATTAAAATACTTGAAAAAACGTTGTTTATAAGATTAAAATTGATATATAAATTTCTTAAGAAATACATATTTTTAGCTATTAACTTTGTAAAATATAGTTGTGTAAAAGTGTTGCATAATGTTATATATCGACATTTTTTAGCCCATCAAAAATACATTAAAATACTTGAAAAAACGTTGTTTTTAAGATTGTAATTGATTCCTAAATTTCATAAAAAATACATATTTTTTTCTATAAAATTTGTAAAATATAGTTAAAGCAAATATGAAAAGCTATTTAGCTATCGATATAAAGGAATATACTTCAATTTGTAGAAAAAAACAGCTCTTCACTGATAAACTAGCTAAAATCATTGAAAACACTACATTTTATGGGTTTATAGCAAAATGATAAGTAAAACTACTTGTATATATACAATAACGCTACAGTTTACAAGAAACTATGAAAAACGCTAGCAATATACCGTTATATCACATTAAATAACCTCTTACTCTTCTATTTTATAGCTTAATGTAATGTAAGCTACTTATAGGTGCAAATTATTCTAAAAAAAGGATTGTATACTTCAATTTGTAAAAAAACAGCCCTATATCACCGATAACTAGCAAAAATCATTGAAAAGAACACATTTTGAGGGTATAAAGCATTATCGTAAGTTAAATTCAATCTATTTATGATATAACACTACAATTTACAAGAGACTATGAAAAACACGTGTAATATACAATTGTATCACAATATAGAGTCTCAAACTCCTATTATAAGCTTACAGTAGTTTAAAATAGCATTTTGTAACGAAAACAACTATAATACAACATTGTGAATTTTTCTATAAAAAAAACGGCTGAATAATGTCAATTTTCGACATTTGTCAGCCGCTCAAAAATACATTAAAACACTTGAAAAAACGTTGTTTTTATGTTTAAAATTAATACCTAAATTTCATGAAAGATACATATTTTAAGCTCATAATATTGTAAAATATAGTTGTATAACAGTGCTGAATAATGTCAAATTTCGACATTTTTTAGCCCTTCAAAAATACATTAAAATACTTGAAAAAACGTTGTTTATAAGATTAAAATTGATATATAAATTTCGTAAGAAATACATATTTTTAGCTATTAATTTTGTAAAATATAGTTGTAGCAAATATCAAAAGCTATTTAGCTACCGATATAAAGGAATATACTTCGATTTGTTGAAAAAAACAGTTCTTCACTGATAACTAGCTAAAATCATTGAAAACACTACATTTTATGGGTTTATAGCAATATGATAAGTAAACTACTTGTATATAGACAATAACGCTACAGTTTACAAGAAACTATGAAAAAGTTTGCAATAAACCGTTATATCACAATAAATAACCTCCTACTCTCCTATTTTATAGCTTAATGTAATGTAAGCTACTTATAGGTGCAAAATTTTCTAAAACAAGGATTGTATACATCAATTTGTAGAATAACAGCTATATATAACCGATAACTAGCTAAAATCATTGAAAAGAACACATTTTGCGGGTATAAAGCATTATCGTAAGGTAAATTCCTTCTCGTTATGATATAACACTACAATATACAAGAGAGTATGAAAAACACGTGTAATATACAATTGTATCACAATATAGTCTCAAACTCCTATTATAAGCTTACAGTAGTTTAAAATAGCATTTTCTAACGAAAACAACTATAATACCATATTTTGAATTTCTCTATCAAAGAAAGGGCTGGATAATGTCAATTTTCGACATTTTTTAGCTTTTCAAAAATACATTAAAATACTTGAAAAAACCTTGTTTTTAAGATTAAAATTGATAGCTAAATTTTATAAAAAATACATATTTTTTGGTATTAATTTTGTAAAATATAATCATAGCAAATATCAAAAAGCTATATTAAAGCGATATAAAGGAATATACTTCAACTTGTAGACAAAAACAACTCTTCACTGATAACTAGCTAAAATCATTGAAAAAACTACATTTTAATGGGTTTTTAGCAATATGATAAGTAAAACTACTTGTATATATACAATAACGCTACAGTTTACAAGAAACTACGAAAAACGCTTGCAATATACCGTTATATCACAATAAATAACCTCTTACTCTTCTATTTTATAGCTTAATGTAATGTAAGCTACTTATAGGTGCAAATTATTCTAAAAAAAGGATTGTATACTTCAAACTGTAGGAAAACAGCTATATATTACCGATAACTAGCTAAAATCATTAAAAAGAACACATTTTGAGGGTATAAAGCATTATCATAAGTTAGATTCCTTTTATTTATGATATAACACTACAATATACAAGAAACTATTTAAAACACGTGTAATATACAATTGTATCACAATATAGAGTCTCAAACTCCTATTATAAGCTTACAGTAGTTTAAAATCGCATTTTCTTACGAAAACAACTATAATACCACAAATTTAGAATTTTCATATCAAAAAAAGGGCTGAATAATGTCAATTTTCGACATTTTTTAGCCCTTCAAAAATACATTAAAACACTTGAAAAAAGTTGTTTTTAAGATTGAAAGTGATACCTAAATTTCATGAAAAATACATATTTTAAGCTCATAATATTGTAAAATATAGTTGTGTAAAAGTGTTGAATAATATCAAATTTCGACATTTTTTAGCCCTGCAAAAATACATTAAAATACTTGAAAAAAATGTTGTTTCTAATTTAAAATTGATACCTAAATTTCTTAAAATATCCATATTTTTAGCTATTAATTTCGTAAAATATAGTTGTAGCAAATATCAAAAAGCTATATTAGCGATATATAGGAATATACTTCAATTTGTAGGAAAAAACAGCTCTTCACTGATAACTAGCTAAAATCATTGAAAACACTACATTTTATGGGTTTATAGCAATATGATAAGTAAAACTACTTGTATATATACAATAACGCAACAGTTTACAAGAAACTATGAAAAAGTTTGCAATAAACCGTTATATCACAATAAATAACCTCCTACTCTCCTATTTTATAGCTTAATGTAATGTAAGCTACTTATAGGTGCAAAATTTTCTAAAACAAGGATTGTATACATCAATTTGTAGAATAACAGCTATATATAACCGATAACTAGCTAAAATCATTGAAAAGAACACATTTTGCGGGTATAAAGCATTATCGTAAGGTAAATTCCTTCTCGTTATGATATAACACTACAATTTACAAGAGAGTATGAAAAACACGTGTAATATACAATTGTATCACAATATAGAGTCTCAAACTCCTATTATAAGCTTACAGTAGTTTAAAATAGCATTTTGTAACGAAAACAACTTTAATACAACATTTTGAATTTCTCTATCAAAAAAGTGGCTGAATAATGTCAACTTTCGGCATTTTTTAGCCCTTCAAAAATACATTAAAACATTTGAAAAAACGTTGTTTTTAAGATTAAAATTAATATATAAATTTCATGAAAAATACATATTTTAAGCTCATTATATTGTAAAATATAGTTGTGTAAAAGTGCTGAATAATGTCATATAACGACATTTTTTAGCCCTTCAAAAATACATTAAAATACTTGAAAAAACTTTGTTTTTAAGTGTTAAGCCCCACGCCGCCCTACTCCCGAAGGGGGGAGAGAAGTTGCGTACGCGGGCTCAACGGGGGGGTGTTAATGTAGCTCCTGTTTTAGCGCCCCCCCAAACCCGCTAAGGTTCTATCCAATCGGTCGCTGGCGTGGCATGACAACTAACCCTGGCACCCCTACCTGTCGGGGGCCGGGTAGGGCGCATCTCCAAGTTCTACAGAAGGTAAGCGGGCAATGCCCGTTCGTGTCGTCGGAGATACGGGGAGCTTGGTTCCCCAGGCTAGCAATAGCCCCGGCTATGCCGGGGCGACCCTCCCTGTCCCCCCTAGAGTCCCTGGCTTGATACAGGTCCCCCAGGGGCCTCCTTAATCGCCTGCCCTATCATGCACTTGTCAATCACGTGAATACATCACCATCTGCTGCGTCGCCTTCAGGAAGACCTGTATGTGGTACCCCAGAGGTCCTAAGGCCCTGTTGTAGGTGCCTCGTAATGCCCCGGGGTTCCAAGGGGGAACCCAGGGGAAGCCTCCTGAAGGAGGTATCTAGTAGGGCGTCGTAGTCGCGTAGAGTTTCCACCTCCGGCCCACGCCCGCCCCTAGTGCCTGGCCCCAGCGCCCAGTGGCTCCCCAAGGGCCCTGAAGAGAGGTGGGGCGAGTCCTGCCCTGCTCCGGGGATCCTGGGGGGGCCTCGGCCGAGGCACGCCATGGACGCAGGCCGGAAACAGGGTAGTCGTATCCCGTAGAGTTTTCCTTGCCAGCCTTGCGTCGGCAACCTCAGGCACGCGGGCCAGGCTTGGCACGCAGGATGTCTCCTACGCGTCGCGGTTACTCGCCCGTTACTCACGACTCGACGTGAGGTTACTCGCTGCAGTTATTCCTGCAGTAATATACTATCACGTTCGCGACACCGTGTGCACACGTATGAACGCGCGCCGAAGCCGCGTGAAGTACTACTGTATGAACGCACGCCGAAGCCGCGCGAGCTACTGTCCTCGTTCCTCCTTCAGTGGTGGCGAGGAGCTCACCGCTGAACTCTCAACAGTGAGTCCCTTGTCCTATAGGACTCTCCTGTTTAAGGCCTAACCTTTTCTCCCCTCTTGGCGCTGATAATGATCTGTTCCCTCAGCGAAAACCCTTTGCTTCCCCTCTCTCACTACCATCCTTAGTCCTTCTGCCTTCTCCCCATTTATCCTTCGTTCCTCCTTATTCCTCATTCTTCTACGTCCCAGCCCTCACATTACCCCCATCCGACGAAGACGGCCGTCCTCGGTCGTGCTTGGGCCTGTCTGCGTCAATGCCTGCAATTAAAGCGAAGGGTCAGAGGAGGCTGAGGGCTGTGGAGGACGTGCGGACGAGGCACCACCTGGAAGGGCGGATGTCGAAGAACAGGAGGCTGTGGGATCGGGAGGCTCGGTGTAGGGCTTTGCATCTGCACCATGAACTGTGCGGTCCCCAGTGTCTGTGGCATAACAGACCTGGTAAGCATTTGGAATGCGGACAACTGTGAAAGGGCCCATCCATTTCGGGTGAAGCTTGGAGAAGCGCAGGTAAGGAGGGGTCGTCACCAAAATGCGCATCCCAGGATGAAAAGGGTTCGATGACGGCTGGGCTTGGAGGTGGGGTGGACGCTGCACAACGCGCTGTGCCGCCTGAAGTCCGTCACGGAGTGCGGAAAGATATTCGCCCATGGGGGCAGCCGCAGGATCCGTTCCGTAAGCAGGAATGTGGCGGTCAGCGGGAAGAGGGGCCACTCTGCCGAAGATGACTTCAAAGGGGCTAAAACCGTGTGGTTCGCTAGGCGATGTGTTGAGGGAGAGCTGGGCTGAAGAGACGACGTCCGGCTAAGCGGAGCGAGAATCATCCACCTTTACTGCGCGGAGGATATCTCCCACAGTTCTATGCGAGCGCTCCACAATGCCAATACCTTGAGGGTGGTAGGGTGACGTGCGAACCATAGAACAGGCCAGGAGGAGTTGGAGCTGGGACCACACGATACCGGTGAATTCCCGTCCTCGGTCAGAGAGAATCCTGCGGGGTACCCCAAAGACAGATACGACACGGTCCATCAGAACCCGAGCCACGGTAGTCCCTGTGTGGTCAGCAGATGGCACCAAGATAGTGAACCTGGAGAAACAGTCGATGAAGGTTATGACGAAGCGTTTACCCCGATGAGAGGGGAACGGCCCCATGATATCCACGGCTACCGTATCCCATGGTAGTGCGGCCGCGATGACTCCAGGTGGTCCAGGTCGCCGTCGATAATCCGTTCCGAGCTGGCAGCCCTTGCACTGGCTTACCGCCTCACGGGCAATTAAGGCTTCTTGGTGCGCCCGGTAGCGTTGTCGGAATTTTGCCAATGTCTTACGAATACCCAAATGGCCACCCGCTGTGTGGTAAAGCAGCTTCATTGCGTGGCGAGCCCCTTTAGCTCCCAGGGCTAGTCGTCCCTCCGCGTCGAATAGACGATTTTCGACCACCCTCAGTCCTGGTGGAGGTCGGTCGCCTTGTTCAACTGCGACCGCCGCGGCTGACATCTCGTCCTGGACGTCAGGGGGAAGAGCAGTCAATTGAATGGTGTCTAGCGGCAGGCGGGACAACCCATCGACATGGGCTTGTGCCTTCCCTGGCCTATGCTTGATCTCGAAGTCATCTTCCTCTAAGGAACAGGCCCACGTATGGAGCAGGCGGTCTTCCGACTTCATAGAACGTAGCCACTGGAGACTGTGGTGGTCCGTGAAGATGTGGAACTTGTTGCAAAGCAAATAGGGGCAAAACTTCCGTAGTGCCCAGACGATAGCGAGACATTCCTTCTTCGTCGCGCTATAGTTCTTTTCCGAAGTGGTTAGAGTCCGGCCTTCATAGGCGATGACTCTTTCCTTATTGTCATGAGTCTGGGCAAGGATTGCACCCAGGCCCAGAATACTGGCATCCGTATATAGACGGAAGGGGAGCTCGAAATTCGGGAAAGCAGTGACAGGGGGTTTCGTCAGTGCCTGTTTAAGATCGCAAAAGGCTGCCTCACATTCGGTGGTCCAGTTCCAGGTAACTTTAGGGCCCGTCAGAAAGTATAGTGAAGCGGCTCGGGTTGAGAAGTTTTTAATGTACCGCCGGTAGTAGGCGGCCATACCCAGGAACGACTGCAATTGCTTAGTAGTGGTTGGAGTCGAGACGTCGTCGATAGCTGCCAAGTTCTTTTGGTCTGCCGTGATACCCTCTCCAGAGACAACGTGATCAAGAAACGCCGTTTCACGCCGTGCCAGGGCGCATTTCGATGGCTTCAGTGTCAAACCGGCGACCTGTAGTCGCTCAAGACCGCAACGTAGGCGTGTTAGATGTTCTGCCCAAGTGGCTGAGAATACTATTATGTCGTCGAGGTAAGAAAGACATATTACCCAGTTCAAACCTTCCAAGACTTGGTCCTTGAGTCTGGAGCATGTGGCCGGTCCGTTACATAGGCCGAATGCCACTACGTTTGACTCAAAAAGCCGTTCAAAACTGGTGTGGGACGCCGTCGTGTGTCGGTCGCCTTCGCGAATTGGAATTTGCCAGTACCCGGCCTGTAGGTCCAGGGTCGGAAACCAAGCCGATCCGTGTAGTGCTTCTAGAGTGTCATCGGTGCGCGGCTGGGGTGGGCGTCTTTGATGGTCACGTTGTTTAAGCGCCGGAAGTCAAGGCAGAACCTCCGGGATCTGTCCTTGTGGTGGTCATCACTAACGCTGCGGGCCGCGGCCTGTGTGAGGGCCGGATTACCGCTTGGTGAAGCATTTTCTGAAGTTGTTCGTCTTCTTCCTCAAACCCTGCTGCATGTGTCTTGCCATGCTCTGGGGTCCCAGGGGTAACCCAGGGGAAACCTCAGGTGCAGGTGTCTAGCAGGGTGTCGTAGTAGCGTGTCTAGTAGGGCGTCGTAGTCGCGCCGTTACCCCTCCGCCCCTAGCCCGCCGCTAGTGTCTCGCCCCAATGCCCAGTGGTCCCCCGAGGGCCCTGAAGAGAGGCCACAGGGGCAGGCAGTGTGGTAGGACGTCGTGGCATCGTAGAGTTGTACGTACCTACCCCCGGGGACAAAGCGGAGCGCTCCTTCGTCGCCTTGCTGTGGCCTCGTGGAGTCCTGTGGTCCCAGGAGAAGAGCCACAGGGGCGGGCTGTGTTGCAGGGACGTCATGGCCTCGTAGAGTTGCACTTTCCGCCCCTGGGGCAACGAAGAGCGCCACTGTTTGCCCCGCCGCGGCCCCGTCATCTCAGGGCAACAGGGGAAGCACAGGGGCAGACGGAGCAGCGGACGGTGGGGCGTGTGTTGGCGCGGCAGTGTGGGACTCAGCCACATACTTGAGCGCATGTAGCGCATCCCATGATGCGTCGTCAAAGAGGTTGGCCAGAAAGGCTTCGGTGAAGCTCGAAGGTTGTGATGCAATCGTGGGTCGGTCGCCGGGAGATCCTCATGGAGGCGATCCTTTGCGATCCATTGGGTGGGGGGAACCTGTGGAGGGAGAATTAGCCTAACCCTACATATATATATATTTATATCACTCGTGGGAACCTTTGGAAGGAGAAGTTATTTATTACCGCGGTCTTCACCATCACGAGATCTGAAATAGAAACACAATTTACACCAGTGCCTCCAGGAACGTGAAAATAGTATGAAATGACATGGCATGACATGACGGGGCACAGGGCGACGGGAGGGTCCCCGGAAATGTGCTATGTCCTGGCACAGTGCCGTGAATCGATGCCGTTTATACCCCGTCGGGTCTACAGGGCCTGAACTTTGGCGGAGCCAGGTCGAATCCCCCCGGGACTGAAGGTACAGGGCATTTTGCATCCCTGTCCTCTTCTCGCCCAGAGAACCGTGGGGGGATTACTCAGAGGACGCCACTCCTCGACCCCCGAAGAGGGAGGATGTGGTGGGAATCGCCATTCGTCAGCCCCACGGCCTCTCCCTACCTACCTACCACCACCAATCGCGGGGAGGACCTTAAACATACCTCAGGTCTCTTGACCGACCTGATCATGCCCCGCTGTTCCGGGCGCGGAAGTTTTGTCAAGATCGGCGTGCTGCGTATCCACCCCGCCGGGTACGTTTACACCCCGCACGGGCCTACAGGGCCTGACTCGTGCCAGGAGTCAGGGAGCATCCCCCCGGGTAAAATAAGTATGGGATCGTGAGTCGGTCGTGGGTCAGGTACTAATTAATCCCGGCCACCCCGACACGGTGCTGATACTACACGTGTGACCTGGAGGCAGGGTAAATTTTTCCTTCCTCTTACGTCCGAGGTCGTGGGCCAGGTACTTATCCTCCCCGGCCACCAGGCACGCGAGGAGCCGAGTTAATATTTCTCTTCCTCATACGACCGACCCGTTATCCTCCCCCTAAATTGTTAGTCCTTTCACGCTCAGGCATTCCATAAGGAACTTCTCTGTTGCCCTAAACGTAACCTACCTATTCACCGGGTCACACGGCAGCCCGCCGAGCCGCGGCCGCTAGCTCGCCGCACTGACCATATGATCCTGGTGTGCGTCAGTCACTTCACACATTCATGCTCTCTTCGGTGGTGGGTCTAATACTCGTCACTACCCTCACGACACCCCACACGCTTACTAATGCATGTGGCGCTCGCTATCTCCAGAGGTGGGCGATAGCGATACCTCGGGCGACACTGCGATACTATAACGGACGATCTGAAACAAAAGTATTACGGCGGCAAAGCGCATAGCTTATAGATAATAATAGAAATAATTAAATTACCATGTTATAATGTGCCTAACTGTAGTTTTCTAGGCAGCACAGTAACGCAAAGCTAAACATTTGGTATCGCAGTCTCGCTGCGATTCTATCGCGTTCAGAATTTTTTTTTTTTTTTTTTTTTTTTTTTTTTTTTTTTTTTATTATTATTATTATTATTATTATTTTTTTTTTTTTTTTTTTTTTTATTATTATTTTTTTTTTTTTTTTTTTTTCTTCTTCTTCTTATTATTATTATTATTATTATTATTATTATTATTGTTATTTTTTTTTTTTTTTTTTTTTTTTATTTGGTAGCGAGGCAACGCTGTCTCAAACCAGCGGGAAAATTATCGCAGCATCGTTATCATACTACCAAAAATTTATCACGGTATCGGTATCGTACTACCCAAAAAAAAAAATATTGCAGTATCGTTATCGCCCTACCAAAATTTATCACGGTATCGTTATCGCACTACCAACATTTATCGCGCCCACCTCTGGCTATCTCTCTCTATCTGCAGCTAACCACGCCAGCCACTAGATCTGGATCCGTTTCACTGCGCCAATATGTTAAGCCCCACGCCGCCCTACTCCCGAAGGGGGGAGGGAAGTTGCGTACGCGGGCTCAACGGGGGGGTGTTAATGTAGCTCCTGTTTTAGCGCCCCCCCAAACCCGCTAAGGTTCTATCCAATCGGTCGCTGGCGTGGCATGACAACTAACCCTGGCACCCCTACCTGTCGGGGGCCGGGTAGGGCGCATCTCCAAGTTCTACAGAAGGTAAGCGGGCAATGCCCGTTCGTGTCGTCGGAGATACGGGGAGCTTGGTTCCCCAGGCTAGCAATAGCACCGGCTATGCCGGGGCGACCCTACCTGTCCCCCCTAGAGTCCCTGGCTTGATACAGGTCCCCCAGGGGCCTCCTTAATCGCCTGCCCTATCATGCACTTGTCAATCACGTGAATACATCACCATCTGCTGCGTCGCCTTCAGGAAGACCTGTATGTGGTACCCCAGAGGTCCTAAGGCCCTGTTGTAGGTGCCTCGTAATGCCCCGGGGTTCCAAGGGGGAACCCAGGGGAAGCCTCCTGAAGGAGGTATCTAGTAGGGCGTCGTAGTCGCGTAGAGTTTCCACCTCCGGCCCACGCCCGCCCCTAGTGCCTGGCCCCAGCGCCCAGTGGCTCCCCAAGGGCCCTGAAGAGAGGTGGGGCGAGTCCTGCCCTGCTCCGGGGATCCTGGGGGGGCCTCGGCCGAGGCACGCCATGGACGCAGGCCGGAAACAGGGTAGTCGTATCCCGTAGAGTTTTCCTTGCCAGCCTTGCGTCGGCAACCTCAGGCACGCGGGCCAGGCTTGGCACGCAGGATGTCTCCTACGCGTCGCGGTTACTCGCCCGTTACTCACGACTCGACGTGAGGTTACTCGCTGCAGTTATTCCTGCAGTAATATACTATCACGTTCGCGACACCGTGTGCACACGTATGAACGCGCGCCGAAGCCGCGTGAAGTACTACTGTATGAACGCACGCCGAAGCCGCGCGAGCTACTGTCCTCGTTCCTCCTTCAGTGGTGGCGAGGAGCTCACCGCTGAACTCTCAACAGTGAGTCCCTTGTCCTATAGGACTCTCCTGTTTAAGGCCTAACCTTTTCTCCCCTCTTGGCGCTGATAATGATCTGTTCCCTCAGCGAAAACCCTTTGCTTCCCCTCTCTCACTACCATCCTTAGTCCTTCTGCCTTCTCCCCATTTATCCTTCGTTCCTCCTTATTCCTCATTCTTCTACGTCCCAGCCCTCACATTAAGTTTAAAATTGATACCTACATTTCATGAAAAATACATATTTTTAGCTCATAATATTGTAAAATATAGTAGTGTAAAAGTGCTTAATAATGTCATATTTCGACATTTTTTAGCCTGTCAAAAAAAACATTAAAATACTTGAAAAAACATTGCTTCTAGGATTAAAATTGATACTTAAATTTCATGAAAAATACACATTTTTAGCTATTAATTTTGTAAAATATAGTTGTAGCAAATATCAAAAGCTATCTAGCTACAGATATAAAGAAATATACTTCAATTTGTAGAAGAAAAAAAACTCTTCACTGATAACTAGCTAAAATCAATGAAAACACTATATTTTATGGGTTAATAGCAATATGATAAGTAAAACTACTTGTAAATATACAATAACGGTACAGTTTATAAGAAACTATGAAAAACATTTGCAATATACATTTATATCACAATAAATAACCTCTTTCTCTTCTATTAATTACCTTAATGTAATGTAAGCTACTTATAGGTGCAAATTATTCTAAAAAAAGGATTGTATATTTCTATTTGTAGGAAAACAGCTATATATCACCGATAACTAGCTAAAATCATTGAAAAGAACACATTTTGAGAGTATAAAGCATTATCATAAGTTAAATTCCTTCTATTTATTATAGAACACTACAATATACAAGAGACTATGAAAAACACGTGTAATATACAATTGTATCACAATAAACAGTCTCAAACTCCTATTATAATCTTACAGTAGTTTAAAATAGCATTTTCTAACGAAAACAACTATAATACCACATTTTGAATTTCTCTATCAAACAAAGGGCCGAATAATGTCAATTTTCGACATTTTTTAGCACCTCAAAAATACAATAAAACACTTGAAAAAACGTTGTTTTTAAGATTAAAATTGATATCTAAATTTCATGATATATACATATTTTAAGCTCATAATATTGTAAAATATAGTGGTGTAAAAGTGCTGAATAATGGCAAATTTCGACATTTATAGCCTTTCAAAAATACATTAAAATACTTGAAAAAACGTTGTTTTTAAGATTAGAATTGATACCTAAATATCATAAAAAGTACATATTTTTAGCTATTAATTTTGTAAAATATAGTTGTAGCAAATATCAAAAAGCTATATTAAAGCGATTTAAAGGAATATACTTCAATTTGTAGGAAAAAACAGCTCATCACTGATAACTAGCTAAAATCATTGAAAACACTACATTTTATGGGTTTATAGCAATATGATAAGTAAACTACTTGTATATAGACAATAACGCATCAGTTTACAAGAAACTATGAAAAACGCTTGCAATATACCGTTATATCACAATAAATAACCTCTTACTCCTCTATTGTATAGCTTAATGTAATGTAAGCTACTTATAGGTGCAAATTATTCTAAAAAAAGGATTGTATACTTCAATTTGTAGGAAAACAGCTATATATCACCGATAACTAGCTAAAATCATTGACAAAAACACATTTTGAGGGTATAAAGCATTATCATAAGTTAAATTCCTTCTATTTATGATATAACACTACAATATAGAAGAAACTATAAAAAACACGTGTAATATACAATTGTATCACAATATAGAGTCTCAAACTCCTATAATAAGCTTACAGTAGTTTAAAATAGCATTTTGTAACGAAAACAACTATAATACAACATTGTGAATTTCTATATCAAAAAAAGGGCTGAATAATGTCAATTTTCGACATTTTTTAGCCCATCAAAAATACATTAAAACACTTGAAAAAACGTTGTTTATAAGATTAAAATTGATACCTAGATATCATGAAAAATACATATTCATAGCTCATAATATTGTAAAATATAGTTGCGTAAAAGTGCTTAATAATGTCATATTTCGACATTTTTTAGACTTTCAAAAATACTTTAAAATACTTGAAAAAACATTGTTTCTAAGATTAAAATTCATACCTAAGTTTCATGAAAAATACATATTCTTAGCTATTAATTTCGTAAAATATAGATGTAGCAAATATCAAGAGCTATTTAGCTACAGATATAATGAAATATACTTCAATTTGTAGAAAAAAAAAACTCTTCACTGATAACTAGCTAAAATCATTGAAAACACTACATTTTATGGGTTTATGGCAATATGATAAGTAAAACTACTTATATATATACAATAACTGTACAGTTTACAAGAAACTATGAAAAACGCTTGCAATATACCGTTATATTACAATAAATAACCTCTTAATCTTCTATTTTATAGCTTAAAGTAATGTAAGCTACTTATAGGTGCAATTTATTCTAGAAAAGGGATTGTATACTTCAATTTGTTGGAAAACAGCTATATATCACCGATAACTAGCTAAAATCATTGAAAAGAACACATTTAATGGGTATAAATCATTATCATAAGTTAAATTAAATCTATTTATGATATAACACTACAATATTCAAGAAACTATGAAAAACACGTGTAATATAAAATTGTATCACAATATAGTCTCAAACTCCTATTATAAACTTGCAGTAGTTTAAAATAGCTTTTTCTAGCGAAAACAACTATAATACCACATTTTGAATTTCTCTATCAAAAGAAGGGCTGAATAATGTCAATTTTCGACATTTTTTAGCCATTCAAAAATACATTAAAACACTTGAAAAAACTTTGTTTTTAAGATTAAAATTAATATATAAATTTCATGCAAAATACATATTTTAAGCTCATAATATTGTAATATATAGTTGTGTAAAAGTGCTGAATAATGTCATATATCGACATTTTTTAGCCTTTCAAAAATACATTAAAATACTTGAAAAAACATTGTTTTTAAGTTTAAAATTGATACCTACATTTCATGAAAAATACATATTTTTAGCTCATAATATTGTAAAATATAGTTGTGTAAAAGTGTTTAATAATGTCATATTTCGACATTTTTTAGCCTAAAAAAAACCCATTAAAATACTTGAAAAAACATTGTTTCTAAGATTAAAATTGATACCTACATTTCATGAAAAATACATATTTTTAGCTATTAATTTTGTAAAATATAGTTGTAGCAAATATCAAAAGCTATCTAGCTACATGTATAAAGAAATATACTTAAATTTGTAGAAGAAAAAAAACTCTTCACTAATGACAAGCTAAAATCATTGAAAACACTACATTTTATGGGTTTATAGCAATATGATAAGTAAAACTACTTGTAAATATACAATAACGGTACAGTTTACAAGAAACTATGAAAAACGCTTGCAATATACAGTTATATCACAATAAATAACCTCTTTCTCTTCTATTAATTAGCTTTATGTAATGTAAGCTACTTATAGGTGCAAATTATTCTAAAAAAAGGATTGTATACTTCAATTTATAGGAAAACAGCTATATATCACCGATAACTAGCTAAAATCATTAAAAAGAACACATTTTGAGAGTATAAAGCATTATCATAATTTAAATTCCTTCTATTTATGATAGAACACTACAATTTACAAGAGACTATGAAAAACACGTGTTATATACAATTGTATCACAATAAAAAGTCTCAAACTCCTATCTTAAAGTAGTTTAAAATAGCATTTTCTAACGAAAACAACTATAATACCACATTTTGAATTTCTCTATCAAACAAAGGGCCGAATATTGTCAATTTTCGACATTTTTTAGCTAAATCAAAAATACATTAAAACACTTGAAAAAACGTTATTTTTAAGATTAAAATTGATACCTAAATTTCATGATATATACATATTTTAAGCTCATAATATTGTAAAATATAATAGTGTAAAAGTGCTGAATATAGTCAAATTTCGACATTTTTTTTACCATTCAAAAATACATTAAAATACTTGCAAAACGTTGTTTTTAAGATTAAAATTGATACCTAGATTTCATAAAAAATACATATTTTTACCTATTAATTTTGTAACATATAGTTGTAGCAAATATCAAAAGCTATTTAGCTACCGATATAAAGGAATATACTTCAATTTGTAGAAAAAAACAGTTCTTCACTGATAACTAGCTAAAATCATTGAAAAAACTACATTTTAAGGGTTTATAGCAATATGATAAGTAAAACTACATGTATATCTACAATAACGCTACAGTTTACAAGAAACTATGAAAAACGCTTGCAACATACCGTTATATCACAATAAATAACCTCTTACTCTTCTATTTATTAGCTTAATGTAATGTAAGCTATTTATAGGTGCAAATTATTCTAAAAAAAGGATTGTATACTTCAATTTGTAGTAAAACAGCTATATATCACCGATAACTATTTAAAATCATTGAAAAGAACACATTTTGAGGGTATAAAGCATTATCGTAAGGTAAATTCCTTCTATTTATGATATCACACTACAATATACAAGAAACTATGAAAAACACGTGTAATATACAATTGTATCATAATAAAGAGTCTCAAACTCCTATTATAAGCTTACAGTAGTTTAAAATAGCATTTTCTAACGAAAAAAACTATAATACAACATTTTGAATTACTTTATCAAAAAAAGGGCTGAATAATGTCAACTTTCGACATTTTTTAGCCCTTCAAAAATACATTAAAACATTTGTAAAAATGTTGTTTTTAAAATTAAAATTGATACCTAAATTTCATGAAAAATATATATTTTAAGCTCATAATATTGTAAATATAGTTGTGTAAAATTGCTGTATAATGTCAAATTTCAACATTTTTAAGCCTTTCAAAAATACATTAATATACCTGAAAAAATGTTGTTTTGAAGATTAAAATTGATACCTAAATTTCATAAAAAATATAAATGTTTAGCTATTAATTTTGTAAAATATAGTTGTAGCAAATTTGAAAAGATATTTAGCTACCGATATAAAGGAATATACTTCAATTTGTAGAAAAAAAACTCTTCACTGATAACTTGCTAAAATCATTGAAAACACTACATTTTTTGGGTTTATAGCAATATGATAAGTAAAACTACTTGTATATATACAATAACGCTACAGTTTACAAGAAACTATGAAAAACGCTTGCAATATACCGTTATATCACAATAAATAACCTCTTACTCTTCTATTTATTAACTTAATGTAATGTAAGATTGCTGCAATTAAGGTGCAAATTATTCTAAAAAAAGAATTGTATACTTCAATTTGTAGGAAAACTGCTATATATGACCGATAACTAGCTAAAATCATTTAAAAGAACACATTTTGAGTGTATAAAGCATTATCATAAGTTAAATTCCTTCTATTTATGATATAACACTACAATATACAAGAAACTATGAAAAACCCGTGTAATATACCATTGTATCACAATTTAGAGTCTCAAACTCCTATTATAAGCTTACAGTAGTTTAAAATAGCATTTTCTAAGGAAAACAACTATAATACCACATTTTGATTTTCTCTATCAAAAAGAAGGCTGGATAATGTCAATTTTCGACATTTTTTAACTTTTCAAAAATACATTACAACACTTGAAAAAACGTTGTTTTTAAGATTAAAATTAATACCTAAATTTTATGGCAAATACATATTTTAGGCTAATAATATTGTAAAATATAGTTGTGTAAAAGTGCTTAATAATTTCAAATTTCGACATTTTTTAGCCCCTCAAAAATACATTAGAATACTTGAAAAAAGTTGTTTTTAGGATTAAAATTGATACCTATAATTCATGAAAAATACATACTTTTAGCTCATAATATTGTAAAATATAGTTGTGTAAAAAAGCTTAATAATGTCAAATTTTGACATTTTTTAGCCCTTTAAAAATACATTAAAATACTTGAAAAAACATTGCTTCTAAGATTAAAATTGATAACTAAATTTCATGAAAAATACATATTTTTACCTATTAATTATGTAAAATATAGTTGTAGCAAATATCAAAAGCTATTTAGCTATAGATATAAAGAAATATACTTCAATTTGTAGAAAAAAAAAACTCTTCACTGATAACTAGCTACTAACTGAACTACTAGCTAATCATTGAAAACACTACATTTTATGGGTTTATAGCAATATGATAAGTAAAACTACTTGTATATATACAATAACGCTACAGTTTACAAGAAACTATGAAAATCGCTTGTAATATACCGTTATATCACAATAAATAACCTCTTCCTCTTCTATTTTATAGCTTAATGTAATGTAAGCTACTTATAGGAGCAAATTATTCTAAAAAAAGGATTGTATATGACAATTTGTAGTAAAACAGCTATATATCACCGATAACTAGCTAAAATCATTGAAAAGAACACATTTTGAGGGTATAAAGCATTATCGTAAGGTACATTCTTTCTATTTATGATATAACACTACAATTTACAAGAGACTATGAAAAACACGTGTAATATACAATTGAATCACAATTTAGAGTCTCAAACTCCTATTATAAGCTTACAGTAGTTTAAAATAACATTTTCTAACGAAAACAACTCTAATACCACATTTTGAATTTCTTTATAAAAAAAAATGCTGAATTAGTGTCAAGCCAACGCAGTGTGTTGGGAAACGTATTCGTATAATTGTGAAAATGATTTTAAGAAAACGAAGTATCTCAAGAACGTGACATGTTAGGACCAAACGGACTATGCCACTGCGTAGATCTCATCGAACCGGACAGAAAATATTTACGGCTTTTTTCTCTTTAGATCATTAGTGTAGTCGGAAAAAGTAAAAAAAAAAAAATACAGGCAAAATGTTGTTGAATTTTGCAGCCAGCAGGTATTTTAATTTTTATTTGCATATATAAGTAAAAATGCCTGCAGCATAAATTGTGTATAATGACGGTGTAAATACTGGTTATTCAATGTAATTTTCCCAGTGATGAATATTAGTGGAGATTGAGTAATGTTTGTATGCATTTATAAGGCGTAAATAAGCAAACTGTCGGAAGAAATAGCTTTAAGAGTCGAATATCGGCAAACAAAGGCCAGATTCATGATTGCCATCAGTAGAAGCCCCTATAAACCGAGTTTCATCCAAATAGGGAGATATTTATTTTCGGCCAAAATCTGCAGGCTATGTATGTATGTATGGTCCATGAATTTTTTTGGGAAATCACATTTTCATTAATATCACAGTAACCATACACGTAAGGAGAAAAAAGTATAAATTATAAAAGATGCAGCTGTTCAAGGTAGATCCGGTGGTATAAGCGGTAGTGAAATTCATGTATAAATGAAGGCATAAATCAATGGTTTTTAAAAACTATATAAAACTATATATCTCTAGTGTGTGACATGTTAGGACTAAACAGACTCTGTCATTGCGTAGATCGCGTCGAACCGGACAAAAAGTATTTAAGTCTTTTTTCTGTTTAGATCAATAGTTTAGTCGGAAAAGGCCAAAAACCAAATGAGGCCAAAATTTAGAGGAATTTTGCCGCTAGAATTTTTTTATTTTTTTATTTACATATATACGTAAAAATGCTCTCAGTAATAATTGTGTAGAATGACGCAGTACATACTTGTTATTCAATAGAATTTTCCCAATGATGAATGTTAGTGGAGATTAAGTGTTAGATTAAGTAATGTTTGTATGCATATATAGGGCGTAAATAAGCAAAGTGATGTACGAAATAGCTTTAAGAATCGAAGAACGGCAAACAAAGGCCAGATTCGGGATCGCCATCAGTAGAAGCCCCTATAAACCGAGTTGCATCCAAATAGGGAGATATTTATTTTCGGCCAAAATCTGCAGGACTATGTACACACGGTCGAGGAATTTTTTTTGGGAAATCACGTTTTCATTAATATCACAGTAACCATACACGTAAGGAGAAAATAGTATTGAATATAAAAGATGCAGCTTTTGAAAGCCAATCCGGTGGTATATGCGGAAGTGAAATTCATGCATAAATGAAGGCACAAATAAATTGTTTTTAAAAACTAAAAAAAACGATATATCACGAGAATGTGACATGTTAGGAATAAACGGACTGTGTTATTGCGTAAATTTCGTCAAACCGGACATAAAGTATATGAGTCTTTTTTCTGTTTTTCTGTTTTTAGTCGGAAAAGGACAAAAACCAAATGATGCCAAAATTTAGTGGAATTTTGCAGCCAGAAAAAAAAGATGTTTTTTATTTAAATATATACGTAAAAATGCTCTCAGTAATAATTGTGTAGAATGACAGAGTATATACTTGTTATTCAATGGAATTTTCCCAGTGATGAATGTTAGTGGAGATTAAGTAATGTTTGTATGCATTTATGGAGGGTAAATAAGCAAACTGATGGAAGAAATAGCTTTAAGAATCGAAGATCGGCAAACAAAGGCCAGATTCGTAATCGCCATCAGTAGAAGCCCCTATAAACCGAGTTTCATTAATATAGGGAAATATTTATCTACGCCCAAAATCTGCAGGCTATTATGGTCCAGGAATTTGTTTGGAAAATCCCATTTTCATTAATATCACAATAACCATCCACGTAAGGACAAAAAAGTATTGAACATAAAAGATGCAGCTCTTAAAGGCCAATCCGACGGTATATGCGGAAGTGAAATTTAGTCATAAATGAAGTCACAAATCAATGTTTTTTAAAAACTAACAAAAAACGATATATCTCTAGAATGTGACATGTTAGGACTAAACGGACTGTGCCATTGCGTAGATCTCGTCGAACCGGACAAATAGTATATGTATTTTTTCTGTTTAGATCAATAGTTTAGTCGGAAAAGGCCAAAAACTAAATGAGGCCAAAATTTTGAGGAATTTTGCAACCAGAATTTTTTTTCTTTTGTATATACATATATACGTAAAATGGATCTGACTTATATTTGTGTATCATGACGCAGTGAATACTTGTTATTCAATGTACTTTTCCCAGTGATGAATATTAGTGGAGATTAAGTAATGTTTGTATGCATTTATAGGGCGTAAATAAGCAAACTGATGGAAGAAATAGCTTTAAGAATCGAATATCGGCAAACAAAGGCCAGATTCGTGATCGCCTCCAGTAGAAGCCCCTATAAACCGAGTTGCATCCAAATAGGGAGATATTTATTTTTCGGCCAAAATCTGCATGTATGGTCCAGGAATTTTTTTGGAAAATCACATTTTCATTAATATCACAGTAACCATACACGTAAGGAGAAGAGAAAATTATATAAAACATAAAAGATGCAGCTGTTCAAGGCCGATCCGGTGGTATAAGCGGAAGTGAAATTCATGCATAAATGAAGGCACAAATCAATGGTTTAAAAAAAAAAAAAAAACTATATATCTCTAGAATGTGACATGATAGGACTAAACAAACTGTGCTATTGCGTAGATCTCGTCGAACCGGACAAAAAGTATTTATGTCTTTTTTCTGTTTAGATCAATAGTTTAGTCGGAAAAGGCCAAAAACCAAATTAGGCCAAAATTTTTAGAAATTTTGCAGCCAGAAAAAAAGATTTTTTTTATTTACATATATACGTAAAACGGGTCTTTGTAATAATGGTGAATAATGACGCAGTAATTACTTATTATTCAATGTAATTTTCCCAGTGATAAATATTAGTGGAGATTGAGTAATGTTTGTATGCATTTATAGGGCGTAAATAAGCAAACTGATGGAAGAAATAGCTTTAAGAATCGAATATCGGCAAACAAAGGCTAGATTCGTGATCGCCATCAGTAGAAGCCCCTACAAACCGAGTTGCATCCAAATAGGGAGATATTTATTTTCGGCCACTATCTGCAGGCTATGTATGGAGCCTATGGAGCAGATTATGTATGGAGCAATGTAGCTATGGCTATGGTTCTATGTATGGAGCAGGCTATGCAGGTCCCGGAATTTTTTTGGGAAATCACATTTTCATTAATATCAAAAAACATTTTCATTAATATCACAGTAACCATACACGTAAGGAAAAATGGTATAGAACATAAAAGATGCAGCTCTTGAAGGACAATCCGGTGGTATATGCGGAAGTGAAATTCATGCTTAAATGAAGGCACAAATAAATGATTTTTAAAAACTTAAAAAACACGATATATCTCGAGAATGTGACATGTTAGGACTAAACGGACTGTGCCATTGCGTAGATCGCATCGAACCGAACAAAAAGTTATTATGTATTTATTCTGTTTAGATCAACAGTTTAGTCGGAAAAGGCCAAAAATCATATGAGGCCAAAATTTTGAGGAATTTTGCTGCTAAAAAAAAATGATTTTTTTTATTTACATATATACGTAAAAAGGATCTTAGTAATATTTGTGTCTAATGACGCTGTAAATACTTGTTATTAAATGTAATTTTCTCAGTGATGAATGTTAGTGGAGATGGAATAATGTTTGTATGCATTTGAGGGGGAAATAACTATGATATTTTTTATTTACATATATACGTAAAAACGATGCCAGTATTAATTGTGTATAATGACAGTATATATAATTGTTACTCAATATAATTTTCCCAATAATGAATATTTGTTGATCGGTAAAAACCGAACGATTTTTAGCATTCATACCCTAACTCCCAAACCGTAAGTCGTAGGGCGTTTGTACATGACAAGCAAAAGATAGTAAACCCTACGTTGCTTCATAAAATATTTTTGTGTAAAAGTGCTGAATAATGTCAAATTTCGACATTTTTTAGCCTTTCAAAAATACATTAAAATACTTGAAAAAAATGTTGTTTCTAATTTAAAATTGATACCTAAATTTCATAAAATATCCATATTTTTAGCTATTAATTTCGTAAAATATAGTTGTAGCAAATATCAAAAAGCTATATTAGCGATATAAAGGAATATACTTCAATTTGTAGGAAAAAACAGCTCTTCACTGATAACTAACTAAAATCATTGAAAACACTACATTTTATGGGTTTATAGCAATATGATAAGTAAAACTACTTGTATATATACAATAACGCCACAGTTTACAAGAAACTATGAAAAACGTTTGCAATAAACCGTTATATCACAATAAATAACCTCCTACTCTCCTATTTTATAGCTTAATGTAATGTAAGCTACTTATAGGTGCAAATTTTTCTAAAAAAAGGATTGTATACATCAATTTGTAGAATAACAGCTATATATAACCGATAACTAGCTAAAATCATTGAAAAGAACACATTTTGCGGGTATAAAGCATTATCGTAAGGTAAATTCCTTCTCGTTATGATATAACACTACAATTTACAAGAGACTATGAAAAACACGTGTAATATACAATTGTATCACAATATAGAGTCTCAAACTCATATTATAAGCTTACAGTAGTTTAAAATAGCATTTTGTAACGAAAACAACTTTAATACAACATTTTGAATTTCTCCATCAAAAAAGTGGCTGAATAATGTCAACTTTCGGCATTTTTTAGCCTTTCAAAAATACATTAAAACACTTGAAAAAACGTTGTTTTTAAGATTAAAATTAATATATAATTTTCATGAAAAATACATATTTTAAGCTCATAATATTGTAAAATATAGTTGTGTAAAAGTGCTGAATAATGTCATATAACGACATTTTTTAGCCCTTCAAAAATACATTAAAATACTTGAAAAAACTTTGTTTTTAAGTTTAAAATTGATACCTACATTTCATGAAAAATACATATTTTTAGCTCATAATATTGTAAAATATATTAGTGTAAAAGTGCTTAATAATGTCATATATCGACATTTTTTAGCCTTTCAAAAATACATTAAAATACTTGAAAAAACATTGTTTCAAAGATTAAAATTGATACTTAAATTTCATGAAAAATACACATTTTTAGCTATTAATTTTGTAAATTATAGTTGTAGCAAATATCAAAAGCTATCTAGCTACAGATATAAAGAAATATACTTCAATTTGTAGAAGAAAAAAAACTCTTCACTGATAACTAGCTAAAATCATTGAAAACACTATATTTTATGGGTTTATAGCAATATGATAAGTAAAACTACTTGTAAATATACAATAACGGTACAGTTTACAAGAAACTATGAAAAATGCTTGCAATATACAGTTATATCACAATAAATAACCTCTTTCTCTTCTATTAATTACCTTAATGTAATATAAGCTACTTATAGGTGCAAATTATTCTAAAAAAAGGATTGTATATTTCTATTTGTAGGAAAACAGCTATATATCACCGATAACTAGCTAAAATCATTGAAAAGAACACATTTTGAGAGTATAAAGCATTATCATAAGTTAAATTCCTTCTATTTATGATAGAACACTACAATTTACAAGAGACTATGAAAAACACGTGTAATATACAATTGTATCACAATAAACAGTCTCAAACTCCTATTATAATCTTACAGTAGTTTAAAATAGCATTTTCTAACGAAAACAACTATAATACCACATTTTGAATTTCTCTATCAAACAAAGGGCCGAATAATGTCAATTTTCGACATTTTTTAGCACCTCAAAAATACAATAAAACACTTGAAAAAACGTTGTTTTTAAGATTAAAATTGATATCTAGATTTCATGATATATACATATTTTAAGCTCATAATATTGTAAAGTATAGTGGGGTAAAAGTGCTGAATAATGGCAAATTTCGACATTTTTTAGCCATTCAAAAATACATTAAAATACTTGAAAAAAACGTTGTTTTTATGATTAAAATTGATACCTAGATTTCATAAAAAATACATATTTTTAGCTATTAATTTTGTAAAATATAGTTGTAGCAAATATCAAAAGCTACTTAGCTATAGATATAAAGGAATATACTTCAATTTGTAGAAAAAAAAACCTCTTCACTGATAACTAGAAATCGAATGAAATCATTGAAAAAACTACATTTTATGGGTTTATAGCAATATGATAAGTAAAACTACTTGTATATATACAATAACGCTAAAATTTACAAGAAACTATGAAAAACGCTTGCAATATTCCGTTATATCACAATAAATAACCTCGTAATCTTCTATTATATAGCTTAAAGTAATGTAAGCTAATTATAGGTGCAAATTATTCTAAAAAAAGGATTGTATACTTCAAATTGTAGGAAAACAGCTATATATCACCGATAACTAGCTAAAATCATTAAAAAGAACACATTTTGAGGGTATAAAGCATTATCATAAGTTAAATTCAATCTATTTATGATATAACACTACAATATACAAGAAACTATGAAAAACACGTGTAATATACAATTGTATCACGATATAGAGTCTCAAACTCCTATTATAAGCTTACAGTAGTTTAAAATAGCATTTTCTAACGAAAACAACTATAATACCACATTTTGAAATTCTCTATCAAAAAAAGGGCTGAATAATGTCAATTTTCGACATTTTTTAGCCTCTCTAAAATACATTAAAATACTTGAAAAAACGTTGTTCTTAAGATTAAATTGATACCTAAATTTAATGAAAAATACATATTTTTAGCTCATAATAATGTAAAATATAGTTGTGTAAAAGTGCTTAATAATGTCAAATTTCGACATTTTTTAGCCCCTCAAAAATACATTAGAATACCTAAAAAAACATTGTTTCTCAGATTAAAATTGATACCTAAATTTCATGAAAAATACATATTTTTAGCTATTAATTTTGTAAAATATAGTTGCAGTCACAGACGCATATATAGACGCAAGTATAGTCACAGACGCATTCTCCTCCTCTTTTCCCAACTATGCTTCCTACAGGATGGACCGGGGGACCGGCGGGGCAGGAGGCGGCCTGCTTATTCTGGTCCACCGCTCCCTCTCTTCTAGCCCTCTCACTATCACTCCTTTCCCTGGAGGTGGCCTGGAGCATATGGGGGTGACTGTTACCTTTGATTCAGGGCCCCTTCAGATTCTTTTGATATACAATCCATGTTTAGATATAACCCTTCAGGAATTCCAGCACTTGTTCTCGCAGCTTTCCTCCCCAGCTTTAATAATGGGTGATTTTAATGCCCATCATGACCTCTGGGAACCGGCCCTCCCCAGGAGCCGGAGAAACCGCTCGGGCAGGTCCCTCTCGAGCTTTCTGGCGGACAGTGCTTCTTTATCTCTCCTTACTCCACCTGGCCTCCCTACCAGGGACTGATCCAGTTTCAGGGAACCCCTCCACCTTGGACCTCTGCCTGGGTAATGGCCCCTCCTCCTACACCACTGTCACAACTGGCCCTTACATGGGGAGCGACCATCTTCCTGTTGTAATTTCCTTCCCTTCAGTACCACCACCCCCTCCCCTTCACGCAGACCTCGTTGGTCCTTCACCAAAGGAGACTGGGGCTCTTTTCAATCAGAATTAAATTCACTTACCCCTCCCATTACTCTCCCTTCATCGGCATATAATTCAATACCTCACGGTCACCCTGGTGACGTGGGGTCCCACCACTTTCATCTATCACTTCCCCACCCTCCCGCTCTTTCGGGTCCCCTGGTGGTCCCGGAGTGTGCGGCAGCCCTTCAGGCCAAACGCCACGCCTTTACTGCGTGGCGTAAGAACCCCATTCCTTTGCTCCGTAGTCGCTTCCGTTTATTGAGGGCCCGATGCAAACGTGTTATTCTTGATGAGAACGTTCTGCATGGGCCTCCTTTTGTGCTTCCCTGTCCTTCTCCTCCTCAGTCTCCCGGGCTTGGTCCTTTTTCAGGAAGATGGTCCAACCTCAGCCCCCCTTCACTTTCCCGTTAAACTAGTAACGGTGCCCTCCTCGTCACTGATGCCGAAAAAGTCGAGTGCCTTGCCTCCCACATTCACACTACACTCGGCTCTCCAGAACCCCGTACCCCACCTGTGTTACCCCCTTCACACACCGGCCATACAATTAGCTCTGCTATAACCCCCAGGAGCTTTCCTCGGCTTTTACACGCACTGTCCGCTGGAAGGCGTGGACCGGACAACGTCCCCGAACGAGTTTCTTCGCCGCCTCCCAGATGCTCTGGCCCGCTCCTCCTGGACGTCCTCACGCCAGCTGGCTGTCGGGGACGTTCCCTTCTGTGTGGCGTCATGCCATCACAATTCCTATTCTTAAGCTGACAGGCTCCGTCTGAGGTTTCCTCCTATAGGCCCATTAGCCTTCTCTCTAATCTCAGTAAGTAGTAGAACAAATAGTACGGTGTAGGTTGACATGGTGTTGCAACACAAACACCTTCTCCATCAAAATGTTCGGGTTTCGTCCTCACCGGGCACCCTGGATGCCCTGCTCCAGCTGGAGCACCACATACAGGAAGGATTTACCCAAAATAATTCACACTAATAGCCTTTATTTACCTCCAAGCAGCTTTTGACACCTCCTCCCATAATGCCATCATTGAAAAACTTGCCCGCCTAGGACTGCATGGCTCCCTCTCCAATGGGTTAAATCCTTCCTGTCTTCCAGTCCTTCTCTTGTAATCGGGAACACCACATTCCAGGTCTTACCCGGTCACCAGAGGCGTCCCACAGGGTTCTCCCCTCAGTCCTGTCCTCTTCAACATCTTGCTTTCAGACTTTCCCTGCTCTCCATGCACACATGCACTCATCTAGCTGATGACATCTCTCTCATTTGCTCTGCTCCCACTTCCAGGAGGCTCAAGACCATCTTCAACGTGGGCTTGATGCCGTCCACTCATGGACCACCCGTTGGGGCCTGACGGTGAGTGCCCGAGAGTCTAGCCTTCTGTGCTTCACCCGAAGGCGTATTCCCAACATCCCAATGGTCACCATTAATGGGTCCCCAATTTCCTTCAAAACCCACCACAAATTCCTTGGTTTACTGTTGGATGGCACCCGCCTAACCTGGGGCTGCACATACATACCTGGTGACCTCGTGCCTCAAGAGGCTTAACTTAATGAAGTCCCTTTTGCAGGGGTCAAGTGGGGTGCGGACAGGAATACCCTCCTTCATTTCTATAGCACTTACATCCGTAGTCGCTTAGACTAGGGTGTGAGTTTATGGTGCGTGCCTCACCTTCCCTCCTCCACAAGTAGATGTAATCCAGAATAATGCCCCTTCGTATAGCTTTGTGGGCCTTCAGTCCTCCCCAGTCACAGCCCTTCAGGCAGAATCCTCCCTCTCCTCCCTGTCACACCGACGCTCCACCCTCCTTGTCCGCACCCTACACCAAACTTGCCTCCTCCCCTAGCTGCCATGCCTCCACACCCTCCTCCTCCGACACGGTAGGAACCACTTCATGGCCCCCTGCCGTATCAAGCCACACACTTTTCGTAGAGCGAGCCCTCTCCTTCTTTGCTTCTATCCGGGTGACTCCCCCCTCCTTTCGCACTCTGGAGAAGACCTCTCCCCTGGGCCCTTGGTTTCCCCTCTCTTCTCTAATTTCTCTGTCCCTTCACACACCTACACCATGGTCCAAGGCTGCCTGTCCAGTGCAGGGCAGGTACCTTTTTTACTCCCTCCTACACACCCGCTACAGTAACTCCCTCCACATTTACACCGACGGCTCCCGTCTGCCAGCCCCTCCGTCTGTAAGTGCGGCCATGTTCATCCCGGCCAGGTCACTTGCCACCGCCTGGAGGTTGCCACCCACTGCCTCCATCCTGACGGCAGAACTTTTGGCCATCAGGGAGGGCATCAAATATGCCACCACCGTGCCCCCCTCCTGTGCTGTAACCATTTTCACTGACTCCCTCACAGCCCTCCAACTTCTCCGACGTCACCGCCCTCACACTCACCATGCCTTTTGTTTTCACATCCACCACCTCTTGCTTCACTTATCCTCCTCTGGCCATGTCATCCACCTTCAGTGGGTTCCCTCCCACATTGGTGTCAGGGGCAACACTGTGGCCGACAGGGCGGCAGCGGAGGCACACTCCCTCCCCTCTCCCATAGACATGACCACAGACCTGACTGATTCACTGACTAACCTTCAGACTACATGCAACCGACACTGGGACAATGAGCTGACTGACGCCTTACAGTACACTTCACTTGGACGTATACGACATGACACACGACACCACTGGTGGATCCACTCCCCCAGCCGTGCCCTGGACACGCAGTCACCAGACTCCGGATTGGCCACACCCGCCTCAACGCCCACCTACACAAACTGGGCATGACAGATGACCCTCACTGCCCCTGGTGCCCCACATACCCGGACACACCTGAACACCTCCTCCTGCAATGTCCTCGTCATCACTCCCACCGCACTGCACTCCTCCAATCTCTATCCCCACTCCTCCTCCGCAGGCCAATTCTAGCTGACCTCCTGGGTGGCTCTCCAGACCCCGGCTTGGCCTTCAAAATTCTCAAACACACCAGGACCTTCCTACACAAGTCGAGCCAACTGCACAGGATCTAACCTGCTAACCCATCTGCATATTGCACCTTCGGGGCACTAGAGGCTGTGGCACCACAGCCTGCACGGCCCCTTCTAACCCCCAACAACAACAACAACTTCAATTTGTAGAAAAAAACAACTCTTCACTGATAACTAGCTAAAATCATTGAAAACACTACATTTTATGGGTTTATAGCAATGTGATAAATAAAACTACTTGTATATATACAATAACGGTACAGTTTACAAGAAACTATGAAAAACGCTTGCAATATACCGTTATATCACAATCAATAACCTCTTACTCTTCTATTTTATAGCTTAATGTAATGTAAGGTACTTATAGGTGCAAATTATTCTAAAAAAAGGATTGTATACATCAATTTGTAGAAAAACAGCTATATATCACCGATAACTAGCTAAAATCATTGAAAAGAACACATTTTGAGGATATTTAGCATCATCGTAAAGTAAATTCCTTCTATTTATGATATAACACTACAATTTACAAGAGACTATGAACAACACGTGTAATATACAATTGTATCACAATATAGAGTCTCAAACTCCTATAATAAGCTTACAGTAGTTTAAAATAGCAATTTCTAACGAAAACAACTATAATACAACATTGTGAATTTCTCTATCAAAAAAAGACCTGAATAATGTCAATTTTGGATATTTTATAGCCCTTCAAAAATACATTAAAACACT
Organism: Chionoecetes opilio; assembly: GCA_016584305.1. NCBI lineage: Eukaryota > Metazoa > Arthropoda > Malacostraca > Decapoda > Majidae > Chionoecetes > Chionoecetes opilio. The sequence goes on from JACEEZ010024156.1 coordinate 259,242, forward strand.
TGAAAAAACGTTGTTTTTAGGATTAAAATTAATACCTAAATTTCATGAAAAATACATATTTTAAGCTCATAAAATTGTAAAATATAGTTGTGTAAAAGTGCTGAATAATGTCAAATTTCGACATTTTTTAGCCGTTCAAAATTACATTAAAATACTTGAATAAACTTTGTTTCTAAGATTAAAATTGATACCTAAATTTCATGAAAAAAACATATTTTAGCTATTAATTTTGTAAAATATAGTTGTAGCAAATATCAAAAGCTATTTAGCTACAGATATAAAGAATATATACTTCAATTTGTAAAGAAAAAAAAATCTTCACTGAATAGCTAAAATCATTGAAACATACATTTTTAATGGGTTTATAGCAATATCATAATAAACTACTTGATATAACAATAACGGTTACAGTTTAAAAGAAACTATGAAAAAAACGCTTGCATATACGTTATATATCATTATAAATACCTCTTACTTTTATGTTATTAGCTATGTATTGTAAGCTACTTTAAAGGTGCAAATTTATTCATAAAAAAAAACCGATTGCTTTACATCAATTTTTGTAAAAAACAGCTATATATCACCGTTAACTAGCAAAAATCATTGAAAAGAACACATTTTGAGGGTATAAAGCATTATCATAAGTTAAATTCCTTCTATTTATGATATCACACTACAATTTACAAGAAACTATGAACAACACGTGTAATATACAATTCTATCACAATATAGAGTCTCAAACTCCTATTATAAGCTTACAGTAGTTTAAAATAGCATTTTCTAACGAAAACAACTATAATACCACATTCTGAATTTCTCTATCAAAATAGGGGCCGAATTATGTCATATTTCGACATTTTTTAACCCTTCAAAAATACATTAAAATACTTGAAAAAACGTTTTTTTAAGATTAAAATTGATACCTAAATTTCTTATATGATATATATTTTTGGCTATTAATTTTGTAAAATATAGTTGTAGCAAAAATCAAAAGCTATTTAGCTACCGATATAAAGGAATATACTTCAATTTGTAGAAAAAAACAGCTCTTCACTGCTAACTAGCTAAAATCATTGAAAACACTACATTTTATGGGTTTATAGCAATATGAAAATAAAACTACTTGTATATATACAATAACGCTACAGTTTACAAGAAACTATGAAAAACGCTTGCAATATACCGTTATATCACAATAAATAACCCTTTACTCTTCTATTTTATAGCTTAACGTAATGTAAGCTACTTATAGGTCAAATTATTCTAAAAAAAGGATTGTATACTTCAATTTGTTGAAAAACAGCTATATATCACCGATAACTAGCTAAAATCATTGAAAAGAACACATTTCGAGGGTATAAAGCATTATCGTAAGGTAAATTCCTTCTATTTATGATATAACACTACAATTTACAAGAGACTATGAAAAACACGTGTAATATACAGTTATATCACAATATAGAGTCTCAAACTCCTATTATAAGCTTACTGTAGTTTAAAATAGCATTTTCTAACGAAAACAACTATAATACCACATTTTGAATTTCTCTATCGAAAAATGGGCTGAATAATGTCAAATTTCGACATTTTTTAGCCTTTCAAAAATACATTAAAATACGTGAAAAAATGTTGTTTTTAAGATTAAAATTGATACCGAAATTTCATAAAAAAAACATATTTTTAGCTATTAATTTTGTAAAAAATTGTTTTAGCAAATATCAAAAAGCTATATTAAAGCGATATAAAGGAATATACTTCAATTTGTAGAAGAAAAAAACTCTTCACTGATAACTAGCTAAAATCATTGTAAACACTACATTTTAGAGGTTTATAGCAATAAGATAAGTAAAACTACTTGTAAATATACAATAACGGTACAGTTTACAAGAAACTTTGAAAAACGCTTGTAATATACAGTTATATCACAATAAATAACCTCTTTCTCTTCTATTTATTAGCTTTATGTAATGTAAGCTACTTATAGGTGCAAATTATTCTAAAAAAATGATTGTATATTTCAATTTGTTGGAAAACAGCTATATATCACCGATAACTAGCTAAAATCATTGAAAAGAACACATTTTGAGAGTATAAAGCATTATTATAAGTTAAATTCCTTCTATTTATTATAGAACACTACAATTTACAAGAGACAATGAAAAACACGTGTAATATACAATTGTATCACAATAAACAGTCTCAAACTCCTATTATAATCTTACAGTAGTTTAAAATAGCATTTTCTAACGAAAACAACTATAATACCACATTTTGAATTTCTCTATCAAACTAAGGGCCGAATAATGTCAATTTTCGACATTTTTTAGCCATTCAAAAATACATTAAAACACTTGAAGAAAAGTTGTTTATAAGATTAAAATTGATACCTTGATTTCATGAAAAAAACTTATTTTCAGCTCATAATACTGTAAAATATAATTGTGTAAAAGTGCTTAATAATGTCATATTTCGACATTTTTTAGACTTTCAGAAATACATTAAAATACTTGAAAAAACATTGTTTCTAAGATTAAAATCGATACCTAAGTTTCATGAAAAATACATATTCTTAGCTATTAATTATGTAAAATATTGATGTAGCAAATATCAAAAGCTATTTAGCTACAGATATAATGAAATATACTTCAATTTGTAGAAGAAAAAAAACTCTTCACTGATAACTAGCTAAAATCATTGAAAACACTACATTTTATGGGTTTATGGCAATATGATAAGTAAAACTATTTGTATATATACAATAACGGTACAGTTTACAAGAAACTATGAAAAACGCTTGCAATATACCGTTATATTACAATAAATAACCTCTTACTCTTCTATTTATTAGCTTAATGTAATGTAAGCTAATTATAGGTGCAAATTATTCTAAAAAAAGGATTTTATACTTCAATTTGTAGTAAAATCGCTATATATCACCGATAACTAGTTAAAATCATTGAAAAGAACACATTTTGAGGGTATAAAGCATTTTCATAAGTTAAACTCCTTCTATTTATGATAGAACACTACAATTTACAAGAAACTATGAAAAAAACGTGTATTATACAATTGTATCACAATATAGAGTCTCAAACCTCTATTATAAGCTTACAATAGTTTAATATAGCATTTTCTAACGAAAACAACTATAAATCCACATTTTGAAATTCTCTATCAAAAAAAGGGCTGAATAATGTCAATTTTGGACATTTTTTTAGCCCTGCGAAAATACATTAAAATACTTTTTATAACGTTGTTTTTTAAGATTATAATTGATACCTAAATTTCATAAAAAAATACATATTTTTAGCTATTAATTTTGTATTATATAGTTGTAGCAAATATCAAAAGCTATTTAGCTACCGATATAAAGGAATATACTTCGATTTGTTGAAAAAAACAGCTCATCACTGATAACTAGCTAAAATCATTGAAAACACAACATATAATGGGTTTATAGCAATATGATAAGTAAACTACTTGTATATAGACAATAACGCTACAGTTTACAAGAAACTATGAAAAACGCTTGTAATATACCGTTATATCACAATAAATAACCTCTTAATCTTCTATTTTATAGCTTAAAGTAATGTAAGCTACTTATAGGTGCAATTTATTCTAAAAAAAGGATTGTATACTTCAATTTGTAGGAAAACAGCTATATATCACCGATAACTAGCTAAAATCATTGAAAAGAACACATTTTAAGGGTATAAAGCATTATCATGAGTTAAATTCAATCTATTTATGATATAACACTACAATATACAAGAAACTACGAAAAACACGTGTAATATACAATTGTTTCACAATATAGAGTCTCAAACTACTATTACATTAAAACACTTGAAAAAACGTTGTTTTTAAGATTAAAATATATACCTAAATTTCATGCAAATTAAATATTTTAAGCTCATAATATTGTAAAATATAGTTGTGTAAAAGTGCTGAATAATATCAAATTTCGATATTTTTAAGCCCTTCATAAATACATTAAAATACATGAAAATACGTTGTTTTTAAGATTAAAATTGATTCCAAAATTTATTAAAAAATATCAATTTTATCTATTAATTTTGTAAAATATAGTTGTAGCAAATATCAAAAGCTATTTAGCTACCGATATAGAGGAATATACTTCTATTTGTAGAAAAAAACAGCTCTTCTCTGATAACTAGCTAAAATCATTGAAAACACTACATTTTATGGGTTTATTGCAATATGATAAGTAAAACTACTTGTATATATACAATAACGCTACAGTTTACAAGAAACTATGAAAAACGCTTGCAATATACCGTTATATCACAATAAATAACCTCTTACTCTTCTATGTTATAGCTTAATGTAATGTAAGCTAGTTATAGGAGCAAATTATTCTAAAAAAAGGATTTAATACTTCAATTTGTAGAAAAACAGCTATATATCACCGATAATTAGCTAAAATCATTGAAAAGAACACATTTTGAGAGTATAAAGCATTATCATAAGTTAAATTCCTTCTATTTATTATAGAAAACTACAATTTACAAGAGACTATGAAAAACACGTGTAATATACAATTGTATCACAATAAACAGTTTCAAACTCCTATTATAATCCTACAGTAGTTTAAAATAGCATTTTCTAACGAAAACAACTATAATACCACATTTTGAATTTCTCTATCAAACTAAGGGCCGAATAATGTCAATTTTCGACATTTTTTAGCCATTCAAAAATACATTAAAACACTTGAAAAAAAGTTGTTTATAAGATTAAAATTGATACCTTGATTTCATGAAAAATACTTATTTTCAGCTCATAATACTGTAAAATATAATTGTGTAAAAGTGCTTAATAATGTCATATTTCGACATTTTTTAGACTTTCAGAAATACATTAAAATACTTGAAAAAACATTGTTTCTAAGATTAAAATCGATACCTAAGTTTCATGAAAAATACATATTCTTAGCTATTAATTTTGTAAAATATTGATGTAGCAAATATCAAAAGCTATTTAGCTACAGATATAATGAAATATACTTCAATTTGTAGAAAAAAAACCCTCTTCACTGATAACTAGCTAAAATCATTGAAAACACTACATTTTATGGGGTTATGGCAATATGATAAGTAAAACTATTTGTATATATACAATAACGGTACAGTTTACAAGAAACTATGAAAAACGCTTGCAATATACCTTATATTACAATAAATAACCTCTTACTCTTCTATTTATTAGCTTAATGTAATGTAAGCTAATTATAGGTGCAAATTATTCTAAAAAAAGGATTTTATACTTCAATTTGTAGTAAAATCGCTATATATCACCGATAACTAGTTAAAATCATTGAAAAGAACACATTTTGAGGGTATAAAGCATTTTCATAAGTTAAACTCCTTCTATTTATGATAGAACACTACAATTTACAAGAAACTATGAAAAAAACGTGTAATATACAATTGTATCACAATATAGAGTCTCAAACTTCTATTATAAGCTTACAATAGTTTAATATAGCATTTTCTAACGAAAACAACTATAAATCCACATTTTGAAATTCTCTATCAAAAAAAGGGCTGAATAATGTCAATTTTGGATATTTTTTTAGCCCTGCGAAAATACATTAAATACTTTTTAAAACGTTGTTTTTTTAAGATTAAAATTGATACCTAAATTTCATAATAAAATACATATTTTTAGCTATTAATTTTGTATAATATAGTTGTAGCAAATATCAAAAGCTATTTAGCTACCGATATAGAGGAATATACTTCAATTTGTAGAAAAAAACAGCTCTTCTCTGATAACTAGCTAAAATCATTGAAAACACTACATTTTATGGGTTTATTGCAATATGATAAGTAAAACTACTTGTATATATACAATAACGCTACAGTTTACAAGAAACTATGAAAAACGCTTGCAATATACCGTTATATCACAATAAATAACCTCTTACTCTTCTATGTTATAGTTTAATGTAATGTAAGCTAGTTATAGGAGCAAATTATTCTAAAAAAGGATTTAATACTTCAATTTGTAGAAAAACAGCTATATATCACCGATAATTAGCTAAAATCATTGAAAAGAACACATTTTGAGGGTATAAAGCATTATCGTAAGGTAAATTCCTTCTATTTATGATATAACACTACAATTTACAAGAGACTAAGAAAAACACGTGTAATATACAATTGTATCACAATATAGGGTCTCAAACTCCTATTATAAGCTTAAAGTAGTTTAAAATAGCATTTTCTAACGAAAACAACTATAATACCAGATTATGAATTTCTCTATCAAAAAAAGGGCTGAATAATGTCCATTTTCGACATTTTTTAGCCCTTCAAAAATATATTAAAACACTTGAAAAAATGTTGTTTTTAAGATTAAATTTGATACCTCAATTTCGTGATAAATACATATTTTAACCTCATAATATCGTAAAATATAGTTGTGTAAAAGTGCTGAATAATGTCATATTTCGACTTTTTTTAGCCCTTCCAAAATACATTAAAATACTTGAAAAAACGTTGTTTTTAGGATTAAAATTGATACCTAAATCTCATAAAAAATATATATTTTTAGCTATTAATTTTGTAAAATATAGTTGTAGCAAATATCAAAAGCTATTTAGCTACCAATATAAAGGAATATACTTCAATTTGTAGGATAAAAACAGCTCCTCACTGATAACTAGCTAAAATCATTGAAAACACTACATTTTATGGGTTTATAGCAATATGATAAGTAAACTACTTATATATAGACAATAACGCTACAGTTTACAAGAAACTATCAAAAACACTTGCAATATACCGTTATATCACAATACGTAACCTCTTAATCTTCTATTTCATAGCTTAATGTAATGTAAGCTACTTATAGGTGCAAATTATTCTAAAAAAAGGATTGTATACATTCAATTTGTAGGAAAACTGCTATATATCACCGATAACTAGCAAAAATCTTTATGAATAACACATTTTGAGGGTATAAAGCATTATCATAAGTTAAATTCCTTCTATTTATGATATAACACTACAATATACAAGAAACTATGAAAAACACGTGTAATATACATTGTATCACAATATAGAGTCTCAAACTCCTTTTATAAGCTTACAGTAGTTAAAATAGCATTTTCTAACGAAAACAACTATAATACCACATTTTGAATTTCTCTATCAAAAATAGGGCTGAATAATTTCAATATTCGACATTTTTTAGCTCCTCAAAAATACATTAAAACACTTGAAAAAATGTTGTTTTTTAGATTAAAATTGATACCTAAATTTCATGAAAAATACATATTTTAAGCTCATAATATTGTAAGTTATAGTTGTGTAAAAGTGTTGAATAATGTCATATATCTACTTTTTTTAGCCTTTCAAAAATACATTAAAATCCTTGAAAAAATGTTGTTTTTAGGATTAAAATTGATACCTAAATTTAATAAAAAATAAATATTTATAGCTATAAATTTTGTAAAATATAGTTTTAGCAAATATGAAAAGCTATTAAGCTACCGATATAAAGGACTATACTTCTTTTGTAGGAAAAAACAGCTCTTCACTGATTACTAGCTAATATCATTGAAAACACTACATTATATGGGTATATAGCAAAATCATAAGTAAAAATACTTATATATATACAATAACGCTACAGTTTACAAGAAAATATGAAAAACGCTTGCAATATACCGTTATATCACAATAAATAACCTCTTACTCTTCTATTTTATAGGTTAATGTAATGTAAGCTACGGTGCAAATTATTCTAAAAAAAGAATTGTATACATCAATTTGTAGAAAAACTGCTATATATCACCGATAACTAGCTAAAATCATTGAAAAGAACATATTTTGAGGATATTTAGCATCATCGTAAAGTAAATTCCTTCTATTTATGATATAACACTACAATTTACAAGAGACTATGAAAAACACGTGTAATATACAATTGTATAACAATATAGTCTCAAACTCCTATAATAAGCTTACAGTAGTTTAAAATAGCATTTTCTAACGAAAAAAACTATAATACAACATTGTGAATTTCTCTATCAAAAAAAGACTTGAATAATGTCACTTTTCGATATTTTATAGCCGTTCAAAATTACATTAAAACACTTGAAAAAACGTTGTTTTTAGGATTATAATTAATACCTAAATTTCATGAAAAATACATATTTTAAGCTCATAAAATTGTAAAATATAGTTGTGTAAAAGAGCATAATAATATCAAATTTCGACATATTTTTAGCGTTTCTAAAATACATTAAAATACTTGAAAAAACGCTGTTTATAAGATTAAAATTAATACTTAAATTTAAAGAAAAATACATATTTTTAGCTCATAATATTGTAAAATATAGTTGCGTAAAAGTGCTTAATAATGTCAAATTTCGACATTTTTTAGCCTTTCAAAATTACATTAAAATACTTGAAAAAACTTTGTTTTTAAGATTAAAATTGATACCTAAATTTCATGAAAAATACATATTTTTAGCTATTAATTTTGTAAAATATAGTTTTAGCAAATATCAAAAGCTATTTAGCTACCGATATAGAGGAATATACTTCAATTTGTAGAAAAAAACAGCTCTTTTCTGATAACTAGCTAAAATCATTGAAAACACTACATTTTATGGGTTTATTGCAATATGATAAGTAAAACTACTTGTATATATAAAATAACGGTACAGTTTACAAGAAACTATGAAAAACGCTTGCAAAATACCGTTATATCACAATAAATAACCTCTTACACTTCTATTTATTAACTTAATGTAATGTAAGATTGGTGCAAGTAAGGTGCAAATTATTCTAAAAAAAGAATTGTATACATCAATTTGTAGGAAAACTGCTATATATGACCGATAACTACTAAAATCAATTAAAAGAACACATTTTGAGTGTATAAAGCATTATCATAAGTTAAATTCCTTTTATTTATGATATAACACTACAATATACAAGAAACTATGAACAACACGTGTAATATACAATTCTATCACAATATAGAGTCTCAAGCTCCTATTATAAGCTTACAGTAGTTTAAAATAGCATTTTCTACCGAAAACAACTATAATACCACATTCTGAATTTCTCTATCAAAAAAGGGGCTGAATAATGTCAATTTTCGACTTTTTTTAGCCATTCAAAAATACATTAAAACACTTGAAAAAACGTTGTTTTTAAGATTAAAATTGATACCTAAATTTCATGAAAAATACATATTTTAAGCTCATAATATTGTAGAATATAGTTGTGTAAAAGTGATGAATAATGTCATATATCGACATTCTTTAGCCCTTCAAAAATACATTAAAATACTTGAAAAAACGTTTTTTTATGATTAAAATTGATACCTAAATTTCATAAAAGAAATATATTTTTAGCTATTAATTTTGTAAAATATGGTTGTAGCAAATATCAAAAGCTATTTAGCTACCGATATAAAGGAATATACTTCAATTTGTAGAAAAAAAACAGCTCATCACTGATAACTAGCTAAAATCATTGAAAACACTGCATTTTATGGCAAATTATTTTTTGGCAAAATCATAAGTAAAACTACTTGTATATATACAATAACGCTACAGTGTACAAGAAACTATGAAAAACGCCTGCAATATACCGTTATATCACAATAAATAACCTCTTACTCTTCTATTTTATAGCTTAATGTAATGTAACCTACTTATAGATCAAATTATTCTAAAAAAAGTATTGAATACTTCAATATGTTGAAAAACAGCTATATATCACCGATAACTAGCTAAAATCATTGAAAAGAACACATTTCGAGGGTATAAAGCATTATCGTTAGGTAAATTCCTTCTATTTATGATATAACACTACAATTTACATGAGACTATGAAAAACACGTGTAATATACAATTGTATCACAATTTAGAGTCTCAAACTCCTATTATAAGCTTACAGTAGTTTAAAATAACATTTTCTAACTAATTTTCTAATTTTGTGGGATTTTGCAGCCAGCAGGTATTTTAATTTTTATTTACATATATAAGTAAAAATGAATGAAGTATAAATTGTGTATAATGACGGTGTAAATACTGGTTATTCAATGTAATTTTCCCAGTGATGAATATTAGTGGAATGTTTGTATGCATTTATAAAGCGTAAATAAGCAAACTGTCGTAAGAAATAGCTTTAAGAGTCGAATATCGGCAAACAAAGGATTCATGATCGCCATCAGTAGAAGCCCCTATAAACCGAGTTGCATCCAAATAGGGAGATATTTATTTTCAGCCAAAATCTGCAGGCTATGATGGGTCCAGGAATTTTTTTGGGAAATCACATTTTCATTAATATCACAGTAACCATACACGTAAGGAGAAAATGGTATTGAACATAAAAGATGCAGCTTTTGAAAGCCAATCCGGTGGTATACGTGGAAGTGAAATTCATGCATAAATGAAGGCAAAAATAAATTGTTTTTAAAAACTAAAAAAAAAGATATATCTCGAGAATGTGACATGTTAGGACTAAGCGGACTGTGCCATTGCGTAAATCTTGTCAAACCGGACAAAAAGTATTTGAGTCTTTTTTCTGTTTTGATCAATAGTTTAGTCGGAAAAGGCCAAAAACCATATGAGGCCAAAATTTAGAGGAATTTTGCAGCCAGAAAAAAAGATTTTTTTTATTTACATATATACGTATAAATGCTCTCAGTAATAATTGTGTAGAATGACGCAGTACATATTTGTTAGTCAATGGAATTTTCCCAGTGATGAATGTTAGTGGAGATTAAGTAATGTTTGTATGCATTTATATGGCGTAAATAAGCAAAGTGATGTACGAAATAGCTTTAAGAATCGAAGATCGGCAAACAAAGGACAGATTCGGGATCGCCATCAGTAGAAACCCCTATAAACCGAGTTTCATTAAAATAGGGATATATTTATTTACGGCCAAAATCTGCAGGCTACGGTCCAGGAATTTTTTTGGGAAATCACATTTTCATTAATATCACAGTAACCATACACGTAAGTAGAAAATGGTTGCAACTATAAAAGATGCAGCAGTTCAAGGCAGATCCGGTGGTATAAGCGGAAGTGAAATTCATGTATAAATGAAGGTACAAATCAATGGTTTTTAAAAATATAAAAAACCATATATCTCTAGTGTGTGACATGTTAGGACTAAACAGAATGTGCCATTGCGTAGATCACGTCGAACCGGACAAAAAGTATTTGTTTGTCTTTTTTCTGTTTATATCAATAGTTTAGTCGGAAAATGCCAAAAACCAAATACGGCCAAGATTTTGAGAATTTTGCAGCCATAAAAAAAGATTTTTTTTATTTACATATATACGTAAAAAGGATTTCTGTAATAATTGTGTATAATGACGAAGTAATTACTTAGTATTCAATGTAATTTTCCCAGTGATGTATATTAGTGGAGATTGAGTAATGTTTGTATTCATTTATATAACGTAAATAAGCAAACTGATGGAAGAAAAAGCTTTAAGAATCGAAGATCGGCAAATAAAGGCCAGATTCGTGATCGCCATCAGTAGAAGCCCCTATAATCCGAGGTGCATCCAAATAGGGAGATATTTATTTAAGGCCAAAATCTGCATGTTACGGTCCAGGATTTTTTTTGGGAAATCACATTTTCATTAATATCACAGTAACCATACACGTAAGGAGAAAATGGTATTGTACATAAGAGATGCAGCTTTTGAAAGCCAATTCGGTGGTATTCGCGGAAGTGAAATTCATGCATAAATGAAGGCACAAATCAATTGTTTTTAAAAACTAAAAAAACGATATATCTCGAGAATGTGACATGTTAAGACTAAACGAGCTGTGCCATTGCGTAAATCTTGTCAAACCGGACAAAAAGTATATACGTCTTTTCTCTGTTTTGAACAATAGTTTAGTCGGAAAAGGCCAAAAAGCAAATGAGGCCAAAATTTAGAAGAATTTTGCAGCCAGAATTTTTTTATTTTTTTATTTACATATATACGTAAAAAGGATCTCAGTAATAATTGTGTATAATGACGCAGTAATTACTTATTGATCAATGTAATTTTCCTAGTGATGTATATTAGTGGAGATTCAGTAATGTTTGTATGCATTTATATGGCGTAAATAAGCAAACTGATGGAAGAAATAGCTTTAAGAATCGAAGATCGGCAAACAAAGGCCAGATTCGTGATCGCCATCAGTAGAAGCCCCTATAATCCGAGGTGCATCCAAATAAAGAGATATTTATTTTCGGCCAAAATCTGCAGCTATGTGGTCCAGGAATTTTTTTGGGAAATCACATTTTCATTAATATCACAGTAACCATACACGTAAAGAGAAAATGGTATTGAACATAAAAGATGCAGCTTTTGAAAGCCAATCCGGTGATATACGCTGAAGTGAAATTCATGCATAAATGAAGGCACAAATCAATTGTTTTTAAAAACTAAAAAAAAACTTATATCTCGAGAATGTGACATGTTAAGACTAAATGGACTGTGCCATTGCGTAAACCTTGTCAAACCGGACAAAAAGTACTTGTGTCTTTTTTCTGTTTTGATCAATAGTTTAGTCAGAAAAGGCCAAAAACCAAATGAGGCCAAAATTTAGAGGAATTTTGCAGCCAGAAAAAAAGATTTTTTTTATATACATATATACGTAAAAATGCTTTATGTAATAATTGTGTAGAATGACGCAGTACATACTTGTTATTCAATGGAATTTTCCCATTAATGAAAGTTAGTGGAGATTAAGTAATGTTTGTATGCATTTATGGTGCGTAAATAAGCAAAGTGATGTACGAAATAGCTTTAAGAATCTAAGATCGGCAAACAAAGGCCAGATTCGGGATCGCCATTAGTAGAAGCCCCTATAAACCGAGTTTCATTAATATAGGGAGATATTTATTTACGGCCAAAATCTGCAAGTTACGGTCCAGGATTTTTTTGGGAAATCACTTTTGCATTAATATCACAGTATCCATACACGTAAGGAGAAAATGGTACAATACATAAAAGATGCAGCTGTTGAAGGTAGATCCGGTGGTATAAGCGGAAGTGAAATTCATGTATAAATGAAGGCACAAATCAATAGTTTTTTAAAAATATAAAAAACTATATATCTCATGTATGTGATATGTTAGGACTAAACAGAATGTGCCATTGCGTAGATCACGTCGAACCGGACAAAAAGTATTTATATTGTCTTTTTTCTGTTTATATCAATAGTTTAGTCGGAAAAGGCCAAAAACCAAATGAGGCCAAGTTTTGAGGAATTTTGCAGCCAGAAAAAAAAAAAAATTATTTACATATTTACGTATATAGGATCTCTGTAATAATTGTGTATAATGACGCAGTAATTACTTATTATTCAATGTACTTTTCCCAGTGATGAATATTAGTGGAGATTAAGTAAAGTTTGTATGCATTTATAGGGCGTAAATAAGCAAAGTGATGTACGAAATAGCTTTAGGAATTGAAGATAGGAAAACAAAGGCCAGATTCGGGATCGCCATCAGTAGAAGCCCCTATAAACCGAGTTTCATTAAAATAGGGAGATATTTATTTAAGGCCAAAATCTGCAAGTTACGGTCCAGGATTTTTTTTGGGAAATCACATTTACATTAATATCACAGTAACCATACACGTAAGGAGAAAATGGTTGCACACATAAAAGATGCAGCTGTTCAATGTAGATCCGATGGTATAAGCGGAAAAGAAATTCATGTATAAATGAAGGCACAAATCAATGGTTATTAAAAAATAAAAAAAACTATATATCTCTAGTATTTGACATGTTAGGACTAAACAGAATTTGCCATTGCGTAGATCACGACGAACCGGACAAAAAGTATTTAATTGTCTTTTTTCAGTTTAGATCAATAGTTTAGTCGGAAAAGGCCAAAAACCAAATGAGGCCAAGATTTTGAGAAATTTTGCAGCCAGAAAAAATAATTTTTTTATATACATATATACGTAAAAATGCTCTTAGTAATAATTGTGTATAGTGACGCAGTAATAACTTATTATTCAATGTACTTTTCCCAGTGATGAATATTAGTGCAGATTGAGTTATGTTTGTATACATTTTTTAGGCGTAAATAAGCAAACTGATGGAAGAAATAGCTTTAAGAATCGAAGATCGGCAAACAAAGGCTAGATTCGTGATCGCCTTCAGTAGAAGCCCCTATAAACCGAGTTGCATACAAATAGGGAGATATTTATTTACGGCCAAAATCTGCAGGCTATTATATGATACAGGAATTTTATGGGAAATCACATTTTCCTTAATATCACAGTAACCATACACGTAAGGAGAAAATAGTATTGAACATAAAAGATGCAACTTTTGAAAGCCAATCCGGTGGTATTCGCGGAAGTGAAATTCATGCATAAATGAAGGCACAAATCAATTGTTTTTAAAAACTAAAAAAAACGATATATCTCGAGAATGTGACATGTTAAGACTAAATGGACTGTGCTATTGCGTAAATCTTGTCAAACCGGACAAAAAGTATTTAAGTCTTTTTTCTGTTTTGATCAATAGTTTAGTCGGACAAGGCCAAAAACCAAATGAGGCCAAAATTTAGAGGAATTTTGCAGCCAGAAAAAAAGATTTTTTTTATTTACATATATACGTAAAAATGCTCTTAGTAATAATTGTGTAGAATGACGCAGTACATAGTTGTTATTTTATGGACATTTTCCCATTGATGAATGTTAGTGGATATTAAGTAATGTTTGTATGCATTTATGGGGCGTAAATAAGCAAAGTGATGTACGAAATAGCTTTAAGAATCGAAGATCGGCAAACAAAGGCCAGATTCGTAATCGCCATCAGTAGAAGCCCCTATAAACCGAGTTACATTAATATAGGGAGATATTTATTTACGCCCAAAATTTGCAGGCTATTATGGTCCAGGAATTTTTTTGGAAAATCACATTTTCATTAATATCACAATAACAATACACGTAAGGACAAAAAAGTATAGCTTACAAAATATGCAGCTCTTAAAGGCCAATCCGGTGGTATACGCAGAAGTGAAATTCAATCATAAATGAAGTCACAAATCAATGTTTTTTTAAAAACTAACAAAAAACGATATATCTCTAGAATGTGACATGATAGGACTAAACGGACTGTGCCATATCGTAGATCTCGTCGAACCGGACAAAGAATATTTGTCTTTTTTCTGTTTAGATCAATAGTTTAGTCGGAAAAGATCAAAAACTAAATGAGGCCAAAATTTTGAGGAATTTTGCAACCAGAACTTTTTTTTGTTGTATATACATATATACGTAAAATGGATCTCACTAATATTTGTGTATCATGACGCAGTAAATACTTGTTATTCAATGTACTTTTCCCAGTGATGAATATTAGTGGAGATTGAGTAATGTTTGTATGCATTTATAGAGCGTAAATAAGCAAACTGATGGAAGAAAGAGCTTTAAGAATCGAATATCGACAAGATTCGTGATCGCCATCAGTAGAAGCCCCTATAAACCGAGTTGCATCCATATAGGGAGATATTTATTTACGGCCAAAATCTGCATCCTATGTATATATGGTCAAGGAATTTTTTTGGAAAATCACATTTTCATTAATATCATAGTAACCATACACGTAAGGAGTAAATAGTATAAAACATGAAAGATGCAGGTGTTCAAGGCCGATCCGGTGGTATAAGCGGAAGTGAAATTCATGCATAAATGAAGGCACAAATCAATGGTTTAAAAAAAAAAAAAAAAACTATATATCTCTGGAATGTGACATGTTAGGACTAAACAGACTGTGCCATTGCGTAGATCTCGTCGAACCGGACAAAAAGTATTTTTTTTCGCTTTAGATGTCTTTTTTCAGTTTAGATCAATAGTTTAGTCGCAAAAGGCCAAAAACCAAATGAGGCCAAAATTTTGAGAAATTTTGCAGCCAGAAAAAAAAAGTTTTTATTTACATATATACGTATAAAGGGTCTTTGTAATAATTGTGAATAGTGACGCAGTAATTACTTATTATTCAATGTAATTTTCCCAGTGATGAATATTAGTGGAGATTGAGTAATGTTTGAATGCATTTATAGGATGTAAATAAGCAAACTGATGGAAGAAATAGCTTTAAGAATCGAATATCGGCAAACAAAGGCTAGATTCGTGATCGCCATCAGTAGAAGCCCCTATAAACCGAGTTGCATCCAAATAGGGAGATATTTATTTTCGGCCAGAATCTGCAGGCTATGTATGATCGAGGAATTTTTTTGGGAAATCACATTTTCATTAATATCACAGTAACCATACACGTAAGGACAAAATGGTATAGAACATAAAAGATGCAGCTGTTGAAGGTAGATCCGGTGGTATATGCGGAAGTGAAATTCATATATTATTTTCATGTATATGTATTTTTCTGTTTAGATCAATAGTTTAGTCGGAAAAGGCCAAAAACCATATGAGGCCAAAATTTTGAGGAATTTTGCTGACAAAAAAAATGTTTTTTTTATATACATATATACGTAAAAAGGATCTCAGTAATATTTGTGTCTAATGACGCTGTAAATAATTGTTATTATATGTAATTTTCTCAGTGATTAATGTTAGTGGAGATGGAATAATGTTTGTATGCATTTATAGGAGGGAAATAACTATGATATTTTTTATTTACATATATACGTAAAAAAGATTTCAATATTAATTGTGTATAATGACAGTATATATAAATGTTAATCAATATAATTTTCCCAATAATGAATATTTGTTGGTCGGTAAAAACCGTACGATTTTTGGCATTCATACCCTAACTCCCAAACCGTAAGTAGTAGAGCATTTGTACATGACAGGCAAAAGATAGTAAACCGTACGTTGCTTCATTAAATATTGTTGTGTAAAAGTGCTAAATAATGTCAAATTTCGACATTTTTTAGCCTTTCAAAAATACATTAAAATACTTGAAAAAATTTTGTTTCTAAGATTAAAATTGATACCTAAATTTCATAAAAAAATACTTATTTTTAGCTATTAATTTTGTAAAATATAGTTGTAGCAAATATCAAAAAGCTATATAGCGATATAAAGGAATATACTTCAATATGTAGGAAAAAACAGCTCTTCACTGATAACTAGCTAAAATCATTGAAAACACTACATTTTAAGGGTTTATAGCAATATGATAAGTAAAACTACCTGTATATATACAATAACGCCACAGTTTACATGAAACTATGAAAAACGTGTGCAATAAACCGTTTATCACAATAAATAACCTCCTACTCTCCTATTTTATTGCTTAATGTAATGTAAGCTACTTATAGGTGCAATTTTTCTAAAATAAGGATTGTATACATCAATTTCTAGAAAAACAGCTATATATCACCGATAACTAGCTAAAATCATTGCAAAGAACACATTTTGAGGGTATAAAGCATTATCATAAGGTAAATTCCTTCTCTTTATGCTATAACAATACAATTTACAAGAGACTATGAAAAACACGTGTAATATACAATTTTATCACAATATAGAGTCTCAAACTCCTATTATAAGCTTACAGTAGTTTAAAATAGCATTTTGTAACGAAAACAACTTTAATACAACATTTTGAATTTCTCCATCAAAAAATTGGCTGAATAATGTCAATTTTCGACATTTTTTAGCCTTTCAAAAATACATTAAAACACTTGAAAAAACGTTGTTTGTAAGGTTAAAATTAATATATAAATTTCATGAAAAATACATATCTTAAGCTCATAATATTGTAAAATATAGTTGTGTAAAAGTGCTGAATAATGTCATATATCGACATTTTTTAGCTTTTCAAAAATACATTAAAATACTTGAAAAAACGTTGTTTTTAAGTTAAAAATTGATACCTACATTTCATGAAAAATACATATTTTTAGCTCATAATATTGTAAAATATAGTTTTGTAAAAGGTTTTAATAATGTCATATTTCGACATTTTTTAGCATTTCAAAAAAAACATTAAAATACTTGAAAAAATATTGTTTCTAGGATTAAAATTGATACCTAAATTTCATGAAAAATACATGTTTTTAGCTATTAATTTTGTAAAATATAGTTCTAGCAAATATCAAAAGCTATTAGCTACAGATATAAAGAAATATACTTCAATTTGTAGAAGAAAAAAAACTCTTCACTGAAAACTAGCTAAAATCATTGAAAACACTACATTTTATGGGTTTATAGCAATATGATAAGTAAAACTACTTGTAAATATACAATAACGGTACAGTTTACAAGAAACTATGAAAAACGCTTGCAATATACAGTTATATCACAATAAATAACCTCTTTCTCTTCTATTAATTAGCTTAATGTAATGTAAGCTACTTATACGTGCAAATTATTCTAAAAAAAGGTTTGTATATATCAATTTGAAGGAAAACAGCTATATATCACCGATAACTAGCTAAAATCATTGAAAAGAACACATTTTGGAGTATAAAGCATTATCATCAGTTAAATTCCTTCTATTTATGATAGAACACTACAATTTACAAGAGACTATGAAAAACACGTGAAATATACAATTGTATCACATTAAATAGTCTCAAACTCCTATTATAATCTTACAGTAGTTTAAAATAGCATTTTCTAACGAAAACAACTATAATACCACATTTTGAATTTCTCTAACAAAAAAAGGGCCGAATAATGTTAATTTTCGACATTTTTTAGCCACTCAAAAAAACATTAAAACACTTGAAAAAACGTTGTTTTTAAGATTAAAATTGATATCTAAATTTCATGAAATATACATATTTTAAGCTCATAATATTGTAATATATAGTGGTGTAAAAGTGCTGAATAATGGCAAATTTCGACATTTTTTAGCCTTTCACATATATATTAAAATATTTGAAAAAACGTTGTTTTTAAGATTAAAATTGATACATAAATTTCATAAAAAACACATATTTTTAGTTTTTAATAGTGTAAAATTTAGTTGTAGCAAATATCAAAAAGCTATATTAAAGCGATATAAAGGAATATACTTCAATTTGTAGGAAAAAAACAGTTCTTCACTGATAACTAGCTAAAATCATTGAAAACACTACATTATATGGGTTTATAGCAATATGATAAGTAAACTACTTGTATATAGACAATAACGCATCAGTTTACAAGAAACTATGAAAAACGCTTGCAATATACCGTTATATCACAATAAATAACCTCCTACTCTTCTATTTTATAGCTTAATGTAATGTAAGCTACTTAAAGGTGCAAATTATTCTAAAAAAAGGATTGTATACTTCAATTTGTAGGAAAACAGCTATATATAACCGATAATTAGCTAAAATCATTGACAAGAACACATTTTGAGGGTATAAAGCATTATAATAAGTTAAATTCCTTCTATTTATGATATAACACTACAATTTACAAGAAACTATGAAAAACACGTGTAATATACAATTGTATCGCAATATAGAGTCTCAAACTCCTATTATAAGCTTACAGTAGTTTAAAATAGCATTTTCTAACGAAAACAACTATAATACCACATTTTGAATTTCTCTATCATAAAAAGGGCTGAATAATGTCAATTTTGGACATTTTTTAGCCTTTCAAAAATACATTAAAATATTTGAAAAAACGTTGTTTTTAGGATTAAAATTGATACCTACAATTCATGAAAAATACATATTTCTAGCTCATAATATTGTAAAATATAATTGTGTAAAAGTGCTTAATAATGTCATATTTCGATATTTTTTAGCCCATCAAAAACACATTAAAATACTTGAAAAAACGTTGTTTTTAAGTTTAAAATTGATACCTACATTTCATGAAATATACATATTTTTAGCTCATAATATTGTAATTTATAGTTGTGTAAAAGTGCTGAATAATGTCAAATTTCGACATTTTTTAGCCCTTCAAAAATACATTAAAATACTTGCTAAAACGTTGTTTGTAGGATTAAAATTGATACCTAAATTTCATAAAAAATACATATTTTTAGCTATTAATTTTGTAAAATATAGTTGTAATAAATATCAAAAAGCTATAATAAAGCGATATAAAGGAATATTTTATTTTTTTGGGTTTATAGCAAAATGATGAGTAAACTACTTGTATATAGACAATAATGCTACAGTTTACAAGAAACTATGAAAAACGCTTGCAATATACCGTTTATCACAATAAATAACCTCTTACTCTTCTACTTTATAGCTTAATGTAATGTAAGCTACTTATAGGTGCAAATTATTTTAAAAAAAGGATTGTATACTTCAAATTGTAGGAAAACAGCTATATATCACCGATAACTAGCTAAAATCAATAAAAAGAACACATTTTGAGGGTATAAAGCATTATCATAAGTTAAATTCCATCTATTCATGATATAATCCTACAATATACAAGAAACTATGAAAAACACGTGTAATATACAATTGTATCACAATATAGAGTCTCAAACTCTTATTATAATCTTACAGTATTATAAAGTAGCATTTTGTAACGAAAACAGCTATAATACAACGTTATGAATATCTGTATCAAAAAAAGGGCTGAATAATGTCAATTTTCGACATTTTTTAGCCCTTCAAAAATACATTAAAACACTTGAAAAACGTTGTTTTTAAAATTAAAAAAATTGATACATATATTTCATGCAAAATACATATTTTAAGCTCATAATATTGAAAAATATAGTTGTGTAAAAGTGTTGCATAATGTCATATATCGACATTTTTTAGCCCTTCAAAAATACATTAAAATACTTGAAAAAACGTTTTTTTTTAGATTATAATTGATTCCTAAATTTCATAAAAAATTCATTTTTTTATCTATAAATTTTGTAAAATATAGTTATAGCAAATATGAAAAGCTATTTATTTACCGATATAAAGGAATATACATCAATTTGTAGAAAAAAAACAGCTCTTCACTGATAACTAGCTAAAATCATTGAAAACACTACATTTTATGGGTTTATAGCAAAATGATAAGTAAAACTACTTGTATATTTTACATAGCTCAATAACTCTACAGTTTACAAGAAACTATGAAAAACGCTAGCAATATACCGTTATATCACAATAAATAACCTCTTACTCTTCTATTTTATAGCTAAATGTAATGTAAGCTACTTATAGGTGCAAATTATTTTAAAAAAAGGATTGTATACTTAATTTTGTAAAAAACCAGCTATATATCACCGATAACTAGCAAATATCATTGAAAAGAACACATTTTGAGGGTATAAAACATTATCGTAGGTTAAATTCAATCTATTTATGATATAACACTACAATTTACAAGCGACTATGAAAAAAACGTGTAATATACAATTGTATCACAATATCGAATCTCAAATTCCTATTATAAGCTTACAGTAGTTTAAAATAACATTTTGTAACGAAAAAAACTGTAATACCACATTTTGAATTTCTCTATCATAAAAAGGGCTGCATAATGTCAATTATGGACATTTTTTAGCCTTTCAAAAATACATTAAAATATTTGAAAAAACGTTGTTTTTAAGATTAAAATTGATACCTACAATTCATGAAAAATACATATTTTTAGCTCATAATATTGTAAAATATAATTGTGTAAAAGTGCTTAATAATGTCATATTTCGATATTTTTTAGCCCTTCAAAAACACATTAAAATACTTGAATAAACGTTGTTTTTAAGTTTAAAATTTATACCTAGATTTCATGAAAATACTTATTTTTAGCTCATAATATTGTAAAATATAGTTGTGTAAAAGTGCTTAATAATGTCATATTTCGGCATTTTTTAGACTTTCAAAAATACATTAAAATACTTGAAAAAAACATTGTTTCTAGGATTAAAATTGATACCATCGTTTCATGAAAAATACAAAATCTTAGCTATTAATTTTGTAAAATATAGATGTAGCAAATATCAAAAGCTATTTAGCTAAAGATACAATGAAATATACTTCAATTTGTAGAAGAAAAAAACTCTTCACTGATAACTAGCTAAAATCATTGAAAACACTACATTTTATGGGTTTATGGCAATATGATAAGTAAAACTATTTGTATATATACAATAACGGTACAGTTTACAAGAAACTATGAAAAACGCTTGCAATATACCGTTATAATACAATAAATAACCTCTTACTCTTCTATTTATTAGGTTAATGTAATGTAAGATACCTAGAAGTACAAATTATACTAAAAAAAGGATTGTGTACTTCAATTTGTAGTAAAACAGCTATATATCACCGATAACTAGTTAAAATCATTGAAAAGAACACATTTTGAGGGTATAAAGCATTTTCATAAGTTAAATTCCTTCTATTTATGACAGAACACTACAATTTACAAGAAACTATGAAAAAAACGTGTAATATACAATTGTATCACAATATAGAGTCTCAAACTCCTATTATAAGCTTACAATAGTTTAATATAGCATTTTCTAACGAAAACAACTATAAATCCACATTTTGAATTTCTCTATCAAAAAAAGGGCTGAATAATGTCAATTTTGAACATTTTTTTAGCCCTGCGAAAATACATTAAAATACCTGAAAAAATGTTGTTTTTTAAGATTAAAATTGATACCTAAATTTCATAAAAAAATACATATTTTTAGCTACTAATTTTGTATAATATAGATGTAGCAAATATCAAAAGCTATTTAGCTACCGATATAAAGGAATATACTTCGATTTGTTGAAAAAAAACAGCTCTTCACTGATAATTAGCTAAAATCATTGAAAACACAACTTAATATGGTTTATAGCAATATGATAAGTAAACTACTTGTATATAGACAATAACGCTACATTTTACAAGAAACTATGAAAAACGCTTGCAATATACCGTTATATCACAATAAATAACCTCTTAATCTTCTATTGTATAGCATAAAGTAATGTAAGCTACTTATAGGTGCAATTTATTCTAAAAAAAGGATTGTAAATTTCTATTTGTAGGAAAACAGCTATATATCACCGATAACTAGCTAATATCATTGAAAAGAACACATTTTAAGGATATAAAGCATTATCATAAGTTAAATTCAATCTATTTGTGATAAAACACTACAATATACAAGAAACTATGAAATTTTCGTGTAATATACAATTGTATCACAATATAGAGTCTCAAACTCCTATTATAAGCTTACAGTAGTTTAAAATAGCATTTTCTAACGAAAACAACTATAATACCATATTTTGAATTTATCTATCAAAAAAAGGGCTGAATAATGTCAATTTTCGAAATTTTTTAGCCCATAAAAATTACATTAAAATACTTGAAAAAACGTTGTTGTTAAGATTAAAATTGATACCTACATTTCATGAAAAATACATATTTTTAGCTCATAATATTGTAAAATATAGTTGTGTAAAAGTGCTTAATAATGTCATATTTCGACATTTTTTAGCCTTTCAAAAAAAACATTATAATACATGAAAAAACATTGTTTCTAAGATTAAAATTGATACCTAAATTTCATGAAAAATACCTATTTTTAGCTATTAATTTTGTAAAATATAGTTGTAGCAAATATCGAAAGCTATCTAGCTACAGATATAAAGAAATATACTTCAATTTGTAGAAGAAAAAAAACTCTTCACTGATAACTAGTTAAAATCATTGAAAATACTACATTTTATGGGTTTATAGCAATATGATAAGTAAAACTACTTGTAAATATACAATAACGGTACAGTTTACAAGAAACTATGAAAAACGCTTGCAATATACCGTTATATTACAATAAATAACCTCTTACTCTTCTATTTATTAGCTTAATGTTATGTAAGATACCTAGAAGTACAAATTATTCTAAAAAAATGATTGTATACCTAAATTTGTAGTAAAACAGTTATATATCACCGATAACTAGTTAAAATCATTGAAAAGAACACATTTTGAGGGTATAAAGCATTTCCATAAGTTAAATTCCTTCTATTTATGATAGAACACTACAATTTACAAGAAACTATGAAAAAAACGTGTAATATACAATTGTATCACAATATAGAGTCTCAAACTCCTATTATAAGCTTACAATAGTTTAATATAGCATTTTCTAACGAAAACAACTATAAATCCACATTTTGAATTTCTCTATCAAAAAAAGGGCTGAATAATGTCAATTTTGGACATTTTTTTAGCCTTTCGAAAATACATTAAAATACTTGAAAAAACGTTGTTTTTTAAGATTAAAATTGATACCTAAATTTCATAAAAAAATATATAATTTTAGCTTTTAATTTTGTAAAATATAATTGTAGCAAATATCAAAAAGCTATATTAAAGCGATAGAAAGGAATATACTTCAATTTGTAGAAAAAAACAGCTCTTAACTGATAATTAGCTAAAATCATTGAAAAAACTACATTTTATGGGTTTATAGCAATATTATAAGTAAAACTACTTGTATATCTACAATAACGCTACAGTTTACAAGAAACTACGAGAAACGTTTGCAATATACCGTTATATCACAATAAATAACCTCTTACTCTTCTATTTCATAGTTTAATATAATGTAAGCTACTTATAGCTTCTTATGTAAGCTACTTATTTAGCAAACTATTCTAAAAAAAGATTGTATACTTCAAATTGTAGGAAAACAGCTATATATCACCGATAACTAGTTAAAATCATTAAAAAGAACACATTTTGAGGGTATAAAGCATTATCATAAGTTAAATTCCTTTTATTTATGATATAACACTACAATATACAATAAACTATGAAAAACACGTGTAATATACAGTTGTATCACAATATAGAGTCTGAAACTCTTATTATAAGATTACAGTAGTTTAAAATAGCATTTTCTAACGAAAACAACTAATATATCATATTTTGAATTTCTCTATCAAAAAAAGGGCTGAATAATGTCAATTTTCGACATTTTTTAGCCATTCAAAAATACATTAAAACACTTGAAAAACGTTGTTTTTAAGATTAAAATTGATACCTAAAATTCATGAAAAATACATATTTTAATCTCATTATATTATAAAATATAGTTGTGTAAAAGAACTGAATAATGTCATATATCGACATTTTTTAGCCCTTCATAAATACATTAAAATACTTGAAAAAATGTTGTTTCTAAGAATAAAATTGATAGCTAGATTTCATATAAAATACATATTTTTAGCTATTAATTTGGTAAAATATAGTTGTAGCAAATATCAAAAGCTATTTAGCAGCCGTTATAAAGGAATATACTTCAATTTGTAGAAAAAAACAGCTCTTCACTGATAACTAGCTAAAATCATTGAAAACACTACATTTTATGGGTTTATAGCAGTATGATAAGTAAAACTACTTGTATATATACAATATCGCTAGGGTTTACAAGAAACTATGAAAAACGCATGCAATATACCGTTATATCACAATAAATAGCCTCTTACTCTTCTATATTATAGCTTAATGTAATGTAAGCTACATATAGGTGCAAATTATTCTAAAAAAAGGATTGTATACTTCAAATTGTAGGAAAACAGCTATATATTACCGATAACTAGCTAAAATCATTAAAAAGAACACATTGCGAGGGTATAAAGCATTATCATAAGTTAAATTCATTCTATTTATGATATAACACTACAATATACAAGAAACTATGAAAAACACGTGTAATATACAATTGTATCACAATATAGAATCTCAAACTCCTATTATAAGCTTACTGTAGTTTAAACTAGCATTTTCTAGCGAAAAAAACTATAATACCACATTTTGAATTTCTCTATCAAAAAAAGGGCTGAATAATGTCATTTTTCGACATTTTTTAACCCTTAAAAAATACATTAAAACACTTGAAAAAACGTTGTTTTTAAGATTAAATTTGATACCTAAATTGCATGAAAAATACATATTTTTAGTAATTAATTTTGTAAAATAAAGTTGAAGCAAATATCAAAAGCTATTTAGCTACTGATATAAAGGAATATATTTCAATTTGTAGAAAAAAACAGCTCCCACTGATAACTAGCTAAAATCATTGAAAACACTAAATTTTATGTGTTTATAGAAAAATGATAAGTAAAACTACTTGTATATACAATAACGCTACTGTTTACAAGAAACTATGAAAAACGCATGCAATATACCGTTATATCAATATAGATAACCTTTTACTCATCTATTTTATAGCTTAATGTAATGTAACCTTCTTACAGGTGCATATTATTCTAAAAAAAGGATTGTATACTTCAATTTGTAGAAAAACAGCTATATATCACCGATAACTAGCTAAAATCATTGAAAAGAACACATTTTGAGGGTATAAAGCATTATCGTAAGGTAAATTTCTTCTATTTATGATATCACACTACAATTTACAAGAGACTATGAAAAACACGTGTAATAAATATACAATTGTATCACAATATAGAGTCTCAAACTACTATTATAAGCTTACAGTAGTTTACAAGAGCATTTTCTAGCGAAAACAACTATAATACCACATTTTGAATTTCTCTATCAAAAAAGGGCTGAATAATGTCAATTTTCGACATTTTTTGCCATTCAAAAATACATTATAACACTTGAAAAAACGTTGTTTTTAAGATTAAAATTGATACCTAAATTTCATGAAAAGTACATATTTTAAGCTCATAATATTGTAAAATATAGTTGTGTAAAAGTGCTGAATTATGTCAAATATCGACATTTTTTGCCTTTCAAAAATATATTAAAATACTTGAAAAAACGTAGATTTTAAGATAAAATTGATACCTAAATTTCATAAAAAATACATATTTTTACCTATTAATTTTGTAAAATATAGTTGTAGCAAATATGAAAAGCTATTTAGCTACCGATATAAAGGAATATACTTCAATTTTTGGAAAAAAAACATCTCTTCACTGATAACTAGCTAAAATCATTGAAAAAAATACATTTTATGGGTTTATAGCAATATGATAAGTAAAACTACTTGTATATATAAATAACGCTACAGTTTATAAGAAACTATGAAAAGCGCTAGCAATATACCGTTATATCACAATAAATAACCTCTTACTCTTCTATTTTATAGCTTAATGTAATGTAAGTTACTTATAGGTGCAAATTATTCTAAAAAAAAGGATTGTATACTTCAAATTGTAGGAAAATAGCTATATATCACCGATAACTAGCTAAAATCATTAAAAAGAACACATTTTGAGGGTTTAAAGCATTATCATAAGTTAAATTCCTTCTATTTATGATATCACACTACAATTTACAAGAGACTATGAAAAACACGTGTAATAAATATACAATTGTATCACAATATAGAGTCTCAAACTCCTATTATAAGCTTACAGTAGTTTAAAATAGCATTTTCTAGCGAAAACAACTATAATTCCACATTTTGAATTTTTCTATCAAAAGAAGGACTGAATAATGTCAATTTTCGACATTTTTTAGCCATTCAAAAATACATTAAAACACTTGAAAAAAACGTTATTTTTAAGATTAAAATTGATACCTAAATATCATGAAATATACATATTTTAAGCTCATAATATTGTAAAATATAGTTGTGTAAAATTGCTGAATAATGTCATATTTCGACATTTTTTTGCCATTCAAAAATACATTAAAATACTTGAAAAAACGTTGTTTGTAAAGATAAAAATTGATACCTAGATTTCATAAAAAATATATATTTTTAGCTTTTAATTTTGTAAAATATAATTGTAGCAAATATCAAAAAGCTATATTAAGGCGATAGAAAGGAATATACTTCAATATGTAGAAAAAAACAGCTCTTCACTGATAATTAGCTAAAATCATTGAAAAAACTACATTTCATGGGTTTATAGCAATATTATAAGTAAAACTTCTTGTATATCTACAATAACGCTACAGTTTACAAGAAACTACGAAAAACGCTTGCAATATACCGTTATATCACAATAAATAACCTCTTACTCTTCTATTTTATAGCTTAATGTAATGTAAGCTACTTATAGGTGCAAATTATTCTAAAAAAAGGATTGTATACTTCAAATTGTAGGAAAACAGCTATATATTACCGATAACTAGCTAAAATCATTAAAAAGAACACATTGCGAGGGTATAAAGCATTATCATAAGTTAAATTCATTCTATTTATGATATAACACTACAATATACAAGAAACTATGAAAAACACGTGTAATATACAATTGTATCACAATATAGAATCTCAAACTCCTATTATAAGCTTACTGTAGTTTAAACTAGCATTTTCTAACGAAAAAAACTATAATACCACATTTTGAATTTCTCTATCAAAAAAAGGGCTGAATAATGTCATTTTTCGACATTTTTTAACCCTTAAAAAATACATTAAAACACTTGAAAAAACGTTGTTTTTAAGATTAAATTTGATACCTAAATTGCATGAAAAATACATATTTTTAGTAATTAATTTTGTAAAATAAAGTTGAAGCAAATATCAAAAGCTATTTAGCTACTGATATAAAGGAATATATTTCAATTTGTAGAAAAAAACAGCTCCCACTGATAACTAGCTAAAATCATTGAAAACACTAAATTCTATGTGTTTATAGAAAAATGATAAGTAAAACTACTTGTATATATACAATAACGCTACTGTTTACAAGAAACTATGAAAAACGCATGCAATATACCGTTATATCAATATAGATAACCTTTTACTCATCTATTTTATAGCTTAATGTAATGTAACCTTCTTACAGGTGCATATTATTCTAAAAAAAGGATTGTATACTTCAATTTGTAGAAAAACAGCTATATATCACCGATAACTAGCTAAAATCATTGAAAGAACACATTTTGAGGGTATAAAGCATTATCGTAAGGTAAATTTCTTCTATTTATGATATCACACTACAATTTACAAGAGACTATGAAAAAACACGTGTAATAAATATACAATTGTATCACAATATAGAGTCTCAAACTACTATTATAAGCTTACAGTAGTTTACAAGAGCATTTTTCTAGCGAAAACAACTATAATACCACATTTTGAATTTCTCTATCAAAAAGGGGCTGAATAATGTCAATTTTCGACATTTTTTGCCATTCAAAAATACATTATAACACTTGAAAAAACGTTGTTTTTAAGATTAAAATTGATACCTAAATTTCATGAAAAGTACATATTTTAAGCTCATAATATTGTAAAATATA
Source organism: Chionoecetes opilio (assembly GCA_016584305.1). Taxonomy (NCBI): domain Eukaryota; kingdom Metazoa; phylum Arthropoda; class Malacostraca; order Decapoda; family Majidae; genus Chionoecetes; species Chionoecetes opilio. Next base: position 288,384 of record JACEEZ010024156.1, read on the forward strand.
GTTGTGTAAAAGTGCTGAATTATGTCAAATTTCGACATTTTTTTGCCTTTCAAAAATATATTAAAATACTTGAAAAAACGTAGATTTTAAGATAAAAATTGATACCTAAATTTCATAAAAAATACATATTTTTACCTGTTAATTTTGTAAAATATAGTTGTAGCAAATATGAAAAGCTATTTAGCTACCGATATAAAGGAATATACTTCAATTTTTGGAAAAAAAACATCTCTTCACTGATAACTAGCTAAAATCATTGAAAAAAATACATTTTATGGGTTTATAGCAATATGATAAGTAAAACTACTTGTATATATATAATAACGCTACAGTTTATAAGAAACTATGAAAAGCGCTAGCAATATACCGTTATATCACAATAAATAACCTCTTACTCTTCTATTTTATAGCTTAATGTAATGTAAGTTACTTATAGGTGCAAATTATTCTAAAAAAAGGATTGTATACTTCAATTTGTAGGAAAATAGCTATATATCACCGATAACTAGCTAAAATCATTAAAAAGAACACATTTTGAGGGTTTAAAGCATTATCATAAGTTAAATTCCTTCTATTTATGATATCACACTACAATTTACAAGAGACTATGAAAAACACGTGTAATAAATATACAATTGTATCACAATATAGAGTCTCAAACTCCTATTATAAGCTTACAGTAGTTTAAAATAGCATTTTCTAGCGAAAACAACTATAATTCCACATTTTGAATTTTTCTATCAAAAGAAGGACTGAATAATGTCAATTTTCGACATTTTTTAGCCATTCAAAAATACATTAAAACACTTGAAAAAACGTTATTTTTAAGATTAAAATTGATACCTAAATATCATGAAATATACATATTTTAAGCTCATAATATTGTAAAATATAGTTGTGTAAAATTGCTGAATAATGTCATATTTCGACATTTTTTTGCCATTCAAAAATACATTAAAATACTTGAAAAAACGTTGTTTGTAAAGATAAAAATTGATACCTAGATTTCATAAAAAATATATATTTTTAGCTTTTAATTTTGTAAAATATAATTGTAGCAAATATCAAAAAGCTATATTAAGGCGATAGAAAGGAATATACTTCAATATGTAGAAAAAAACAGCTCTTCACTGATAATTAGCTAAAATCATTGAAAAAAATACATTTTATGGGTTTATAGCAATATGATAAGTAAAACTACTTGTATATATATAATAACGCTACAGTTTATAAGAAACTATGAAAAGCGCTAGCAATATACCGTTATATCACAATAAATAACCTCTTACTCTTCTATTTTATAGCTTAATGTAATGTAAGTTACTTATAGGTGCAAATTATTCTAAAAAAAGGATTGTATACTTCAAATTGTAGGAAAATAGCTATATATCACCGATAACTAGCTAAAATCATTAAAAAGAACACATTTTGAGGGTTTAAAGCATTATCATAAGTTAAATTCCTTCTATTTATGATATCACACTACAATTTACAAGAGACTATGAAAAACACGTGTAATAAATATACAATTGTATCACAATATAGAGTCTCAAACTCCTATTATAAGCTTACAGTAGTTTAAAATAGCATTTTCTAGCGAAAACAACTATAATTCCACATTTTGAATTTTTCTATCAAAAGAAGGACTGAATAATGTCAATTTTCGACATTTTTTAGCCATTCAAAAATACATTAAAACACTTGAAAAAACGTTATTTTTAAGATTAAAATTGATACCTAAATATCATGAAATATACATATTTTAAGCTCATAAGATTGTAAAATATAGTTGTGTAAAATTGCTGAATAATGTCATATTTCGACATTTTTTTGCCATTCAAAAATACATTAAAATACTTGAAAAAACGTTGTTTTTAAGATTAAAATTGATACCTAGATTTCATAAAAAATATATATTTTTATCTTTTAATTTTGTAAAATATAATTGTAGCAAATATCAACAAGCTATATTTAGGCGATAGAAAGGAATATACTTCAATATGTAGAAAAAAACAGCTCTTCACTGATAACTAGCTAGAATCATTGAAAAAACTACATTTTATGGGTTTATAGCAATATGATAAGTAAAACTACTTATATATATATATTAACGCTACAGTTTATAAGAAACTATGAAAAGCGCTAGCAATATACCGATATATCACAATAAATAACCTCTTACTCTTCTATTTTATAGCTTAATGTAATGTAAGCTACATATAGGTGCAAATTATTCTAAAAAAAGGATTGTATACTTCAAATTGTAGGAAAATAGCTATATATCACCGATAACTAGCTTAAATCATTAAAAAGAACACATTTTGAGGGTATAAAGCATTATCATAAGTTAAATTCCTTTTATTTATGATATAACACTACAATATACAAGAAACTATGAAAAACACGTGTAATATACAATTGTCTCACAATATAGAGTCTCAAACTCCTATTATAAGCTTACAGTAGTTTAAAATAGCATTTTCTAACGAAATCAACTATAATACCACATTTTGAATTTCCCTATCAAAAAAAGGGCTGAATAATGTCAATTTTCGACTTTTTTTAGCCCTTCAAAAATACATTAAAACACTTGAAAAAGTTGTTTTTAAGATTAAATTTGATACCTAAATTGCATGAAAAATACATATTTTTAGTAATTAATTTTGTAAAATAAAGTTGAAGCAAATATCAAAAGCTATTTAGCTACTGATATAAAGGAATATATTTCAATTTGTAGAAAAAAACAGCTCCCACTGATAACTAGCTAAAATCATTGAAAACACTAAATTCTATGTGTTTATAGAAAAATGATAAGTAAAACTACTTGTATATATACAATAACGCTACTGTTTACAAGAAACTATGAAAAACGCATGCAATATACCGTTATATCAATATAGATAACCTTTTACTCATCTATTTTATAGCTTAATGTAATGTAACCTTCTTACAGGTGCATATTATTCTAAAAAAAGGATTGTATACTTCAATTTGTAGAAAAACAGCTATATATCACCGATAACTAGCTAAAATCATTGAAAAGAACACATTTTGAGGGTATAAAGCATTATCGTAAGGTAAATTTCTTCTATTTATGATATCACACTACAATTTACAAGAGACTATGAAAAACACGTGTAATAAATATACAATTGTATCACAATATAGAGTCTCAAACTACTATTATAAGCTTACAGTAGTTTACAAGAGCATTTTCTAGCGAAAACAACTATAATACCACATTTTGAATTTCTCTATCAAAAAAGGGGCTGAATAATGTCAATTTTCGACATTTTTTGCCATTCAAAAATACATTATAACACTTGAAAAAACGTTGTTTTTAAGATTAAAATTGATACCTAAATTTCATGAAAAGTACATATTTTAAGCTCATAATATTGTAAAATATAGTTGTGTAAAAGTGCTGAATTATGTCAAATTTCGACATTTTTTTGCCTTTCAAAAATATATTAAAATACTTGAAAAAACGTAGATTTTAAGATAAAAATTGATACCTAAATTTCATAAAAAATACATATTTTTACCTGTTAATTTTGTAAAATATAGTTGTAGCAAATATGAAAAGCTATTTAGCTACCGATATAAAGGAATATACTTCAATTTTTGGAAAAAAAACATCTCTTCACTGATAACTAGCTAAAATCATTGAAAAAAATACATTTTATGGGTTTATAGCAATATGATAAGTAAAACTACTTGTATATATATAATAACGCTACAGTTTATAAGAAACTATGAAAAGCGCTAGCAATATACCGTTATATCACAATAAATAACCTCTTACTCTTCTATTTTATAGCTTAATGTAATGTAAGTTACTTATAGGTGCAAATTATTCTAAAAAAAGGATTGTATACTTCAATTTGTAGGAAAATAGCTATATATCACCGATAACTAGCTAAAATCATTAAAAAGAACACATTTTGAGGGTTTAAAGCATTATCATAAGTTAAATTCCTTCTATTTATGATATCACACTACAATTTACAAGAGACTATGAAAAACACGTGTAATAAATATACAATTGTATCACAATATAGAGTCTCAAACTCCTATTATAAGCTTACAGTAGTTTAAAATAGCATTTTCTAGCGAAAACAACTATAATTCCACATTTTGAATTTTTCTATCAAAAGAAGGACTGAATAATGTCAATTTTCGACATTTTTTAGCCATTCAAAAATACATTAAAACACTTGAAAAAACGTTATTTTTAAGATTAAAATTGATACCTAAATATCATGAAATATACATATTTTAAGCTCATAATATTGTAAAATATAGTTGTGTAAAATTGCTGAATAATGTCATATTTCGACATTTTTTTGCCATTCAAAAATACATTAAAATACTTGAAAAAACGTTGTTTGTAAAGATAAAAATTGATACCTAGATTTCATAAAAAATATATATTTTTAGCTTTTAATTTTGTAAAATATAATTGTAGCAAATATCAAAAAGCTATATTAAGGCGATAGAAAGGAATATACTTCAATATGTAGAAAAAAACAGCTCTTCACTGATAATTAGCTAAAATCATTGAAAAAACTACATTTCATGGGTTTATAGCAATATTATAAGTAAAACTTCTTGTATATCTACAATAACGCTACAGTTTACAAGAAACTACGAAAAACGCTTGCAATATACCGTTATATCACAATAAATAACCTCTTACTCTTCTATTTTATAGCTTAATGTAATGTAAGCTACTTATAGGTGCAAATTATTCTAAAAAAGGATTGTATACTTCAAATTGTAGGAAAGCAGCTATATATCACCGATAACTAGCTAAAATCATTAAAAAGAACACATTTTGAGGGTATAAAGCATTATCATAAGTTAAATTCCTTTTATTTATGATATAACACTACAATATACAAGAAACTATGAAAAACATGTGTAATATACAATTGTATCACATAATAGAGTCTCAAACTCCTATTATAAGATTACAGTAGTTTAAAATAGCATTTTCTAACGAAAACAACTTTAATAAAACATTTTGAATTTCTCTATCCAAAAAGTGGCTGAATAATATCAATTTTCGACATTATTTAGCCCTTCAAAAATACATTAAAACACTTGAAAAAACGTTGTTTCTGAGATTAAAATTAATATATAAATTTTATGAAAAATACATATTTCAAGCTCATAATATTGTAAAATATAGTTGAGTAAAGTACTGAATAATGTCATATATCGACATTTTTTAGCCGTTCAAAAATACATTAAAATACTTGAAAAAACGTTGTTTTTCAGTTTAAAATTGATACCTACATTTCATGAAAAATACATATTTTTAGCTCATAATATTGTAAAATATAGTTGTGTAAAAGTGCTTAATAATGTCATTTTTCGACATTTTTTAACCTTTCAAAAAAAACATTATAATACTTGAAAAAACATTGTTTCTAAGATTAAAATTGATACCTAGATTTCATGAAAAATATTTATTTTTAGCTCAAAATACTGTAAAATATAATTGTGTAAAATTGCTTAATAATGTCATATTTCGATATTTTGTAGACTTTCAAAAATACATTAAAATACTTGAAAAAACATTGTTTCTATGATTAAAATTGATACCTAAGTTTCATGAAAAATACATAGACTTAGCTATTAATTTTGTAAAATATAGATATAGCAAATATTAAAAGCTATTTAGCTACAGATATAATGAAATATACTTCAATTTGTAGAAGAAAAAAAACTCTTCACTGATAACTAGCTAAAATCATTGAAAACACTACATTTTATGGGTTTATGGCAATATGAAAAGTAAAACTATTTGTATATATACAATAACGGTACAGTTTACAAGAAACTATGAAAAACGCTTGCAATATACCGTTATATTACAATAAATAACCTCTTACTCTTCTATTTATTAGCTTAATGTTATGTAAGCTACTTATAGGTGCAAATTATTCTAAAAAAATGATTGTATACCTAAATTTGTAGTAAAACAGTTATATATCACCGATAACTAGTTAAAATCATTGAAAACACAACATTTTATGGGTTTATAGCAATATGATAAGTAAACTACTTGTATATAGACAATAACGCTACAGTTTACAAGAAACTATGAAAAACGCTTGCAATATACCGTTATATCACAATAAATAACCTCTTAATCTTCTATTGTATAGCATAAAGTAATGTAAGCTACTTATAGGTGCAATTTATTCTAAAAAAAGGATTGTAAATTTCTATTTGTAGGAAAACAGCTATATATCACCGATAACTAGCTAATATTATTGAAAAGAACACATTTTAAGGGTATAAAGCATTATCATATGTTAAATTCAATCTATTTGTGATAAAACACTACAATATACAAGAAACTATGAAAAACACGTGTAATATACAATTGTATCACAATATAGAGTCTCAAACTCCTATTATAAGCTTACAGTAGTTTAAAATAGCATTTTCTAACGAAAACAACTATAATACCACATTTTGAATTTCTCTATCAAAAAAAGGGCTGAATAATGTCAATTTTCGACATTTTTTAGCCCATAAAAAATACATTAAAATACTTGAAAAAACGTTGTTTTAAAGATAAAAATTGATACCTAGATTTCATAAAAAAAATCATATTTTTAGCTATTAATTTTGTAAAATATAGTTGTAGCAAATATCAAAAGCTATCTAGCTACCGATATAAAGGAATATACTTCGGTTTGTTGAAATAAACAGCTCTTCACTGATAACTAGCTAAAATCATTGAAAAAACTACATTTTATGGGTTTATAGCAATATGATAAGTAAAACTACTTGTACAATAACACTACAGTTTACAAGAAACTATGAAAAACGCTTGCAATATACCGTTATATCACAATAAATAACCTCTAAATCATCTATTTTATAGCTTAAAGTAATGTAAGCTACTTATAGGTGCAATTTATTCTAAAAAAAGGATTGTATTCTTCAATTTGTAGTAAAACAGCTATATATCACCGATAACTAGCTAAAATCATTGATAAGAACACATTTTAAGGGTATAAAGCATTATCATAAGTTAAATTCAATATATTTGTGATATAACCCTACAATATACAAGAAATTATGAAAAACACGTGTAATATACAATTGTATCACAATATAGTCTCAAACTCCTATTATAAGCTTACAGTAGTTTAAAATAGCATTTTCTAACGAAAACAACTATAATACCATATTTTGAATTTCTCTATCAAAAAAAGGGCTGAATAATGTCAATTTTCTACATTTTTTAGCCCTTCACAAATACATTAAAATACTTGAAAAAACGTTGTTTTTAGGATTAAAATTGATACCTAAATTTCATAAAAAATACATATTTTTAGCTTTTAATTTTGTAAAATATAATTGTAGCAAATATCAAAAAGCTATATTAAAGCGATAGAAAGGAATATACTTCAATTTGTAAAAAAAACCAGCTCTTCACTGATAATTAGCTAAAATCATTGAAAAAACTACATTTTATGGGTTTATAGCAATATTATAAGTAAAACTACTTGTATATCTACAATAACGCTACAGTTTACAAGAAACTACGAAAAACGCTTGCAATATACCGTTATATCACAATAAATAACCTTTTACTCTTCTATTTTATAGCTTAATGTAATGTAAGCTACTTATAGGTGCAAATTATTCTAAAAAAAGGATTGTATACTTCAAATTGTAGGAAAACAGCTATATATCACCGATAACTAGCTAAAATCATTAAAAAGAACACATTTTGAGGGTATAAAGCATTATCATAAGTTAAATTCCTTTTATTTATGATATAACACTACAATATACAAGAAACTATGAAAAACACGTGTAATATACAATTGTATAACAATATAGAGTCTGAAACTCTTATTATAAGCTTACAGTAGTTTAAAATAGCATTTTCTAACGAAAACAACTTTAATAAAACATTTTAAATTTCTCTATCAAAAAAGTGGATGAATAATGTTAATTTTCGACAGTTTTTAGCCCTTCAAAAATACATTAAAACATTTGAAAAACGTTGTTTTTAAGATTAAAATTAATATATAAATTTCATGAAAAATACATATTTTAAGCTCAAAATATTGTAAAATATAGATGTGTACAAAAGCTGAATAATGTCATATATCGACATTTTTTTGCCGTTAAAAAATACATTAAAATACTTGAAAAAATGTTGTTTTTAAGATTAAAATTGATACCTAGATTTCATAAAAAATGTATATTTTTAGCTTTTATTTTGTAAAATATAATTGTAGCAAATATCAAAAAGCTATATTAAGGCGATAGAAAGGAATATACTTCAATATGTAGAAAAAAACAGCTCTTCACTGATAATTAGCTAAAATCATTGAAAAAACTACATTTCATGGGTTTATAGCAATATTATAAGTAAAACTTCTTGTATATCTACAATAACGCTACAGTTTACAAGAAACTACGAAAAACGCTTGCAATATACCGTTATATCACAATAAATAACCTCTTACTCTTCTATTTTATAGCTTAATGTAATGTAAGCTACTTATAGGTGCAAATTATTCTAAAAAAAGGATTGTATACTTCAAATTGTAGGAAAACAGCTATATATCACCGATAACTAGCTAAAATCGTTAAAAAGAACACATTTTGAGGGTATAAAGCATTATCATAAGTTAAATTCCTTTTATTTATTATATAACACTACAATATACAAGAAACTATGAAAAACACGTGTAATATACAATTGTATAACAATATAGAGTCTGAAACTCTTATTATAAGATTACAGTAGTTTAAAATAGCATTTTCTAACGAAAACAACTTTAATAAAACATTTTGAATTTCTCTATCAAAAAAGTGGATGAATAATGTTAATTTTCGACATTTTTTAGCCTTTCAAAAATACATTAAAACATTTGAAAAACGTTGTTTTTAAGATTAAAATGAATATATAAATTTCATGAAAAATACATATTTTAAGCTCATAATATTGTTAAATATAGATGTTTAAAAAAGCTGAATAATGTCATATATCGACATTTTTTAGCCTTTCAAAAATACATTAAATTACTTGAAAAAACGTTGTTTTTAAGTTTTAAATTGATACCTACATTTCATGATAAATACATATTTTTAGCTCATAATACTGTAGAATATAGTTGTGTAAAAGTGCTTAATAATGTCATATTTCGACATTTTTTAGCCTTTCAAAAAAAACATTAAAATACTTGAAAAAACATTGTTTCTAGGATTAAAATTGATACCTAAATTTCATGAAAAATACATATTTTTAGCTATTAATTTTGTAAAATATAGTTGTAGCAATTATCAAAAGCTATCTAGCTACAGATATAAAGAAATAGACTTCAATTTGTAGAAGAAAAAAAACTCTTCACTGATAACTAGCTAAAATCATTGAAAACACTACATTTTTTGGGTTTACAGCAATAGGATTAGTAAAACTACTTGTAAATATACAATAACGGTACAGTTTACAAGAAACTATGAAAAACGATTGCAATATACAGTTATATCACAATAAATAACCTCTTTCTCTTCTATTAATTAGCTTTATGTAATGTAAGCTACTCATAGGTGCAAATTATTCTAAAAAAAGGATTGTACATTTCAATTTGTAGGAAAACAGCTATATATCACCGATAACTAGCTAAAATCATTGAAAAGAACACATTTTGAGAGTATAAAGCATTATCATAAGTTAAATTCCTTCTATTTATGATAGAACACTACAATTTACAAGAGACTATGAAAAACACTTGTAATAAACAATTGTATCACAATAAACAGTCTCAAACTCCTATTATAATCTTACAGTAGTTTAAAATAGCATTTTCTAACGAAAACAACTATAATGCCACATTTTGAATATCGCTATCAAACAAAGGGCCGAATAATGTCAATTTTCGACATTTTTTAGCCATTCAAAAATACATTAAAACACTTGAAAAAACGTTGTTTATAAGATTAAAATTGATACCTAGATTTCATTAGAAATACTTATTTTTAGCTCATAATACTGTAACATATAATTGTGTAAAAGTGCTTAATAAAGTCATATTTCGACATTTTTTAGACTTTCAAAAATACATTAAAATACTTGAAAAAACATTGTTTCTAAGATTAAAATTGATACCTAAGTTTCATGAAAAATACATAGACTTAGCTATTAATTTTGTAAAATATAGATGTAGCAAATATTAAAAGCTATTTAGCTATAGATACAATGAAATATACTTCAATTTGTAGAAAAAAACAACTCTTCACTGATAACTAGCTAAAATCATTGAAAACACTACATTTTATGGGTTTATGGCAATATGATAAGTAAAACTATTTGTATATATACAATAACGGTACAGTTTACAAGAAACTATGAAAAATGCTTGCAATATACCGTTATATTACAATAAATAATCTCTTACTCTTCTATTTATTAGCTTAATGTAATGTAAGCTACTTATAGGTTCAAATTATTCTAAAAAAAGGATTGTATAATTCAATTTGTAGTAAAATAGCTATATATCACCGATAACTAGCTAAAATCATTAAAAAGAACACATTTTGAGGGTATAAAGCATTTTCATAAGTTAAATTCCTTTTATTTATGATAGAACACTACAAATTACAAGAAACTACGAAAAAAACGTGTAATATACAATTGTATCACAATATAGTCTCAAACTCCTATTATAAGCTAACAATAGTTTAATATAGCATTTTCTAACGAAAACAACTATAAATCCACATTTTGAATTTCTTTATCATAAAAAGGGCTGTATAATGTCAATTTTGGACATTTTTTTAGCACTTCAAAAATACATTAAAATACTTGATAAAACGATGTTTTTAAGATTAAAATTGATACCTAAATTTCATAAGATATACATATTTTTAGCTATTAATTTTGTATAATATAGTTGTAGCAAATATAAAAAAGCTTTTGCTACCGATATAAGGAATTACTTCGATTTGTTGAAAAAAACAGCACTTCCTGAAAAACTAGCTAAACATGAAAAACCACACATTTTAGGGTTTATAGCAATATGATAAAAAAACTTTTTAAAATAGACAATAACGTTACATTTTTCAAAAACTTGAAAAAGCTTGCAATATACCGTTATATCACAATAAATAACCTCTTAATCTTTTTTTTATAGTTTAAAAAGTAATGTAAGTATTATAGGTGCAAATATTCAAAAAAAAAGGATTGTATATTAAATTGTAGGAAAACAGTTTTAAACCGATAAACTGCTAATATCACTAAAAAAGAACACTTTTTTAAGGGGTATAAAGCATTATATAATTAAAATTAAATCTTTTTGTAAAAAAAAACCTACTATAAAAAAACTATGAAAAACAGTGTAATATACAATTGTACACAATATAGAGTCTCAAAACTATTTAAATTACGAGTTTAAAATAGCATTTTCTACAAAAAACCAACTATAATCCCATATTTTAAATTTTCTCTATCAAAAAAAGGGCGGAAAAATGTCAATTTTCGACTTTTTTCCCCATAAAAAATACTTTAAAAATATTTGAAAAAACGTTTTTTTTTAAGATAAAATATATACCTAGTTTTCATAAAAAATATATTTTTTTAGCTTTAATTTTGTAAAATAAAATTGTAGCAAATATCAAAAAAAGCTATTTTAAGGCGATAAAAAAGGAATATATTCATAGGGAAAAAAAAACAGCTCTTCATATTAATTTAAAAAAAATCTTTAAAAAAACAAATTTTCGGGGGTTTTATACAATATTATAAAAAAACTTTTGTATATCACAATAAGCTACAGTTTACAAGAAACTACAAAAAAAACGCTTGCAATATACCGTTTAATCAAAATAAATAACCTCCTATCTTCTATTTTATAGTTAAATGTAATGTAGCTACTTATAGGTGCAAATTTTTCAAAAAAAAGGGTTTGTATAATTCATATTGTAGGAAAACAGTATATATCACCGATCTAGTTAAAATCTTTAAAAAAAGAACACATTTTGGGGATAAAGCATTATCAAAAGTTAAATTCCTTTTTTTTATGATATAACATACAATATACAAAAATATAAAAAAAACTTGAATAAATGTTCACAATATAGATCTCAAACTCCTTTATAAGATACAAAGTTTAAAATGCATTTCTAACGAAAACAACTTAATAAAACATTTTAAATTTCTCTATAAAAAAAAGTGGCTGAAAAATGTCCAATTTTCGACATTAATTACCCCTTCAAAAAACCCCTTTAAAAACATTTGAAAAAACATGTTTCTATGATTAAAATTTAATATAAAAAATTTTATGAAAAAATACTTTTCAATCATAATATTGTAAAATATAGTTGAGTAAAGTCAAATAATGTCATATATCGACTTTTTTTTTCCTTTAAAAAAATACATTAAAATACTTAAAAAAAAAGTTTTTTTTAATTTAAAATTTGATACTACTTCATGAAAAAAAAATATTTTATCTAATATTGCAAAATATGTTGTGTAAAAGTGTTTAATAAGTCATATTTCGAAATTTTTAGCTTTCAAAAAAAAATTATAAATTTAAAAAAAACAGGTTTCTAAGTTTAAAAATTGATACCAAAATTTTTTAAAAAAAACATATTTTTAGCTATTTTTTGTAAAATATATTGTAGAAAATATAAAAGTATTAGTACGATAAAAAAGAAAAATACTTCAATTTGTAGAAAAAAAAAAATTTTCAGAAAACTATTTAAAATCATTGAAAACCTACATTTTTGGGTTTATAGCAATATGAAAAGTAAAACAATTTGTTAAAATAAAAATAAGGGTACAGTTTACAAAAAAACTATAAAAAAACGCTTGCAATATCAGTTATATCACAATAAATAACCTTTTTCTTTTCCTTTAATTAGCTTTATGTAATGTAACTACTTTATAGTGCAAATTTTCAAAAAAAAAGGGGATTGTAAATTTAAATTGTGGGGAAAACAGCTTAATCACCGATAACTGCAAAAATCATTGAAAGAAACATATTGATAGTAAAAACATTATCATAATTTAAAATTCCTTCTTTTTTATGATAGAACACACAATTTACAAGGACTTAAAAAAACACGGTAATATACAATTGTATCACATAAACTCTCAAACCCCTTTTATAATTTACAAATTTAAAATACATTTTCTAAAAAAAAACAACTATAATACCACATTTGAATTTCTCTATCAAACAAAGGGCCGAAAAATGTAAATTTTTCAACATTTTTTAGCCATTCAACATACATTAAAACTTTGAAAAAACTTTTTTTAAATGAAAATTGATACCTAGTTTTCATGAAAAATATTTTTTTTAGCTAAAAAATACTGAAAAAATATAATTGTGAAAAATTTTGCTTAAAATTCTATTTCGACTTTTTTTAGACTTTCAAAAATACATTAAAATACTTGAAAAAACATTTTTTCTAAGTTAAATTGATACCTAAGTTTCATGAAAAAAAACATGACTTGCTTTTAATTTTGTAAAAATATAGATTAGCAATATAAAAAACTATTTAGCTACAGTATAATGATATTTTAAATTTTGTAGAAAAAAAAAAAAACTCTTCACTGAAACTAGCAAAAATCATTAAAAAACCCACTACATTTAGGGGTTTATGGCAATATGTAATAAAATATTTGTATATATACAATAACGGTACAGTTTACAAGAAACTATAAAAAAACGTTGCAATTACCGTTTAATACAATAAAAAAAACCTTTTACTCTTCTATTTATTAGTTTAATGTAATGTTGATATTATGGTAAAAATATACTAAAAAAAGGATTGTGTACTTAAATTTTTTTAGAAAAAACAGCTTATATCACCGAAACTATTAAATCATTGAAAGAACAATTTTGGGGGTAAAAAGATTTTCATAAGTTAATTCCTTCTTTTTATGATGAACACTACAATTTACAAAAAAACTATGAAAAAAAAAACGTGTAATATAAAAAATTGTACACAATATAGAGTCTCAAATCCTATTCATGGCAACACGATATTTTGGCAAAAGGTTTTAAAAAAATTCTAACTAATTTGGGTGCTGATTAGAATAAAACTAAATTTTTGTTATCAATCAGGATTTCGCGATATAGCATTTTCAATTTTTGATGAAAAATGATCTCAGCCCATTATTAAGGTTTTCAAGATAAAAACACGTTTTTTGTAATACATTTTTTATATTCTTTTCAAGGATTTCAAAGATTACGAAGCCATGTACAAGAAAACAAAAAAGGACGAATGAATGAAAAAATAACAAAAAATATAATGGGCACAGATCAATGGAAAAAATAGCAGTTATTGGGTTTTTTTTTTCTTGGTGATCTCTGTGTACAGCTTCTGGGTGTCTCTCTCAAATCCAAAAATAACTGCCATTTATATTGAGTCCCACCGGCCCTTGATACCGTTTTTTCATTGTTTTTAATGTTTCCCATGAAAACGCTCCCCTTGTTCCTCGTCACTCCCCAAGGGTTTTCCGGAAACTTGTCCAAATGGTGTGTAAATAGTGAACTTGAAATCATTCTAATCAAGATCTCGCAGGCTCATTAGTAGCTTTCCCCAATTCTTCATATTTTTTCGCTTTCTTATTCCCTAGAAAATTCTTTACCACATTACAAAATGCATTCCAAGCTCTTTCTTCTGTCTCATTCATTTATTTATAAAATTTTGGACTCTCTTAGTGTTCTTTTTTAGGCATCAAATATTCCAGCCTTTTTCTTTTCTTCCTAAGAACCAGGAAAAGTTGAACTATAAGCTGAAAATTTCCACTGTGATCAAGACTTTGACGAACTGCTTCATCAATCCCAAATTTATTTAAAGGGAGGAAAGACAAAACTTCTTCCTATCCATAGAGGATCTTGAGAATTCTTTCGCCAATGCCAAAAAATCGTCGCTGAGGCCATTCTTTTTTCACCCAAAGCTCTGCTGTAGTTACTGTCCCAGTAACACGAAAACAGGGGGATTTTTTGTACCCCCCTTGCGACCTATAAAGTTAACCCTTTTCAAATCACACAAATTAACCCCTATAAATGATATTGCAACCCCCTAGGACAATCTTGATGTTGTTATATTCTTTTTTAAGTTTTACAGAAGACCTATTGGTACAGAGCCATATTTTTTCCTTGGTGTAAAAAAAAAAACACATTTCAAATTTTTTTGGGAATGTCAAAAAAAGCTCCAATCCCTTTAATCAATGCTAGCGTCCCATAAAAAGAAGTGCCTTTAAAATCAGTACAATAGACAAAACTGGCCATCTAAGGAAGTTTTCTTACGCAGTTCGCTTTCCCCGTTTGATAAAAGGACACCTGTGCCGGGTTTCAGCATTTGATTCTCTTGGTCTTTTAAGACAAAAAGTTCAGCAGACTCTTTTGGTAGATAAAGATCTCTAACCAAATCATTTAAAGAGGGGCTGAGTAAACAGAATTTGGTTTTTTTCACAAAACTTTATCAATGGCTGAAAAAATTCTGCATTCTTTTCATCAGTGGGGGCAGGGGAGCAGAGATCTGTTTCATCATTTTTTTGAAGCTCAGTAAATATTGGTACGGTTTTTTCACTATGGGTAAATGGTCGAATGCTGAAGGGTACTTGGGATTGCAAATATTTCTTGTTTTTCTTATTGAAAACCCTTTTTCATTGACCAAAAACAGAAAAAGCATCATAAAAAGATGCTGGTTTTCTCCAAACCATAGGCACCCAAAAATTTAAATTTTTGCCTTCTTCTTTAGACCATGATCTCAAAGTCTCAACACAGGTTTTGACACTTTGTGAGGACCCCAAAGCTTGCTGGTCTCCCAAATGGTACTTTGAAATAGCAGAATACCGCTTTAACAAAGTCAGTAATGTTGCGCCTCTGATCCAAAGAAAGCCTTTCCCCAGAGAGCAAAATATATTTGGGTTTTGAGCACTTTCTTTTGTGAAGTAAGGCCCTTGTTGAGCAGAACCCAACTGCGGACAAATAAAAGAAAAAAAGTTGTTAGCTACCTAGTTGTTTCCTTTAATTTTCTACCCAACCACCACACCTTAGGGATTGTTTTACAAAAAAAAAACAACAGGGAAAAATACAATAAAAAACTCAATTCAATTTTTAAAATTCCCAATAAAAAAAAACACTACCGCGGACGATTGCTGTGCAAGTTTAAAAGTGTTTGTTACTTTCGTATCATAAAGAATGGAATGTTTTGCGTTTAAAAGAAAAAAGAAAAATTCTCCAGTTTATGGGAGACATTAAAATAAACCATATAACCGGCCCTTTGCTAACTACCAGTGAAGGATAAAATTTTTCTTGAAATTCAGAAAATGGAAAATAACCTAAGCGCAAAAAAATGATGTATGAGAAAAATAAGATCAATTTGAAATTTAGAAAACCTCAAATTTGTCTAAAACTGTTCTTAAAATTTATGCCAGATCTTTTTTTTTTTTTTTTTGTTGACCCGGAATATATAAATAAAATAAATTTTAAGCTTACAATATTAAAATAGCATTTTCTAACGAAAAAAAACATAAATCCCCTTTTGAATTTCTCTATCAAAAAAAGGGGGTGAATAAAGTCAAATTTTTTGGGCATTGTTTTTTCCTTCGAAAATACATTTTTAAAACCTGAAAAAAAAATTGTTTTTTAAAATTAAAAATTGATACTAAAACATAAAAAAAAATACTATTTTTAAATATTAATTTTGTAATTAGTTTTAGCAAATACAAAACTTTTAGACCGAATAAAAGGATTATTCGATTTTTTGAAAAAAACGCTCTTTACGTAAAGTAAAATATTGAAAAACAACATAAAAGGGGTTTTTAGCAATATTATAATAAACTACTTGATATAGACAATAACGCTAATTTTCAAGAAACTATGAAAAACGCTTGCAATTTAAACCCTTATTTACAATAAAAAACCTCTTAATCTCTATTGTATAGCATAAAATAAAAGAAGCTACTTATGGGGCCCAATTTTTTCTAAAAAAAAGGGTTTTTAAATTTTTATTGTGGAAAACGCTATATAACCCATAACTAGCTAATATCATGAAAAGAACACATTTTAAGGGTTTTTAAAAGCATTATCAAGTTAAATTCAATTATTTGTGATAAAACCTACAATAAAGAAACATGAAAAAAAAAAGGGTAATAACAATTGATAAATATAGAGTCTCAAACTCCTATTTAAGCTTTAAGTAGTTTAAAAAAGCATTTTTTAACGAAAACAACTAAAAATCCATATTTTTAATTTCTCTATCAAAAAAAAGGCGAATAACATTTTCCGACATTTTTTTTGCCCCTAAAAAAACATTAAAATACTTGAAAAAAAAAGTTGTTTTAAGATTAAAATTGATACCTAGATTTCATATAAAATATATATTTTTTGCTTTTAATTTTTTAAAATATAATTGTACAAAAAAATATCAAAAAGCTATATTAAGGGGGATAAAAGGAATAACTTCATATGTAGAAAAAAAAAAGCTCTTTTCCTGATAATTAGAAAAAACATTGAAAAAACTACATTTCATGGGTTTTACAATATTATAAGTAAAACTTCTTGTATATCTACAAAACCTACATTTACAAGAAATACGAAAAACGCTTGCAATATTCCCCTTTATATACAATAAAAAACCTCTTTCCCTTTTTTTTTAGCTTAAGTAAGTAAGCTATTTAGGTGCAAATTTTCTAAAAAAAAAGGGTTGTAACTTTAAATTTTAGGAAAAACCTATATATCACCGATTTAATAGCTAAAACATAAAAAAAAACCACATTTTTAGGGATAAAGATTATATAAGTTAAATTTCCTTTTTTTTATGAATAAACTACAAATATCAAGAAACTATGAAAAACTGGTAATATCAATTGTATACAAAATAGAGTTCTAAACTCCCCATTATAAGATTACAGAAGTTTAAAATAGCATTTTCTAACGAAAACAACTTTAATAAAACATTTTGAATTTCTCTATCAAAAAAGTGGCTGATTAATGTCAATTTTCGACATTATTTAGCCCTTCAAAAATACATTAAAACACTTGAAAAAACGTTGTTTCTGATATTAAAATTAATATATAAATTTTATGAAAAATACATATTTCAAGCTCATAATATTGTAAAATATAGTTGAGTAAAGTACTGAATAATGTCATATATCGACATTTTTTAGCCGTTCAGAAATACATTAAAATACTTGAAAAAATGTTGTTTTTAAGTTTAAAATTGATACCTACATTTCATGAAAAATACATATTTTTAGCTCATAATATTGTAAAATATAGTTGTGTAAAAGTGCTTTATAATGTCATATTTCGACATTTTTTAGCCTTTCAAAAAAAACATTATAATACTTGAAAAAACATTGTTTCTAAGATTAAAATTGAAACCTAAATTTCATGAAAAATACATATTTTTAGCTATTAATTTTGAAAAATATAGTTGTAGTAAATATCAAAAGCTATCTAGCTACAGATATAATGAAATATACTTCAATTTGTAGAAGAAAAAAAACTCTTCACTGATAACTAGTTAAAATAATTGAAAACACTACATTTTATGGGTTTATAGCAATATGATAAGTAAAACTACTTGTAAATATACAATAACGGTACAGTTTGCAAGAAACTATGAAAAACTCTTGCAATATACTACAGTTATATCACAATAAATAACCTCTTTCTCTTCTATTAATTAGCTTTATGTAATGTAAGCTACTTATAGGTGCAAATTATTCTAAAAAAAGGATTTTATATTTCAATTTTTAGGAAAACAGCTATATATCACCGATAACTAGCTAAAATCATTGAAAAGAACACGTTTTGAGAGTATAAAGCATTATCATAAGTTAAAGACCTTCTATTTATGATAGAACACTACAATTTACAAGAGACTATGAAAAACACGTGTAATATACAATTGTATCACAATAAACAGTCTCAAACTCCTATTATAATCTTACAGTAGTTTAAAATAGCATTTTCTATTGAAAACAACTATAATACCACATTTTGAATTTCTCTATCAAACAAAGGGCCGAATAATGTAAATTTTCAACATTTTTTAGCCATTCAGCAATATATTAAAACACTTGAAAAAACGTTGTTTATAAGATTAAAATTGATACCTAGATTTCATGAAAAATATTTATTTCTAGCTCATAATACTGTAACATATAATTGTGTAAAAGTGCTTAATAAAGTCATATTTCGACTTTTTTTAGACTTTCAAAAATACATTAAAATACTTGAAAAAACATTGTTTCTAAGATTAAAATTGATACCTAAGTTTCATGAAAAATACATAGACTTAGCTATTAATTTTGTAAAATATGGATGTAGCAAATATTAACAGTTATTTAGCTACAGATACAATGAAATATACTTCAATTTGTAGAAAAAAAAAACTCTTCACTGATAACTAGCTAAAATCATTGAAAACACTACATTTTATGGGTTTATGGCAATATGATATGTAAAACTATTTGTATATATACAATAACGGTACAGTTTACAAGAATCTATGAAAAGCGCTTGCAATATACCGTTATAATACAATAAATAACCTCTTACTCTTCTATTTATTAGCTTAATGTAATGTATGATACTTATAGGTACAAATTATACTAAAAAAAGGATTGTGTACTTCAATTTGTAGTAAAACAGCTATATATCACCGATAACTAGTTAAAATCATTGAAAAGAACACATTTTGAGGGTATAAAGCATTTTCATAAGTTAAATTCCTTCTATTTATGATAGAACACTACAATTTACAAGAAACTATGAAAAAAACGTGTAATATACAATTGTATCACAATATAGAGTCTCAAACTCCTATTATAAGCTTACAATAGTTTAATATAGCATTTTCTAACGAAAACAACTATAAATCCACACTTTGAATTTCTCTATTAAAAAAAGGGCTGAATAATGTCAATTTTGGACATTTTTTTAGCCTTGCGAAAATACATTTTAATACCTGAAAAAATGTTGTTTTTTAAGATTAAAATTGATACCTAAATTTCATAAAAAAATACATATTTTTAGCTATTAATTTTGTATAATATAGTTGTAGCAAATATCAAAAGCTATTTAGCTACTGATATAAAGGAATATATTTCAATTTGTAGAAAAAAACAGCTCCCACTGATAACTAGCTAAAATCATTGAAAACACTACATTTTATGGGTTTATAGGAAAATGATAAGTAAAACTACTTGTATATATACAATAACGCTACAGTTTACAAGATACTATGAAAAACGCATGCAATATACCGTTATATCAATATAAATAACCTTTTACTCATCTATTTTATAGCTTAATGTAATGTAACCTACTTACAGGTGCAAATTATTCTAAAAAAAGGATTGTATACTTCAATTTGTAGAAAAACAGCTATATATCACCGATAACTAGCTAAAATCATTGAAAAGAACACATTTTGAGGGTATAAAGCATTATCGTAAGGTAAATTCCTTCTATTTATGATATCACACTACAATTTACAAGAGACTGAAAAACACGTGTAATAAATATACAATTGTATCACAATATAGAGTCTCAAACTACTATTATAAGCTTACAATAGTTTAAAATAGCATTTTCTAGCGAAAACAACAATAATACCACCTTTTGAATTTCTCTATCAAAAAAGGGGCTGAATAATGTCAATTCTCGACATTTCTTTGCCATTCAAAAATACATTAAAACACTTGAAAAAACGTTGTTTTTAAGATTAAAATTGATACCTAAATTTCATGAAAAATACATATTTAAACTCATAATATTGTAAAATATAGTTGTATAAAAGTGCTGAATAATGTCAAATTTCGACATTTGTTTGCCTTTCAAAAATATATTAAAATACTTGAAAAAATGTAGTTTTAAAGATTAAAATTGATACCTAAATTTCATAAAAAATACATATTTTTACCTATTAATTTTGTACAATATAGTTGTAGCAAATATCAAAAGCTATTTAGCTACCGATATAAAGGAATATACTTCAATTTTTGGAAAAAAACCAGCTCTTCACTGATAACTAGCTAAAATCATTGAAAAAACTACATTTTAAGGGTTTATAGGAATATGATAAGTAAAACTACTTGTATATATATAATAACGCTACAGTTTATAAGAAACTATGAAAAGCGCTAGCAATATACCGTTATATCACAATAAATAACCTCTTACTCTTCTATTTTATAGCTTAATGTAATTTAGGTTACTTATAGGTGCAAATTATTCTAAAAAAAGGATTGTATACTTCAAATTGTAGGAAAATAGCTATATATCACCGATAACTAGCTAAAATCATTAAAAGAACACTTTTTGAGGGTATAAACATTATCATAAGTTAAATTCCTTCTATTTATGATATAACACTACAATACACAAGAAACTATGAAAAACACGTGTAATATACAATTGTATCACAATATAGAGTCTCAAACTCCTATTATAAGCTTACAGTAGTTTAAAATAGCATTTTCTAACGAAAACAACTATAATACCACATTTTGAATTTCTCTATCAAAAAAAGGGCTGAATAATGTCAATTTTCGTAATTTTTTAGCCCTTCAAAAATACATTATAACTCTTAAAAAAACGTTGTTTTTAATTTTAAAATTGATACCTAAATTTCATAAAAAATACATATTTTTAGCTATTAATTTTGTAAAATATAGTTGAAGCAAATATCAAAAGCTATTTAGCCACCGATATAGACGAATATACATCAATTTGTTGAAAAAAAACTGCTCTTCACTGATAACTAGCTAAAATCATTGAAAACACTACATTTTATGGGTTTATAGCAATATGATAAGTAAAACTACTTGTATATATATACAATAACGCTACAGTTACAGAAACTATGAAAACGCTTGCATATACGTTATATCACAATAAATAACCTCTTACTCATCTATTTTATAGCTTAATGCAATGTAAGCTACTTATAGGTGCAAACTATTCTAAAAAAAGGATTGTATACTTCAATTTGTAGAAAAACAGCTATATATCACCGATAACTAGCTAAAATCATTGAAAAGAACACAATTTGATGGTATAAAGCACTATCGTAAGGTAAATTCCTTCTATTTATGATATCACACTACAATTTAAAAGAGACTATGAAAAACACGTGTAATGAATATACAATTGTATCACAATATAGAGTCTCAAACTCCTATTATAAGCTTACAGTAGTTTAAAATAGCATTTTCTAGCGAAACAACTATATACCACATTTTGAATTTCTCCATCAAAAAAGGCTGAATAATGTCAATTTTCGACATTTTTTAACCTTCCAAAAATACATTAAAAAACTTATAAAAAAACGTTTATTTAAGATAAAAATTGATACCTAATTTCATGAAAATACATATTATAAGCTCATAATATTGTAAAATATAGGTGTGTAAAAGTGCTGAATAATGTCAAATTCGACATTTTTAGCCCTGCAAAATACATTAAAATTCTAAAAAAACGTTGTTTTTAAGATTAAAATTGATACCTAAATTTCATAACAAATACATATTTATAGCTATTAATTTTGTAAAATATAGTTGTAGCAAAAGCTATTTAGCTACCGATATAAAGAAATATACTTCAATTTGTTGAAAAACAGCTCATCACTGATAACTAGCTAACAAATCATTGAAACACTACATTTATGGGTTTATAGCAAAATGATAGATATAACTACTGTATATATACAATAACGCTACAGTTACAAGAAACTATGAAAAACGCTTGCAATATACCATTATATAACAATAAATAACTCTTACTCTTCTATTTATTTGCTTAATGTAATGAGGCTAATATAGCTGCAAATTATTCTAAGAAAAGGATTGTATACTTCAATTGTAGGAAAACAGCTATATATCACGATAAATAGCTAAAATCATTGAAAAGAACACATTTGAGGGTATAAGCATTATCCGCATTAGAAGTAAATTCATTCTATTTATGATACAACACTACAATTTACAAGAAACTATGAAAACACGTGTAATATATAATTGTATCACAATATAGAGTCTCAACTCTATTATAAGCTTACAGTAGCCTAAAATAGCATCTTCTAACGAAATCAACTATAATACCTATTTTGAATTCCTCTATCAAAAAAAGGGCTGAATAATGTCAATTTTCGACATTTTTTAGCCCTTCAAAATACATTAAAAAACTTGAAAAAAAAATTGTTTTAAGATTAAAATTGATACCTAAAGTCTGAAAAATACATATTAAAGCTCATAATATTATAAAAATAGTTGTGTAAAAGTGCTGAATAATATCATATATCGACATTTTTTAGCCTTCAAAATACATCAAATACTTGAAAAACGTTGCTTCTAAGATTAAAATTTATAGCTAAATTTCATAAAAAAATAATATTTTTAGCTATTAATTTTGTAAAATATAGTTGTAGCAAATATCAAAAGCTATTCAGCAAACGTTATAGAGGAATATACTTCAATTGAAGAAAAAAACAGCTCTTCACTGATAACTAGCTAAAATCATTGAAAACACTACATTTTATGGGTTTATAGCATATGATAAGTAAAACTACTTGTATATATACAATATCGCTACAGTTTACAAGAAAGTATGAAAACGCTTGCAATATACGTTATATCACAAAAATAGCTCTTACTCCTTATTTTATAGCTTATTGTAATGAAAGCTACATATAGGTACAAAAATTCCAAAAAAGGTTGTATACTTCAATTTGTAGAAAACAGCTATATATCACCGATAACTAGATAAAATCATTGAAAAGAACACATTTTGAGGGTATAAAGCATTATCGTAAGGTAAATGACTTCTATTTATGATATAACATACAATTTAAAAAAGACTATGAAAAACACGTGGAATATAAAATTTGTATCACAATATAGAGTCTCAAACTCCTATTATAAGCTTACAATAGTTTAAAATAGCATTTCTAACGAAAACAACCATAACCAATATTTGAATTTTTTCTATCAAAAAAGTGCAATAATGTCAATTTTCGACATTTTTTAACCTTCAAAAATACATTAAAACACTTGAAAAAACGTTGTTTTTAAGATTAGAATTGATACCTAAATTTCATGAAAAATACTATTTTAAGCTCTTAATATTATAAAATATAGTTGTGTAAAAGTTATGCATAATGTCAAATTTCGACATTTTTTAGCCGTTCAAAATACATTAAAATACTTGAATAAACGTTTTTTTTAAAGATTAAAATTGATACCTAAATTCATAAAAAATACATATTTTTACCTATTTATTTTGTAAAATATAGTTGTAGCAAATATCAAAAGCTATTTAGCTACCGATATAAAGGAATATACTTCAATTTTTTGAAAAAAACAGCTCTTCACTGATAACTAGCTAAAATGATTGAAAAAACTACATTTTATAAGTAAAACTACTTGTATATATACAATAACGATACAGTTTACAAGAAACTATGAAAAATGCTTGCAATATACCGTTATATCACAATAAATAACCTCTTACTCTTCTATTTTATAGCTTAATGTAATGTAAGCTACTTATAGGTGCAAATTATTCTAAAAGAAGGATTGTATACATATATTTGTTGAAAAACAGCTATATATCACCGATAACTAGCTAAAATCATTGAAAAGAACACAATTTGAGGGTATAAAGCATTATCGTAAGGTAAATTCCTTCTATTTATGATATAACCCTACAATTTACAAGAGACTATGAAAAACACGTGTAATATACAATTGTATCATAATATAGAGTCTCAAACTCCTATTATAAGCTTAATGTAGTTTAAAATAGCATTTTCTAACGAAAACAACTATAATACAACATTGTTAATTTCTCTATCAAAAAAAGGGCTGAATTATGTCAATTTCTGTCATCTTTTAGCCATTCAAAAATATATTAAAACACTGGAAAAAACGTTGTTTTTAAGATTAAAATTGATATTTAAATTTCTTGAAAAATACATATTTTAAGCTCATAATATTGTAAAATATAGTTGTGTAAAAGTGCTAAATACTTTCAATTTTCGACATTTTTTAGCCGTTCAAAAATACATTAAAATACTTGAAAAAACATTTATTTTTAAGATTAAAATTGATACCTAAATTTCATAAATAATACTTATTTTTAGCTATTAATTTTGTAAAATATAGTTGTAGCAAATATCAAAAGATATTTAGCTACGAATATAAAGGAGTATACTTCACATTGTAGAAAAAAATAGCTCTTCACTGATAACTAGCTAAAATCATTGAAAACACTACATTTTATGGGTTTATAGCAATATGATAAGTGAAACTACTTGTATATATACAATAACGCTACAGTTTACAAGAAACTATGAAAACCGCTTGCAGGATACCGTTATATCACAATAAATAACCTCCTACTCTTCTATCTTATAGCTTAATGTAATGTAAACTACTTATAGGTGCAAATTATTCTAAAAAATGGATTGTATACTTTAATTTTTAGAAACACAGCTATATATCACCAATAGCTAGCTAAAATCATTAAAAAGAACACATTTTGAGGATATAAAGCATTATCATAAGTTAAATTCCTTCTATTTATGAAGGAACACAACAATTTACAAGAAACTATGAAAAACACGTGTAATATACAATTGTATCACAATATAGAGTTTCAAACTCCTATTATAAGCTTACAGTAGTTTAAATTGCATTTTCTAACGAAAACAACTATAATACCACATTTTGAATTTCTCTATCAAAAAAAGGGCTAAATAATGTCATTTTTTGACTTTTTTTAGCCCTTCAAAAATACATTAAAACACTTGCAAAAAACGTGGTATTTAAGATTACCATTGATACCTAAATTTCGTGAAAAATACATATTTTAAGCTCATAATATTGTAAATTATAGTTGTGTAAAAGTGCTGAATAATGTCAAATTTCAAAAGTTTTTAGCCCTTCTAAAATACATTAAAATACTTGAAAAACGTTGCTTTTAAGATTAAAATTTATAGCTAAATTTCATTAAAAAATAATATTTTTAGCTATTAATTTTGTAAAATATAGTTGTAGCAAATATCAAAAGCTATTTAGTAACAGTTATAAAGGAATATACTTTAATTTGTAGAAAAAAACAGCTCTTCACTGATAACTAACTAAAATCCTTGAAAACACTACATTTTATGGGTTTATAGCAATATGATAAGTAAAACTACTTGTATATATACAATGTCGCAACAGTTTACAAGAAACTATAAAAAAAGCTTGCAATATACCGTTATATCACAATAAATAGCCTCTTACTCTTCTATTTTATAGATTAATGTAATGTAAGCTACATATAGGTGCAAAACATTCTAAAAAAAGGATTGTATACTTCAATTTGTAGAAAAACAGCTATATATAACCGATAACTAGCTAAAATCATTGAAAAGAACACATTTTGAGGGTATAAAGCATTATCGTAAGGTAAATTCTTTTTTTTTATGATATAACACTACAATTTACAAGAGACTATGAAAAAAACGTGTAATATACAATTGTATCACAATATAGAGTCTCAAACTCCTATTCTAAGCTTACAGTAACTAAAAATTGCTTTTTCTAACGAAAACAACTATAATACCACATTTTGAATTTCGCTATCAAAAAAGGGCTGAATAATGTCAATTCTCGACTTTTTTTAACCTTTCAAAAATACATTAAATCAATAAAAAAAAAGTTGTTTTGTATGATTAAAATTGATACCTATATTTCATGAAAAATACATATTTTAAGCTCATAATATTGTAAAATATAGTTGTGTAAAAGTGTTGCATAATGTCAAATTTCGACATTTTTTAGCTATTCAAAAATACATTAATATACCTGAAAAAACGTTGTTTTTATGATTAAAATTGATACCTAAATTTCATAAAAAATACATATTTTTTGCTATTAATTTTGTAAAATATAGTTGTAGCAAATATGAAAAGATATTTAGCTTCCGATATAAAGGAATATACTTAAATTTGTAGAAAAAAAACTGCTTTTCACTGATAACTAGCTAAAATCATTGAAAACACTACATTTTATGGGCTTATAGCAAAATCATAAGTAAAACTACTTGTATATATACAATAACGCTACATTTTACAAGAAACTATGAAAAACGCTTGCAATATACCGTTCTATCACAATAAATAACCTCTTACTCTTCTATTTTATAGCTTAATGTAATGTAAGCTACTTATAGGTGCAAATTATTCTAAAAAAGGATTGTATACTTCAATTTGTAGAAAAACAGCTATCTATCACCGATAACTAGCTAACATCATTAAAAAGAACACATTTTGAGGGTATAAAGCATTATTGTAAGGTAAATTCCTTATATTTATGATATAACACTACAATTTACAAGACACTATGAAAAACACATGTAATATACAATTGTATCACAAGTCTCAAACTCCTATTATAAGCTTACAGTAGTTTAAAATAGCATTTTCTAACGAAAACAACTATAATACTACATTTTTAATTTCTCTATCAAAAAAAGGGCTGAATAATGTCAATTTTCGACATTTTTTAGCTTTTCAAAAATACATTAAAACACTTGAAAAAACGATGTCCTAGACATTAAAATTGATACCAAAATTTCATGAAAAATACATATTTTAAGCTCATAACATTGTTAAATATAGTTGTGTAAAAGTCTTGAATAATGTCAAATTTCGACATTTTTTGGCCTTTCAAAAATACATTAAAATACTTGAAAAAAAATTGTTTTTAAGTTTAAAATTGATACCTACATTTCATGAAAAATACATATTTTTAGCTCATAATGTTGTATAATGAATTTGTGTAAAAGTGCTTAATAATGTTAAATTTCGACATTTTTTAGCCCTTCAAAAATACATTAAAATATTTAAAAAAACTTTGTTTCTAAGATTAAAATTTTGTACCTAAATTTTGTGATAAATACATATTTTTAGCTATTAATTTTGTAAAATATAGTTGTAGCAAATATCAAAAGCTATTTAGCTACCGATATAAAGAAATATACTTCAATTTGTAGAAGAAAACAACTCTTCACTGATAACTAGCGAAAATCATTGAAAACACTACATTTTATGGGTTTATAGCAATATGATAAGTAAAACTACTTGTATATATACAATAACGCTACAGTTTACAAGAAACTATGAAAAACGCTTGCAATATACCGTTATATCACAATAAATAACCTCTTACTCTTCTATTTTATAGCTTACTGTAATGTAAGCTACTTATAGGTGCAAATTATTCTAAAATAAGGATTGTATACTTCAATTTGTAGGAAAAAAGCTATATATCACCGATAACTAGCTAAAATCATTAAAAAGAATAATAGAAAGTTTATAACAAAACACGGTCTAAGTCCAGCTCACGTTCCTCTATTATATATATATATATATATATAGCGTGGATTTATGCGGGGCGGGGCGGGGCAGGCTCACAGGGATTTATCGTACAGAAAAGCCACTTACGGTCGCGATTCAAAAAATTTCACTGAAGACCAAGTTGTAGAGGGGCACAAGCTCTATCGGAAGTGTGGTCTCAACATTTCATTCAGACCTACACTAAGTCCGCCAGACACCACGAAGCTCCCCAGAAAACCACTATAATTCACTTTAAACTAACAGAGAAGCCACTTAAGTTCGAGATTCGATAAATTTCACTGCCAACCAAGTTGTAGAGTGCAGAAAACTCTATCGGAAATGTGCCCTCGACATTGCCGTAACACCTACAATAAGTCCGCCAGACGCCGTAAAGGTCACTTCTCATACAAAATCGTTTCTAGCTTGTTTAAGATCTGCGACGTGCGCAGCACGTCGCAGATCTTAAACCTGGGTCAGAAAAGCTATAACCTACATTGTTTAAGATCTGCGACGTGCTGCGCACGTCGCAGATCTTAAACCTGGGTCAGAAAAGCTATAACCTATATTGTTTAAGATCTGCGACGTGCTGCGCACGTTGCAGATCTTAAACCTGGGTCAGTAAAGTTACAACCTACCTTGTTTAAGATCTGCGACGTACTGCGCACGTCGCAGATCTTAAACCAGGGTCAGAAAAGCTATAACCTACCTTGAACCAGGGTCAGTTAATTTATGCGGGGCGGCGCGGGGCAGGCTCAAAGGGGCTTTTCGTACAGAAAAGCCACTTACGGTCGAGATTAAAAAAATTTCACTGAGGACAATGTTGTAGAGGGCCACAAGCTCTATCGGATGTGTGGCCTCAGAATTTCATTCAGACCTACACTAAGTCCGCCAGATGCCACGATGCTTACCTGAAAACCACTATAATTCACTTCAAACTCACAGAAAAGCCACTTAAGTTCGAGATTCGAAAAATTTCAATTACGACAATGTTGTAGAGCGCAAAAAACTATATCGGGTCGGGATTAGGGCCTCAAATTTTCATTCAGACCTACACTAAGTCCGCCAGACGTCAGAAAGCTCACTTCTCATACAAAATCGCCTCGTTTTTCGCCTAAAAACCTGTTTCCTCTCCACTGGATTTTCCACGTTATTATTTACCCAACGTAGGTGGTTTCAGAGCTGGATACTCGTTAAGGTCTAAGGTCCTAGCACCAAACGCCAAAAGTCGCAAAAAAACAGCGTAAGTTGCTCAAACACGCACGGTCTAAGTCCAGCTCTCGTTCAATTTCGACATTTTTTAGCCTTTCAAAAATACATTAAAATACTTATAAAAAACGTTGTTTTTTAGATTAAAATTGATATCTAAATTTCATGAAAAATAAATATTTTTAGCTCATAATATTGTAAAATATAGTTGTGTTAAAGTGCTTAATAATGTCAAATTTCTACATTTATTAGCCTGTCAAAAATACATTAAAATACTTATAAAAACATTGTTTCTAAGATTAAAATTGATAACTAAATTTCATGAAAAATACATATTTTTAGCTATTAATTTTGTAAAATATAGTTGTAGATAATATCAAAAGCTATTTAGCTACAGATATAAAGAAATATACTTCAATTTGTAGAAAAAAACAACTCTTCACTGATAACTAGCTAAAATCATTGAAAACACTACATTTTATGGGTTTATAGCAATATGATAAGTAAAACTACTTGTATAAATACAATAACGCTACAGTTTACAAGAAACTATGAAAAACGCTTGCAATATACCGTTATATCACAATAAATAACCTCTTACTCTTCTATTAATTAGCTTAATGTAATGTAAACTACTTATATGTGCAAATTATTCTAAAAAAAGG
Organism: Chionoecetes opilio; assembly: GCA_016584305.1. NCBI lineage: Eukaryota > Metazoa > Arthropoda > Malacostraca > Decapoda > Majidae > Chionoecetes > Chionoecetes opilio. Next base: position 318,653 of record JACEEZ010024156.1, read on the forward strand.
ATTGTATACTTCAATTTGTAGAAAATCAGCTATATATCACCGATAACTAGCTAAAATCATTGAAAAGAACACATTTTGAGGGTATAAAGCATTATCATAAGTTAAATTCCTTCTATTTATGATATAACACTACAATATACAAGAATCAATGAAAAACACGTGTAATATACTATTCTATCACAATATAGAGTCTCAAACTCCTATTATAATCTTACAGTAGCTTAAAATAGCATTTCCTAACGAAAACAACTATAATACCACATTTTGAATTTCTCTATCAAAAAAAGGGCAGAATAATTTCAATTTTCGACTTTTTTTATTATAAACAAAAATATATTAAAAAACTTGAAAGAACGTTGTTTTTAAGTTAAAAATTGATACCTCAATATCATGAAAAATACATATTTTAAGCTCATAATATTGCAAAATATAGTGTAGTAAAAGTGCTGAATATTGTCAAATTTCGACATTTTTTAACCTCTCAAAAATACATTAAAATACTTGAAAAAGCGTTGTTTTTAAGTTTAAAATTGATACCTAAATTTCATGAAAAATACATATTTTTCGCTATTAATTTTGTTAAATATAATTGTAACAAATTTCAAAAAGCTATATTAAAGCGTTATAAAGGAATATACTTCAATTTGTAGGAAAAAACAGCTATTCACTGATAACTAGCTAAAATCATTGAAAACACTAAATATAATGGGTTTATAGCAATATGATAAGTAAACTACTTGTATATAGACAATAACGCTACAGTTTACAAGAAACTATGAAAAACGCTTGCAATATACCGTTATATCACAATAAATAACCTCTTACTCTTCTATTTTATAGCTTAATGTAATGTAAGCTACTTATATGTGCAAATTATTCTAAAAAAAGGATTGTATACATCAATTTGTAGGAAAACAGCTATATATCACCGATAACTAGCTAAAATCATTGAAAATAACACATTTTGAGGATATTTAGCATTATCGTAAGGTAATTTCCTTCTATTTATGATATAACACTACAATTTACAAGAGACTATGAAAAACACGTGTAATATACAATTGTATCACAATATAGAGTCTCAAACTCCTATAGCTTACAGTAGTTTAAAATAGCATTTTCTAACGAAAACAACTATAATACAACATTGTGAAATTCTCTATCAAAAAAAGGGCTGAATAATGTCAATTTTCGACATTATTTAGCCTTTCAAAAATACATTAAAACACTTTAAAAAAATTGTCTTTAAGATTAAAATTAATACCTAAATTTCATGAAAAAAACATATTTTAAGCTCATAATATTGTAAAATATAATTGTGTAAAAGTGCTGCATAATGTCAAATTACGACATTTTTTAGCCTTTCAAAAATACATTAAAATACTTGAAAAAACGTTGTTTTTAAGATTAAAATTGATACCTAAATTTCATAAAAAATACATATTTTTAGCTATTAATTTTGTAAAATATAGTTGTAGCAAATATCAAAAGTTGCAGGGGCAAAAGGTAGCAAAAGGTGCGGGGCAAAGCCCTCGGGAATCCCGCACTCTAAATCAAGTGGTAGGGCCCCCTAGCCCAACTTTTTCTTATGGGGGTGGCCGGGGCGGTGCAGAGGCGGCGCCTGCCTGTCGAATTACTCCTAGGATCAACCTGCGGAGGGGTTCTTCGTGTGGGCTCGTGGAACGTTCTGAGCCTCTCAGACCATCATCGACTACCTCTCCTATCGGGCGAGCTCAGTAGGCTGAGGGTGGATATAGTGGGACTCTCTGAGACGAGGAGGCCTGTCAGTGGCGAGACTAGCAGTGGGGGTTACACCTACTACTGCTGCGGCATGAGCAATGGTCACCGTGTACGGGCAGTAGCTATAGGCGTCTCCAGCAAACTGCAGCCGTCAGTTGTTGGGGTTACTCCGGTTGATGAGCGTATAATGCGGGTGAGGATGAAACACACTCTGGGTTTCATGTCTCTTGTTGCAGTGTACGCTCCTACCGAGATGCGTAAAACTGAAGAGAAGGAGATGTTCTACGCCAAACTCGACTCTGTATTAGACCAGCGCCCTCCTCGGGACACACTCATTGTTTTGGGCGACTTCAATGCTACTACTGGCACTGTGAGAGATGGCTACGAGTTGTGTGTTGGTCCCCATGGCTCCGGTACCAGAAACACCAACAGTTCTCTGCTTCTGAACTTTGCAAGGTCCAGAACGTTGAGAATTGCAGGTTCTTGGTATCAGAGACCAGAGCTGCACCGCTGGACATGGTATAGTAATGCCGGAGGGGTAGCTAAGGAGATCGACCACATCCTCGTTAGTACTCGTTGGAGGATCCTCCAGAACTGCAGGGTTACCGGAGTGCTGAGTTCTCTGGAACAGATCACAGACTTGTTGTTGCTACACTTAAGCTTCATGTCAAGTCTAGAAGAATCTCATGAGGTAACTATACTGTGTTTCATCTTGAGAAACTGAAGGACTTGACATGTGCTCATGAGTATGCGGTGGCAGTCTCAAATCGGTTTGATGTGCTCGGTGCTCTCGGGGATCCTGTAGAACTGTGGGATACCTTCAAACGTGAAACTCTACAGGCTGCCAAGGAGTGTATTGGGGAGCGCCCGAGGTCAAGGCGTGGTTTTGTCTCGACGGAGACGCTGGAGAAAATCGAGGAGAGTCGCGCTGCCAGGCTGGCTGGGAACCGGGACCAGCAGAGGGCTCTGTCACGCCGGACTAGAACCCTCCTGAGGAGAGACAAGGAGAGGTATGATAGGAGTCTCGCTGAGGATGTCGAGGGTCATTTGAACGCTAATGACCTCCGACCCGCCTACCGAGCTCTGAAGAAGCTCCGTTCCAAGTCTCCTTCTCGGGCGAGTGCTATTCGAACAGCAGATGGGCGCCTCGTGTCGGACATGGATGGGCTGATGGCTCGTTGGGCTGAGTACTTTGGGCAGTTGTTCACGGTGGACCCTCCAATTGAGCAGCTTCACACCACTGGATTACAGGCAGTGGATGCCGATCCTCCCATTGACGAAAACGCACCCTCTCTTGACGAAGTCAGAGAGGCTGTAGCAAAGTTGAAGGGTGGAAAGGCAGCTGGTGTTTGTAATATCAGTGCGGAGCTCCTCAAAGCTGGGGGTGAGGCCATGATCCGCGGGTTGCATGCTGTCCTGACTGCCGTGTGGCAGTCAGGTACCATTCCTCCTGACTGGAAAAGGGGGCACGTCGTCCCTATCTGGAAAGGGAAAGGGGACCGTCAGGACTGCAACAATTACCGCGGTATTACACTGTTCAGCGTACCAGGCAAGGTGCTTGCCCATCTATTGCTGACACGAATTCGCAGTCATCTGGTGAAGCATCAGAGACCTCAGCAGTCTGGGTTCACGCCTGGTAAGTCAACAATGGACCGTATCCTAGCGCTTCGTGTCCTGGTGGAACGCCGACGTGAGTTTCGAAGGGAGATGCTTGCAGCCTATGTTGATCTCAAGAAGGCGTTTGACTCAGTGCATCGTGAGTCACTCTGGGATCTTCTGCGACTTCGAGGGATTCGTGCAAGGACTATTGGTTTGATAACCGGTCTGTATTCTGGGACTGAGAGTGCTGTGAAGTGTGGGGCAGGTGTATGTACCTGCTTCTTTCCTGTGAATACAGGAGTGAGGAAAGGGGGCGTCCTTGCCCCATCACTTTTCAACGCTTGTATGGACTGGGTATTGGACAAAGCTGTAGATCAAAGTGATTGTGGAGCATCCGTCGGCAAAACCAAGATCACTGATCTTGTTTTTGCCGATGATGCAGTAATCTTTGCTGAGTCGCTGGAGGTCCTGGTGATGGCTCTCGAGGCGCTGCAACCCGCCAGGGTGACGCGGTGGTAGAATCACGGACTGGGTTGCAGGTCCCTGCGCCATTCGTCAGCGGTTCGAGTCCCAAATTGTCCTGGTGTGGTGGCGTTTGTATAGTCAATAACCTTGTTTTGTTGGTACTTGCAAGGTCTAGATAGGATCAAGTATCTTATCTATATCGAGGCGTGCACGAGGAGGCAAAGCCTTTGGACTTGAGGTCTCCTGCTCAACCAAGTCCAGGTGTTTGGAGACTACTAGATGAAGCAGTACAGTCTGTTCATGCGTGTGGTGAGGAATTGAGATCTGGAAGTTTTACATACCTGGTAGCGCAGTCCATAATGCGGCGGGTCACGTCAAGAAGCCTTACGGTGGATTGCATAGCCCACGGTGTTGGACTCGCTCAGCGGAGTATTTGGCGTTTTCGTACCTGTGCAGGAGGACAAGATCCCGGATCTTTATGTCGTGTGATCCCTGTCTTACTCTATGGTTGTGAGACATGGACACTAAATAGTGACTTGAAGAGACGAATCAATGCCTTTGGTAGTAAGTGTCTTCGCAGAGCCATGGGGTATCGGTGGGATGATTACGTGTCAAATCAGCGATTGCACCGTGAGACTGAATCGAGGCCTATTACCTGCATAGTCCGTCAGCACCAACTTCGGCTATATGGGCATGTGGCAAGCTACCCTGAAACCGATCCTTCCCATCGGGTTGTTTCTATGAGAGACAATCCGGCGTGGAGGAGGACAAGGGGGCGCCCACAAGGCTCGTGGCTGGGGCAAGTTGACGTTTCTTGCCGAGAGCTGCTTGGTATGGGAAAGGAGCCTGCATGGGAGCTCGCGCGTGGTGACCACCGGGAGTGGCGTTGTAGGGTGGGCGAGGCGACGTGCCCCCCGGCGTATGCCCCCAATGATTGATTGAAACAGCAAAAAGCAATATTAAAGCGATATAAAGGAATATACTTCAATTTGTAGGAAAAAACAATTCTTCACTGATAACTAGCTAAAATCATTCAAAACACTACATTTTATGGGTTTATAGCAATATGATAAGTAAAACTACTTGTATATATACAATAACGCTACAGTTTACTGTAAGCTTATCATAGGAGTTTAAGATTCTATATTGTGATACAATTGTATATTACACGTGTTTTTCATAGTTTCTTGTAAATTGTAGTGTTCTATCATAAATAGAAGGAATTTAACTTATGATAATGCTTTATACCCTTAAAATGTGTTCTTTTCAATGATTTTAGCTAGTTATTGGTGATATACAGCAGTTTTCCTGCAAATTGAGGTATACAATCCTTTTTTAGAGTAATTTGCACCTATAAGTAGCTTACATTACATTAAGCTAATAAATAGAAGAGTAAGAGGTTATTTATTGTGATATAACGGTATATTGCAAGCTTTTTTCATAGTTTCTTGTAAACTGTAGCGTTATTGTACATATACAAGTAGTTTTATTTATCATACTGCTATAAACCCATAAAATGTAGTGTTTTCAATGATTTTAGCTAGTTATCAGTGAAGAGTTGTTTTTTTCTACAAATTGAAGTATATTTCTTTATATCTGTAGCTAAATAGCTTTTGATATTTGCCACAACTATATTTTACAAAATTAATAGCTAAAAATATGTATTTTTCATGAAATTTAGGTATCAATTTTAATCTTACAAACAATGTTTTTTTCAAGTATTTTAATGTATTTTTGAAAGGCTAATAAATGTCGAAATTAGACATTACTAAGCATTTTACACAGCTATATTTTACAATATTATGAGCTAGAAATATGTATTTTTCATGAAATTTAGGTATCAATTTTAATCTTAAAAACAACGTTTTTTGATATATTTTAATGTATTTTTGAGAGGCTAAAAAATGTCGAATTTTGACATTATTCAGCACTTTTACACAACTATATTTTACAATATTATGTAGGAGCTGAAAATATGTATTTTTCATGAAATTTAGGTATCAAATTTAATCTTAAAAACAACGTTTTTTCAAGTGTTTTAATGTATTTTTGAAGGGCTAAAATATGTCGAAAATTGACATTATTCAGCCCTTTTTTTGCTAGAGAAATTCAAAATGTGGTATTATAGTTGTTTTCGTTAGAAAATGCTATTTTAAACTACTTTAAGCTTATAATAGGAGTTTGAGACTCTATATTGTGATACAATTGTATATAACACGTGTTTTTCATAGTCTCTTGTAAATTGTAGTGTTATATCATAAATAGAAGGAATTTACCTTACGATAATGCTTTATACCCTCAAAATGTGTTCTTTTCAATGATTTTAGCTAGTTATCGGTGATATATAGCTGTTTTTCTACAAATTGAAGTATACAATCCTTTTCTTAGAATAATTTGCACCTATAAGTAGCTTACATTACATTAAGCTATAAAATAGAAGAGTAAGAGGTTATTTATTGTGATGTAACGGTATATTGCAAGCGTTTTTCATAGTTTCTTGTAAACTGTAGCGTTATTGTATATATACAAGAAGTTTTACTTATCATATTGCTATAAACCCATAAAATGTAGTGTTTTAAATGATTTTAGCTAGTTATCAGTGAAGAGCTGTTTTTTCTACAAATTGAAATATATTCCTTTATATCGCTAGCTAAATAGCTTTTGATATTTGCTACAACTATATTGTACAAAATTAATAGCTAAAAATATGTATTCTGTATGAAATTTAGGTATTGCTTATTTTAGCTAGTGAAGAGCTGTTTTTTCCTACAAATTGAAGTATATTCCTTTATATCGCTTAAAATTGCTTTTTGATATTTGCTACAACTATATTTTACAAAATTAATAGCTAAAAATATGTATTTCTCATGAAATTTAGGTATCAATTTTAATCTTACAAACAATGTTTTTTTCAAGTATTTTAATGTATTTTTGAAAGGCTAATAAATGTCGAAATTAGACATTACTAAGCATTTTACACAGCTATATTTTACAATATTATGAGCTAGAAATATGTATTTTTCATGAAATTTAGGTATCAATTTTAATCTTAAAAACAACGTTTTTTGATATATTTTAATGTATTTTTGAGAGGCTAAAAAATGTCGAATTTTGACATTATTCAGCACTTTTACACAACTATATTTTACAATATTATGTAGGAGCTGAAAATATGTATTTTTCATGAAATTTAGGTATCAAATTTAATCTTAAAAACAACGTTTTTTCAAGTGTTTTAATGTATTTTTGAAGGGCTAAAACATTTCGAAAATTGACATTATTCACCCTTTTTTTGATAGAGAAATTCAAAATGTGGTATTATAGTTGTTTTCGTTAGAAAATGCTATTTTAAACTACTGTAAGCTTATAATAGGAGTTTGAGACTCTATATTGTGATACAATTGTATATCACACGTGTTTTTCATAGTCTCTTGTAAATTGTAGTGTTATATCATAAATAGAAGGAATTTACCTTACGATAATGCTTTATACCCTCAAAATGTGTTCTTTTCAATGATTTTAGCTAGTTATCGGTGATATATAGCTGTTTTTCTACAAATTGAAGTATACAATCCTTTTCTTAGAATAATTTGCACCTATAAGTAGCTTACATTACATTAAGCTATAAAATAGAAGAGTAAGAGGTTATTTATTGTGATGTAACGGTATATTGCAAGCGTTTTTCATAGTTTCTTGTAAACTGTAGCGTTATTGTATATATACAAGTAGTTTTACTTATCATATTGCTATAAACCCATAAAATGTAGTGTTTTAAATGATTTTAGCTAGTTATCAGTGAAGAGCTGTTTTTTCTACAAATTGAAATATATTCCTTTATATCGCTAGCTAAATAGCTTTTGATATTTGCTACAACTATATTGTACAAAATTAATAGCTAAAAATATGTATTCTGTATGAAATTTAGGTATTGCTTATTTTAGCTAGTGAAGAGCTGTTTTTTCCTACAAATTGAAGTATATTCCTTTATATCGCTTAAAATTGCTTTTTGATATTTGCTACAACTATATTTTACAAAATTAATAGCTAAAAATATGTATTTCTTATGAAATTTAGGAATCAATTTTAATCTTACAAACAACGTTTTTGCAAGTATTTTAATGTATTTTTGAAAGGCTAAAAAATGTCGAAATTTGACATTATTCAGCACTTTTACACAACTATATTATACAATATTATGAGCTTAAAATATGTATTTTTCATGAAATTTCGGTATCAATTTTAATCTTAAAAACAACATTTTTTCAAGTGTTTTAATATATTTGTGAAGGGCTAAAACATTTCGAAAATTGACATTATTCAGCCCTTTTTTTGATAGAGAAATTCAAAATGTGGTATTATAGTTGTTTTCGTTAAAAAATGC
>JACEEZ010024157.1:0-33693 GCA_016584305.1 Chionoecetes opilio
AAAAAAACAATTTTTTTTATTTTTTTAAATTTATTTTTATTTGGCTTTTTAAAAACCCAAAAAAATTAGTTTTTTCAAGATTTTACCTAGTTTTTCAGTGATATATAGCTTTTTTCCAAAAATTGGAAGTAAAAAATCCTTTTTTTTAAAAAAAATTTTAACCTAAAAGTATTTAAACATTACATTAACTTTTAAAATAGAAAAGAAAGGGGGTTTATTTTTTGTGATTACGGAAAATATTGAAAACGTTTTTATAGTTTTTTTAAAAACTGTAGCGTTATTGAATATATCCCAAGTATTTTTACTTTTTTCTTTTTGAAAAAACCCCAAAAAATTTTTAGTGTTTTCAATGATTTACCTATTTATCGGTGAAAATATAGCGGGTTTTCCCTAAAAATTTGGAAGTTTTAAACCCCTCTTTTTGAAAAATTTTGGACCTAAAAGTAGCTTACATTACTTTAAATTTAAAATAGAAGGGATAAGGGGTTTTTTTATTGTGTAAAAAGGGTATATTGCAAGCGTTTTTTAGTTTTTTTAAAAATGTAGCTTTATTGTTATATAAAAAAGTAGTTTTCTTTCAAAATTGCTAAAAACCCCATAAAATGTAGTTTTTTCAATGATTTTAGTATTTATCGGTGATATATAGCTTTTTTTTTCCTAAAAATTGAAGTTACAATCCCCCTTTTTAGAAAAATTTGCCCCCTATAAGTAGTTCATTCTTTAAACCTTTAAATAAAAGGGAGTAAGGGGTTATTTATTGTGATATAAGGGTATATTGAAAGCTTTTTTTAAATTTTTCAAAAAATTTTTGGGCGTTATTGTATTTTTACAATTATTTTTAAATTTATTTTTGCTAAAAACCCAAAAAGTAGGGGTTTTAAAATAAATTTTAGCTATTTTTCGGTGATATTAGCTGTTTTTCCTAAAATGAAGTATAAAATTTTTTTTTAGAAAAATTTGCACCTATAAGTAGTTTACATTACATTAAGAAATTAAATAGAAGAGTAAGGGGTTTTTTATTGTGATAAAAAGGTATATTGCATGCGTTTTTCATAGTTTTTTTAAAAACTGTAGCGTTTTTTGTATTATCCCAAAAAGTTTTCCCTTTTTTAATATTGCTATAAACCCATAAAATGTAGTGTTTTCAATGATTTTAGCTATTTTTTGGTGATTTTTTAGCTTTTTTTCCAAAAAATTGAAGTTCCAATCTTTTTTTAAAATTAATTTGCACCTATAAGTAGTTTACAAAAGTTAAAACCCTAAAAAATAAAGAGTAAAAAGGTTTTTTTTTTGGATAAAAAGGGGAATATTCAGCTTTTTTTCTAGTTTTTTGTAAACTTTTAGGGGTTATTGAAATATATAAAAGTATTTTTTTACTTTTTCATATTGCTATAAACCCAAAAAAATGTAGTGTTTTCAATGAATTAGCCCCTTTATGGTGTTTTAAAATGCTGTTTTCTAAAAATTTGGGAAGTATAAAACCCTTTTTTTAGAAAAATTTTGCCCATAAGTAGCTTACATTACTTTAAAGTAAAAAAATAAAAGAGTAGGGGTTTTTTATTGGAAAAAATAAACCTTTTTATATTTCAAACGTTTTTTTAAAAAATAGTTTTTTTTGTTAAACCCCTTGTGGTTTAATTTTGGGGTTTTTATATAAAAGGGTTTTCCGGGAAAAAATTCAAAAATTTCCCCTATAAAGCCATAAATTGAAAAATTGGGTTAAAGGGGTTATTTATTTTTTGGGGATTTTATAGCTGTTTTTTTAAATTAGGAAGTAATTACAAGAGTTTTACTTATCTTTTTAAAAAAGTTTGTTTTAAAGAAAAGCTTTATCCGGGGGGGAAAAGCTGTTTACAAATAAAGAAAAATCCTTTTTGAATTTTTTAAATTATGTTAAATTGTATATAAAAAAAAAATAAAAGGGGGTTTTTTAGTATATGGGTTAGAAGCTTTTTTCATAGTTTCTTGTAAACCCTTTGCGATAATTTTAAATATATGAAAAGTATTTTTAACTTACATATTGCTAAAAACCCCCATAAAAGGGTGGGGTTTTTTCAATATATTGCTAATTTTTGGTGATATACAGCGTTTTTCTAAAAATTGTAGTATAAAAAACCCTTTTTTTAGAAAAATTTGCCCCTAAAAGAAAGTTTACTTACATTATCCTATTAAATAAAAAGAAAAGGGGTTCCCCCCATTTTTTTTTTGTGATATAACGGTAAAATTTGCAGGCTTTTTTTTCATTTTTTTCTTGTAAACTTTTAGCGTTTTTTTGTATGGGATACAAGTATTTTTATTTATAAATTATTGCTAAAAACCCAATAAAATGTAGGGGTTTTCAATGATATTAGCTTTTTTTTTTCGGTGATATATAGTTTGGTTTTTTCCTAAAAATTAAGTATACAATCCTTTTTTTAGAAAAATTTTGCCCTATAAGTAGTTTACATTACATTAAGCTAAAAAATAGAAGAGAAAAGGGGTTTTTATTGTGATAAAAAAGGTATATACAAGGGGGTTTTTGGGTATTTTCTTGTAAACTGTGCTTTATTGTAAAACTTTTTATTTAAAAGGGGGGTTTTGGGGGTTTTTTACTTATCAAAATTGCTAAAAACCCCTTTAAAATGTAGTGAAAATGATTTTAGTTTTTATGGGTTGATAAATAGCTTTTTTTCCTAAAAATTTTGAAGTATAAAATCCCTTTTTAGAATTTTTGGGGCCAACCTTTTTTTTTTAAAAGTAGCTTACATTACATTAAGTTTATTAAATAGAAGGGGGGTAAGGTTATTTATTGGGATAAAAAGGTAAAATTGAAAACATTTTAAATAGTTTCTTGTAAACTTTTACGTTATTGTTTTTATAAACAATTATTTTCCTTATCATATTCCCTTATAAACCCATAAAATTAGTTTTTTCAATGATATTAGCTAATTATCGGTGATATATAGCTTTTTCCCTAAAAATTGAAGTATACAATCCTTTTTTTCGAAAATTTTGCCCCCATAATAGCTTACTTACATTAAGCAAATTTAAATATAAAAAGAAGAGGTTATTATTGTGATTAAAGGTATATTGCAAGGGGTTTTTTCATAGTTTCTTGTAAACTGAAAAGCGTTATTGTATTTTAAAAACAAGTATTTTTTAAATTATTATTTTGTTTATAAACCCTTTTTAAATGGTATTGTTTTCAATGTTTTTTAGTATTTTATCATTTTGATATATGCTGTTTTTTTTAAAAATTGAAGCATACACCCTTTTTTTAAGAATAAGGGTACCCTTTATAAGTACTTCCATTAAAATTAAAGCTAAAAAATTAGAAGAGTAAGGGGTTTAATTTTATTTTTGAAATAACGGTATATTCCCAAGCTTTTTTTTCATGGTTCTTGAAAACTGAGGGGTTATTGTATATATACCAAGTATTTTAAAACTTATCAGATTGCTATAAACCCATAAAATTTTTGTTTTTTAAATGATTTTTAGCTTTTTTATGGTGATATTAGCTTTTTTCCCTACAAATTGAAGTAAAAAATCCTCTTTTTAGAATAATTTGCACCTACAAGTAGCTTACATTACTTTTATCCTAATAAATACAAGAGTAAGAGGGTTATTTATTTTGATAAACGGTATATTGCAAGCGTTTTTCATAGTTTCTTAAAAACTGTAGCGTTATTGTATATATACAAGTAGTTTTACTTATCATATGCTATAAACCCAAAAATTTTGTAGTGTTTTCAATGATATTAGCTATTTATCGGTGATATTTTAGCGTTTTGCCTATAAATTGAAGTATACAATCCTTTTTTTAGAAAAAATTTGCACCTATAAGTAGCTTACATTACATTACATAATAAATAGTAAGAGTAAGAGTTATTTATTGTGATATACGGTATAATTGCAAAGCGTTTTTTCATAGTTCTTGTAAACTGTAGCGTTATTGTATATACAAGTAGTTTTACTTATTAATATGCATAAACATAAAATGTATGTTTCAATGATTTTACTAGTTATCAGTGAATATAGCTGTTTTCCTACAAATAGAAGTATATAATCCTCTTTTTAGAATAATTTGCACCTATATTGCTTACATTACATTAGTTATTTAAATAGAAGGTAAGGTTATTTATTGTATAAACGGTAATTGCAATCGTTTTCATAGTTTTCCTTCTAAACTGTGCGTTATTGTATTATACAAGTAGTTTTAATCCTTTTTAGTATAAACCATAAAATGTAGTAGTTTTCAATGATTTCTACCTAGATACAGTGATATATGCTGTTTTCCTAGAAATGAACGTATAAATCCTTTTTTTTTTAGAAAATTTGACCTATAAGTAGCTTACATAATTAAGCTATTAATAGAAGAGAGGAGGCTTATTAATTTGTGTATTAAGGTATATTGCAGGTTTTTCATAGTTTTTAAACTGTTAGCGTTATTAATAATATACAATTTTTACTATATATTGCCTATAAAATCATAAAATGTAGTGTTTTAAATGATATTAGCTATTTATCGTGATATATACTGTTTTCTACAAATTGAAGTTACAATACTTTTTTTAGAATATTTGCATCATATAAAGTAGCTTACATTATCATAAGCTATTAAATAAAAGTAGAGGTTTTATTTGTTGACCTAACGTACATTGCAAGCGTTTTTCCATAGATTCTTCTAAAATGACCGTTTTGTATATATACAAGTATTTTTCCTTAAGAATTGCTATAAAACCCATAAAGTGTAGTGTTTTAATGATTATAAGTATTATAGTTGATTAATAGCTCTTTTCTACAATTGAGTATAAAATACTCTTTTTAATAATTTGCACCGAAAAGTAGCTTTACATTATTACTATTAAATAGAGAGTAATGAGTTATTTTCTGGATATAAGGTATAAATGCAATCGTTTTTCATAGTTTGCTAAAACTGTAGCTTATTGAATAATACAAGTAGTTTGTTATTTATATTATTATAAACCCTAAATGTAGGTTTTCAATGATTTTACCTAGTTATCAGTGATATATAGCTTTTACTACAAATGGAGTATAAAATCCTCTTTTTAGAAATAATATGGACCTATAAGTAGCTTAACATTACATAAGCTATTGAATAGAAGTAGGTTTATTTATTGTGATATAACGGTTATATTGCAAAGCTTGTTTTTCATAGTTTCTTAAAACTGTAGCGTTATGTATATATACAAGTAGTTTTACTTATATATTGCTTAAAGCCTCATAAAATGTAGTTTTCAATGATATTAGCTAAATATCGTGATATAACAGTGTTTTCCTAAAATTGAAAGTATAACAATTCTTTTAATGATAATTTGCACCTATAAGTAGCTTTACATACATTATCTAATATAAAAAGTAAAGGTTATTTATTGTGATTAACGTATATTGCACGTTTTTCATAGTTACTTAAAAATGTAGCGTTATTGTATTATACAAGTATATTTACTTTATCATATTGCTATAAACCCATAAAATGTAGGTTTTCAATGATATTAGCTATTTATCGGTGATATATAGCTGTTTCCTCAAAATTGAAGTTCAATTTCATTTTTTTAGAATATTTGCACTATAAGTAGCTTTACATTACATTAAGTATTAAATAGAAGTTTAGAGGTATTTATGGATGATAATAACGTATACTTGCAAGCGTATTTATAAGGTTACTTCTTAAACTGTGCGTTATTGTATATATCAAGTAGTTTTACTATTATATTGCTATAAAACCATAAATGTAGTGTTATTCAATGTATTATAGCTAGTTATAGTGATAAATAGCTGTTTTCTACAAATTGAAGCTAAAATCCCTTTTAGAATCATTTGCACCTATAAGTAGCTTACATTACATTAAGCTATTAAATAGAAGTTAGAGGTTATTTATTGTGATATATACGTTATATTGCAATCGTTTGTACAGGTTTTTTCTAATCTGTAGCGTTATTGTATATATACAAGAAGTTTTACTTGTTAATTGCTATAAACATAAAGTAGTGTTTTCATGATTTTACCTAAGTCTATCATGATATATAGCTGTTTTCTACTAAAGAATATAAAAGTCCTTTTTGTGAATAATTTCACCTATAAGTAGCATACATTTTATTAAGCTATTACATAAAGAGTAAGAGGTTATTAATATTGTGATATAACGGTATTATTGCAATGCGTTTTGCAATATAGTTTCTTCTAAACTGTAGCGTTATTGTATATATACAATAGTTTTATTATTATATTGCTATAAACCCATAAAATGTAGTGTTTTCAATGATTTTAGCTAGTTATCAGTGATATATAGCTGATTTCTTACAAATTGAAGTATACAATCCTTTTTTAGAATAATTTACCCTATAAGTATCTTACATTACATTAAGCTAATAAATAGAAGAAAAGAGGTTATTTATTGTGATATAACGGTATATTGCAAGCGTTTTTCATGTTTCTTGTAAACTGAAGCGTTATTGTTTATTTACAAGTACTTTTACTTTCAGATTGCTATAAACCCATAAAATGTAGTGTTTTCAATGATTTAGCTATTTATCGTATATAGACTGTTTTCCTACAAAATTGAAGTATAAAATCCTCTTTTTAGAATAATTTGCACCTATAAGTAGCTTACATTACATTAAGCTATTAAATAGAAGAGTAAGAGGTTATTTATTGTGATATAACGGTATATTGCAAGCGTTCTTCATAGTTTCTTGTAAACTGCAGCGTTATTGTATATATACAAGTAGTTTTATTATTCATATTGCTATAAACCCATAAAATGTAGTGTTTTCAATGATATTAGCTATTTATCGGTGATATATAGCTGTTCTCCTACAAATTGAAGTATACAATCCTTTTTTTAGAATAATTTCCACCTATAATGTAGCTACATTACATAAACTAAAGAATAGAATTTTGTAGGAACGGTTATTTATTGTGATATAAGTTATTAAAGCAAGCGTTTTATAGTTTCTTGTAAACTGTAGCGTTATTGTTATAACCAAGTAGTTTACTTATCATATGCTATAAACATTAAAATGTGTTTATCATTGATATTTACGCTATTTATCGTAAAATTTATTAGCTGTTTTCCTAAAAATTGAAGTATACATCCTTTTTTTAGAATAATTTGCACCATAAGTAGTTATATTACATTAAGCTAATAAAAGCAAAGTAAGAAGTTTTTTATTGGCTATAAAGGTATATTGCAAGGTTTTATTCATAGTTTCTTGTAAACGTAGCGTATTGTTTATATACAAGTAGTTTTACTTTCATATTGACTATAAATCCCATAAAATGTAAGTGTTTCAATGATATTTAGCTATTTATTGGTGCATTTATAGCTGTTTTATACAATTGAAGTATACATCCTTTTTTTAGAATAATTTGCACCTATAAGTAGCTAAAATTACATTAAGCTAATATGAAGAGTAAGAGGTTTTATTGTGATATAAAGGTATTATAAGCGTTTTTCAATAGTTAAACTTGTAATTCTGTGCTTTATGTATTTATCAAGTATTTATTATCGATTGCTATAAACCCATAAAATGTAGTGTTTTCAATGATATTAGCTAATTTGTACGGTAATATAGCTGTTTTCCTACAAATTGAAGTATAAAATCCTATTTTTTAGAATAATTGCACATAGTACTTACATTTCATTAACTATTAAATGGAAGAGTAAGAGTATTTTTATTTTGATATAACGGTATATTGCAAGCGTTTTTCATAGTTTACTTTAACTGTAGGATTATGTATATATACAAGTAGTTTTACTATCATATGCCATACCCATAAAAATTGTAGTGTTTTCAATGATATTAGCTATATTATCGATGATAATAGCTGTTTTTCTACAAATAATGAGTATACAATCCTTTTTTTGAATAATTTTGCACTATAAGTACTTACTTAATTATCATAATAAATAGATGAGTAAGAGGTGTATTTATTGGATATAACGGTATAGTTGCAGCGTTTTTCGATATTTCTTGTAAACTTTACGATATTGTATATATGCAAAGTTAGTTTTACTATTTCATATGCTATAAACCTTACAAATGTAGTTTTCAATGAATAAGCTAATTATCGTGATATAACAGCTGTTTTCCTACAATTGTTAGTATTAAATCCTTTTTAGAATAATTGCACCTATATAAGTAGCTTACATTACATTATCTATTAAATAAAGAGTAAGGGTTTATTTATTGTGATATTAACGGTATATTGCAGCGTTTTTCATATTTTTTTAAACTGACGTTATTTGTATATTATACAAGTAGTTTTACTTATCTATTGCTATAAAACCCATAAAAATGTAGTGTTTTCAATATATTAGGATTTATTCGGTGATAATAGCTTTTTCTTTACAATTGAAGTATACAATCCTTTTTTTAGATATTTGCACCTATAAGTAGCTTACATTACATAAGCTATAATTAGAAGAGTATAGTTATTTATTGGTGATATAAAGGTATATAGCCAAAATTTTCGTAATTCTCTTGTTAGAACTGTAGCGTTTTGTATACGTTATATATATACAAGTAGTTTTAAATATATAATTTTATTGGCTAAAGTAATCCTTAAATTGTAGTGTTAATGATATTAGCTATTTATCGGTATAAATAGCTGTTTTCCTACATATTGAAGTATAAAACCTCATTTTTAGAATTAATTTGCACTATAAGTGCTTACATACATTTAGCTATTAAATAGAAGAGTAGGAGGTTTTTATTGGAATATTAACGTATATTGCAAGCGTTTTTCATATTTATGAAACTGTAGCGTTATTGTATATATACAATAGTTTTATTATCATATTGCTATAATACCCTAAAATGTAGTGTTTCAATGATATTAGCTATATTACATAGTGATATATAGCTGTTTCCCTAAAATTGAGTATACAATCTTTTATGATAAATTCACCTATAAGTACTAACATTACATTATCCTAATAAATCAAGAGTAGAGGATATTTATTGTGACTATAACTGTTATATTGCATTAGCGTTATATATGAGTTTCATTTATAAAAATGTAGCGTATTGTATATATCAAGTAGTTTTTACTTATCATATGGCTATAAACCCATAAATGTATTGTTTTCAATGATATTACTATTTATCGTGAACTATAGCTGTTTTCCTACAAATTGAATAACAATCCTTTTTTAGAATAATTTTTCACCTAAAAGTAGCTTACATTACATTATCTTTATAAATAGAAGCTAAGAGGTTATTTATGTGATATAACGGTATATTGCAACGTTTTTGCATAGTTTTTTGTAAACGTGTATGCTGTTTTTGCTATTAACTCATAAAATGTAGGTTGTTTTCAATGATTTAGTAGTTATCTATGTATAAACATAAAGCTGTTTTCTTTACAATTGATATACATCTTTTTGTTAGATAATGTATCACACTATAAGTATATCCTTTAAATACATTAAGCTATAATAGACGATAAGAGGTTTATATTATTTGATAAAGGTATATTGCAAGCGGTTTTTCATAGTTTTGTAACTGAAGCGTTATTGTATATATACAAGTATTTTACTTATCAATTGCTATAATTCAATAAAATTTAGTGTTTTCAATATGTGTTTTCTTCATATTTATCAGATCTTTTATAGAACTTGTTTCCTACAAATTGAAGTATAAAATCTTGTGTTTAGAGATTAATTTGCACCTATATGTAGCTTTACAATTTACATTAGCTATTATAGAAGGTAAGGTTATTATTGTGATATACGTTATATTTGCAGCGTTTTTATAATTTCTTGTAAACTGTAGTGTTTATTGTATATATTCATAGGTTTTACTTATATATTTGCTATAAACCATAAAATGTAGTGTTTACAATGATTTCTAATAGTTATCAGTGATATATTAATGCTGATTCCTACATAATTGTAAGTATATAAGTCTATTTAGGAATTAATTTTTGCAAACTTACTATTGTATATCTTAATTAATTAACTAATAATAGAAAGCTAATAAGAGGTTTAATGATTGGGATTATAACGGTATATTGCGTTCTACAATTGGATTTTTCAATAGCTCTTTTGAAACTGCTACGTTAATGTATATATACAAGTAGTTTTACTATACATGAAGCTATAAACATTAAATGTATTGTTTTCATATGATATTAGCTTTTAAATGTGGTATTTATAGCTAGTGTTTTTATTTGTTAACTCCATACAAATTGAAGTTATAAATCCTTTTTTTAGAATAGTTTGCACTATAAGTATCTTACAATTAAATTAAGCTATTAATAGAAGAGTTAGAGGTTAATTTATTGTGATATAAAGGTATATAGCAAGAGTTTTTCATAGTTTTCTTTGTAAATGTAGCGTTATTGTAACGTTTATAGTTTTACAAGTAGTTTTACTTATCATAATGCTAAAACCCTTAAAGTAGTGTTAAGATATAGCTATCTGGATTATATTAGGTTTCTACAATTGAAGTATAAAATCCTTTTTTAGAAAATTGCACCAATAATAGACTTACATTACATTAACTATTAAATAGAAGAGTAGAGGTTATTTATTGGGAATAACGTATATGCAAGCGTTTTTCATAGTTTCTGAAACTGTAGGTTTCGTCTAATTATTGTATATATACAAGTAGTTTTACTTATCATATTGCTATAAACCCATAAAATGTAGGTTTTTCAATGATATTAGCTAATTATCGGTGATTACAGCTGTTTTTACTTACAATTGTATATAAAATCTCTTTTTAGAATAATTTGCACCTATAAGTAGCTTACATTACATTAAGCTAATAAATAGAAGAGTAAGAGGTTATTTATTGTGATATAACGGTATATTGCAAGTGTTTTCATAGTTTCTTCTAAACTGTAGCGTTATTGTATATATACAAGTAGTTTTACTTATTATATTGCTATAAACCCATAAAATGTTGTGTTTTCAAAGATTTTAGCTAGTTATCAGAGATATATAGCTGTTTTCCTACAAATTGAAGTATACAATCCTTTTTTTAGAATAATTTACACCTATAAGTATCTTACATTACATTAAGCTAATAAATAGAAGAATAAGAGGTTATTTATTGTGATACAACGGTATATTGCTAAGCGTTTTACATAGTTTTCTTGTAAACTGAAGCGTTTTATTTATTATACAAGTAGTTTTAACTTATCAGATTGCATAAACCCTAAAATGTATGTTTTCATGATATTTAGCTATTTAAATTCGTGATATAACTTTCTCCTAGAAATTGAAGTATATACATCCTTTTTTAAGATAATTTGCACTTATAGTAGTTTTCATTAATTAAGCGTTAATTGGAAGAGTTAAGAGTTTATTTATTGTGATAAACGTATTATTGCAAGGTTTTTACATAGTTTCTTGAACTGTAGCGTTATTGTATATACAATAGTTTATTTCATATTGCTATTAACCGATAAAATGTTTGTTTTCAATGATAATTAGCTATTTACGGGATATATACTGTTTCTCTACAAATTGAACGTATACATCCTTTTTTTAGAATAGTTTGCACCTATAAGTATCTTACATTACTTAAGCTAATAAATAAATGAGTAAGGTTTATTTATTTTGATAAAGGTATATGCAAGCGTTTTTTAAAGTTCTTGTAACTGTATCGTTATTGTATACGTCATTATATAGTTTAAGTATTTTACATTATCATAATGCTATAAGCTCCTAAAATGTAGTTTAATGATATTAGCTTTTATAGTGATATATAGCTGTTTTCCTACAAATTATTAATAAGGAGAGTCCTCTTTTTAGAATATTGCACCTATATAGCTAACATTTCTATTAATCTATTAAATGAAGAGTTAGTAGTTATTATTGGGATTAAACGGTATATTGCAAGCGTTTTTCATAGTTTCTTGTAAAACTGTAGCGTTATTGTATATATACAAGTAGTTTTACTTATAATATTGCTATAAAATCATAAAATGTAGTGTTTTCAATGATTTACTATTTATCGGTATATATACTGTTTTCTACGAAATTGAAGTATACATCTTTTTTTAGAATATTTGCATCCTATAAGTAGCTTACATTACATAAGCTTTAATAAAAAGTAAGAGGTATTTATTTGTGATCTAACGGTACATTGCAAGCGTTTTTCATAGTTTTCTTCTAACTGACGTATTGTATATATACAAGTGTTTGTTTCCTATAACTTGCTATAAAACCCATAAAATGTATGTGGTTTTCAATGATTATAGCTAGTTATCAGTGGATTATAGCTCTTTTCCTACAATTGCAGTAAATAAAATACTCTTTTTAGATAATTTGCAACCGATAAGTAGCTTACATTCATTAGCTTTAATAGAAGAGTAAAGAGGTTATTTTATTGTGATATATTGGTATAGTTTGGCAATCGTTTTTCATATTTCTTCTAAGAACTGTCGCGTTATTGATAATACATAAGTTTTACTTATTTATATTATTTAACCGCATAACAATGTAGTGGTTTTTCAATGATTTTACCTAGTTAATCAGTGATATAATAGCTGTTTTTCCTACAAATGGAGTATAAAATCCTCTTTTTAGAATAATATGGACCTATAAGTAGCTTACATTAACATTCCGCTTTAAATAGAATAGTATAGTTATTTATTGTGATATAACGGTATATTGCAAGCGTTTTTCATAGTTTCTTAAAACTGTCGCGTTATGTATATATACAAGATTTTACTTATCATAGTTGCTATAAACCCATAAAATGTAGTTTTTTCATGATATTAGCTAAATATCGTGATATACAGCTGTTTCCTCCAAATTGAAGTATAACAATCCTCTTTTAATGATAAATTTGCACCTATAAGTAGCTACATTTACATTATCCTAATAATACAAGAGTAAGAGGTTATTTTATTGTGATATACCGTAATATTGCAAGCGTTTTTCATAGTTTCTTAAAACATGTAGCGTTATTGTATATACAAGTATTATTTTCCTTATCATATTGCTATAAACCCATAAAATGTATTGTTTTCATGATATTAGCTATTATCGGTGATATCTAAGCTGTTTTCCTCCAATTGAAGTATACAATCCTTTTTTTAGAATATTTGTCAACCTATAAGTAGCTTTACATTACATTACGCTATTAAATAGAGAGTAAGAGGTATTTATTGTGATGATAACGGTTATTGCAAGCGTATTTCAAGGTTCTTCTAAACTGTAGCGTTATTGTATAATTCAGTAGTTTTTACTATTATATTGCTATATAACCCCATAAAGTAAGTGTTTTTCATGATTTAGCTAGTTATCAGTGATATATAGCTGTTTTCTACAATTGAAGTATAAAATCCTCTTTTAGATCATTTGCACCTATAAGTACTTACTTACATTAAAGCTATTAAATAGAAGAGTAAGAGTTATTTATTGTGATATAACGTATATTGGCAATCGTTTTTTTCATTGTTTCTTCTAACTGTAGCGTTATGTATTATATACAAGAAGTTTTTACTTGTTATATTGCTATAACCATAAATGTATAGTTTTCATGATTGTACCTTAGTGTATCACTGTGATCTAGCTGTTTTCCTACTAAAAGAAAGTATAAAAGTCCTTTTTTCGAATAATTTGCGACCTATAAGTAGCTTTACATTACTAAGCTATTAAATAGAAGAGTACAGATGTTATTTATTGTGATATAACGGTATAATGCAATGCGTTTTTTTCACATAAAAAAAGTTTCTTCTAACTGAGCTATTGTATACTATACAAGTAGTTTTAATTATTATATTGCTATAACCCTAAATGTAGTGTTTTCAATGATTTTAGCTAGTTTATCAAGTTATATATAGCTGATTTTCTTACAAATTGAAGTATACAATCCTTTTTTTAGAATAATTTACACCTATAAGTATCTTACATTACATAAGCTAATAAATAGAAGAATAGAGGTTATTTATTGTGATATAACGGTAATAGTTGCAAGCGTTTTTTCATAGTTTCTTGTAAACTGAAGCGTTATTGTTTTATTTACAGTACTTTTACTTATCAGATTGCTATAAACCCATAAAAATGTAGTTTTTCAAATGATTTAGCTAATTTATCGGTGATATAGAGCTGTTTTCCGACAAATTGAAGTATAAACCTCTTTTTAGAATAATTTGCACTATAAGTAGCTTACATTACATTAAGCTATTAAATAGAAGAGTAAGAGTTATTTATTGTGATATAACGTTATATTGCAAGCGTTCTTCATAGTGTTTCTTGTAAACTGCAGCGTTATTGTATATATACAAGTATTTTTTACTTATCATATTGCTATACAACCCATAAATGTAGTGGTTTTCAATGATATTAGCTATTTATCGGTGATATATAGCTGTTCTCCTACAATTGAAGTATACAATCCTTTTTTAGAATCATTTGCACCTATAAGTAGGCTGACATTACATAACTAATAAATAGAATTTTGTAGGAGGTTATTTATTGTGATATAAAGGGTATATAGCAGCGTTTTCATAGTGTTCTTGTAAACTGTGCGTTATTGTATATATACAAGTAGTTTTACTTATCATATGGCTATAACCCTAAAATGTAGTTTTCAATTGATATTACTGCTAGTTATCGTAATATATAAGTAAGAGAAGTGGCTGTTTTCCTAAAAATTGGAAGTATACATCCTTTTTTTAGAATAATTGCACCCATAGTAGCTTATCATTACATTAGCTAATAAATATAAAGTAAGAAGTTATTTATTGGATATAAAGTTATATTGCAAGCGTTTTGTTTTTTTTTTTCATAGTTTCTTGTAAACTGTAGCGTTATTGTATATATACAAGTAGTTTTTACTACATCATATTGCTTATAAAAAACCCATAAAATGTAAGTGTTTTCAATGATATTAGCTTATTTAGTTGGAGTGATTTTATAGCTGTTGTTACAATTGAAGTATACCGCATCCTTTTTTTAGAATAAATTTGCACCTATAAGTTAGCTAAATTACATTAAGCTATAAATAGAAGAGTAAGAGGTTATTTATTGTGATTAAAGGTATATATCAAGCGCTTTTTCATAGTTTTCTTGTAACTGTAGCGTTTATTGTATATATACACGTATTTTACTTATCAGATTGCCTATAAACCCATAAAATGTAGTGTTTTCAATGATATTAGCTAGTTGTCGGTTGGATATATCGCTGTTTTCCCTACAAATGAAGTATAAAATCCTATTTTTAGACTAATTTGCACCATAAGTAGCTTACATTACATTAAGCTATTAAATGGAAGAGTAGAGGTATTTTATTGTGATATACTGTATATTGCAACGTTTTTCATAGTTTTTCTTGTAAAACTGTATGATTATTTATATATACAAGTAGTTTTTTACTTATCATATTGCCATAACCCATAAAAATGTAGTTTGTTTTCAATGATATTACTATTTATCGTGATATATGAGCTGTTTTCCTACAAATTGAGTATACAATCCTTTTTTTCGAATAATTTTGCACTATAAGTACTTACATTACATTATCATAATAAATAGAAGAGTAAAGTTATTTATTGTGATATAAACGGTATATTGCAGCGTTTTTCCATACTGTCTTGTAAACTTTAGCAGATATCGTATATATGCAGTTAGTTTTTACTTATCATATTGCTATAAACCAATAATGTAGTGTTTTTTTCAATGATATTGCTAATTATCGTGATATACAGCTGTTTTCCTACATTGTAGTAATAAAATCCTCGTTTTGATAATTGGCACCTATACGTAGCTTACATTACATTATCCTTATAAATAGAAGAGTAGGGGTTATTTATTGTGATATAACGGTATATTGCAATCGTTTTTCATAGTTTCTTTAAACTGTAGCGCTATTGTATATATACAAGTAGTTTTTACTTACCATTATTGCTATAAACCCATACAAATGTAGTGTTTTCAATGATATTAAGCTATTTATCGGTGATAAATAGCTGGTTTCCTACAAATTGAAGTATACAATCCTTTTTTTAGAATACTTTGCACCTTAAGTAGCTTACATACATAAGCTAATAATAGAAGAGTAATAGTTATTTATTGGTGATATAAAAGGTATATAGCAAGTGGTTTCGTATTTTCTTGTGAACTGTAGCGTTTTTGTATATCTTATATATATACGAAGTAGTTTACTTATCATATTTTTTGTTTTTGGCTAAAAAATAAACCTTAAAATGTAGTGTATGATATTAGCTATTTATCGGTATAAATAGCTTTTTCCGACAAATTGAAAGTATAAAACCTCTTTTTAGAATAATTTGCATCCTATAAGTAGGCTTACATTACATTAAGCTATTAAATAGAAGAGTAGGAGGTTATTTATTGGGATTAACGGTATATTGCAAGCGTTTTTTTCATAGTTTTCTTGTAAAACTGTAGCGTTATTGTATATATACAATTAGTTTTTACTTATCATATTGCTATAACACCCATAAATTATTGTTTTCAATGATATTGCTAATTATAGGTGATATAATAGCTGTTTTCCTACAAAATTGAAGTATACAATCCTCTTTCTGAATAATTTCACTATAAGTAGCTTACATTACATATCCTATAAATACGAAGAGTACGTAGGATATTTGATTGTGATATAACGTGTATATTGCATGCGTTTATAGATTTTCTTAAAAAATGTAGCGTTATTGTTATATACAAGTAATTTTTTATACCTTATCATGATGGCTATAACCCCATAATGTATTGTTTTCAATGATATTACTATTTCGGTGATATATAGCTTGTTTTTCCTTCCTACAAATTGAAAGTATACATCCTTTTTTTAGATAATTTGCACCTATAAGTAGCTTACATTACATTATCATTTATAAATAGAAGAGTGAAGAGGTTATTTTTGTGATATAACGGTATATTGCCAAACGTTTTTCATAGTTTTTCTGTAAACCTGTAGCGATGCATAAACTCATAAATGTAGTGTTTCAATGATTTTAGCTAGTTATCAGTGATCTATAGCTGTTTTCTACATAATTAAGTATACAATCCTTTTTTTTTTTTAGATAATGTACACCTATAAGTATCTTACATTACATTAAGCTAATAATAGAAGAGTAAGAGGGTAGTTATTGTGATATAACGTATATTGCAAGCGTTTTTCATAGTTTTTTTGTAACTGAAGCGTTATTGTATATATATCAAAGTACTTTTCCTTGTCTAATTTGCTATACTACTATATCGACCCATAATAATTTAGTTTTTTTTTCAATATTGATCATTTCATGCCTATTTTTATCTTGTGATATATACTGTTCTTCTTTGTTTTCGCGTACACAATTGCGACATAAGTATAAAATTCTTGTTTTTATAGCACAATAATTTGCACTATATGTAGCTACATTACATCAGCTATTAAAAGAATAGTGTAGAGTTATTATTGTGATTACGTATATTGGCAAGCGTTTTTCATAGTTTTCTTGTAAACTGGTACGCTCGTTTATTGTGGATATTCAAGTAGTTTTACTTATGGTATATTGCTATAAACCCACTAAAATGTAGTGTTTATTCAATGATTTTACTCATAGTTTATCTAGTGATACGTAGAGGGGTTATTCGCTGTTTTTCTCTATACAATTGGGAAGTATAAAATCCTTTTTAGAATAATTATCCTTGCGCCACTACTATATATAGTATCTTACACTTACATTAAGCAATAATAGATTAGTTTTCATCATTAAGAGGCTTTTTATTGGGATATAACGGTTATATATTTCTGCGTACATATTTGTTCGGTTTCTTTCTACTCAGATTTTTCTATGTGTAAACTGTATTCGTTGTTAAGTGTATATATACAAGTGTTTACTTAGCAATAGTTGCTATAGAACCCTAAATTGTATGTTTCAATGCATTTAGCTGTTTAACGGTGGATATATATGCTTGTTTTTTCTTTTGTTTTTTTTTTTGTTTTTTTTCTCCACTACAAATTGAAGTATAACATCTTTTTTTAGAAATAGTTTGCCCTATACAGTAGATCTTACATTACATTAAGCTAATAGATAGAAGAGTAGAGGTTATTTATTGTGATATAAGGTTATAGCAAGCGTTTTTCATAGTTTTCTTGTAAACTGTAGCGTGTTATTGTTACGTCTATAGTATTATACAAGTGTTTTACCTTATCATAATGCTAAAACCCTTAAAATGTAGTGTAAAGATATTAGCTATTTATCGGTTATATATAGCTGTTTCCTACAAATTGAAGTTAAAATCCTCTTTTTAAGAATATTTGCACCTATAATTAGCTTACATTACATTAATATCTATATAAATAGCAATAGTCTAGTGGTTATTTATTGGGATATAACGTATAATTGCAAGCCGTTTTTCATAGTTTCTTTAAAACTGTAGGGGGGAGGGGGGGGGGGGGGGGGGTTAGTGTATATATCAAGTAGGTTTTTTACTTACAACAATATTGCTATAAACCCATAAATGTAGTGGTTTTCAATGATATTTAGCTATTAGCGGTGATATACAGCTGTTTTCTTACAATGTAGTATACACAATCCTCTTTTTAGAATATTTGCACCTATAAAGTAGCTTACATACATTAAGCGAATTAAATAGAAGAGTAAGAGGTTATTTATTGTGATATAACGGTATATGCAGTGTTTTTCATAGTTTCTTCTAACTGTAGCGTTATTGTTATATATACATTAGTTTTTACTTATATATTGCTATAAACCCATAAAATTTGTTTTTTTCAAAGATTTAGCTAGTTAATCAAGATATCTAGCTGTTTTTCCTACAAATTGGAAGTATACAATCCTTTTTTTAAGAATAATTTCCGAACCTATAAGTACTTGCATTACATTAAGCTAATAAATAGAAGATAAGAGGTTTATTTATTGTGATACAACGGTATA
Source organism: Chionoecetes opilio (assembly GCA_016584305.1). NCBI lineage: Eukaryota > Metazoa > Arthropoda > Malacostraca > Decapoda > Majidae > Chionoecetes > Chionoecetes opilio. The sequence goes on from JACEEZ010024157.1 coordinate 18,871, forward strand.
TTGCAAGCGTTTTGCATAGTTGCTGTAACTGAAGCGTTTTGTTATTACAAGTAGTTTTACTATCAGATTGCTATAACCATAAATGTATTGTTTTCATGATATTAGCTATTTATCGGTGATATATAGCTTCTCCTAGAAATTGAAGTATACAATCCTTTTTTTTTAAGATAATTTGCACTTATAGTAGCTTTCATTACATTAAGCTATAAATAGGAAGAGTAAGAGGTTATTATTGTGAATATAACGGTATTATTGCAAGCGTTTTTCATAGTTTCTTGTAACTGTAGTGTTATTGTATTATACAATTAGTTTTACTTATCATATTGCTATAACCCAAAACTGTATTGTTTTTCAATGAATTAGCTATTTATCGTGGATATATATCTGTTCTCCTACAAATTGAAGTATACAATCCTTTTTTAGAATAGTTTGCACCTATAAGTATCTTACATTACATTAAGCTAATAAATCGAAGAGTAGAGGTTATTTATTGTGATATAAAGGTATATAGCAAGCGTTTTTCATAGTTCTTTAAACTGTATCGTTATTGTATCCGTTATATATATAGCAAGTAAGTTTTCTTATCATAATGCCTATAAACGCCTTAAAATGTAGTTTAATGTATTAGCTATTTATCGGTGATATATAGCTGTTTTCCTACAAATTGATGTATAAAATCCTCTTTTTAGAATAATTGACACCTATAAGTAGCTTACATTTCTATTAACTATTAAATGAAGAGTAGGAGGTATTTATTGGATATAACGGTATATTGCAAGCGTTTTTCATAGTTTCCTTGTTAAAACTGTATCGTTATTGTATATATACCAGTAGTTTTACATATCATATTGCTATAAACCCTAAATGTAGTGTTTTCAATGATATTAGCTAATTATCGGTATATATAGGCTGAGGTTTTCCTACAATTGAAGTATAACAATCCTTTTTTTCGAATAATTTGCACCTATAAGAGCTTACATTACGCTTAAGCTATAATAGAAGATGTAAGAGGTTAATTTATTGTGATATAAAGGTATATATCAGCGTTTTCATAGTTTCTTGTAAACTGTACGTTATTGTTTATATCACAAGTAGTTTTACACTTATCAATTGCTATAAACCCTTAAATGTAGTGTAATGATATTCGCTATTTATCGTGATATAATAGCGTTTTTCCCTACAAATTGAAGTAATCAATCCTCTTTTTAAAATAATTTGCACCTATAATAGTCTTACTTACATTAACTATTAAATAGAAGAGTAAGAGTTTTAGTTATTGGATATAACGGTATATTTGCAGCGTTTTTTCATAGTTTCTTGTAAACTGTAGCGTTGTTAGTATATATAAAAGTAGTTTTACTTTATTATTGCTATAAACGCATTAAAATGTAGTGTTTTCAATGATATTAGCTATTTATCGGTATAATATAGCTGTTTTCCTACATTTAAGTATAAAACCTCTTTTTTAGAATATTTGCACCTCTAAGTAGCTGTACATACATTAAGCTATTAAATAGAAGAGTAGGAGGTATTTATTGGGATTAACGGTATATTGCTAGCGTTTTTCATAGTTTCTTGTAACTGTAGCGTTTTGTAGATATACAAAGTAGTTTTATAACTTATCATATTGCTATAGAACACCATAAATGTAGTGTTTCAATTATATTTAGCTAATTATCGGTGATATATAGCTGTTTTCCTACAAATTGGAGGTATACATCCTTTTTTTCGAATAATTTTTTCGCTATAAGTAGCTTACATTACATTAAGCTAATAAATAGAAGAGTAAGAGGTTATTTATTGTGATATAACGGTATATTGCAAGCGTTTTTCATAGTTTCTGTAAACTTTGCGATATTTGTATATATGTCAAGTATTTTACTTATCATATTGCTATAACCCTAAAATGTAGTGTTTCTCAATGATGTTAGCTATTTATTTGGTTGATTTCTAGCTGTTTTTCCTACAAATGAAGTATACCAATCCTTTTTTTAGAATATTTGGCACCAATAAGTACTACATACATTTAAGCTTATAAATAGTAAGAGTAAAAGAGGTTATTTATAGTGATATAACGGTATATTGCACGCGTTTTTCATAGTTTCTTGGAAACTGTACGTTTTATTTGTATATATACAGTAGTTTTACTATTATATTGGCTATAAACCCATAAATGGTGTTTTCAATGATTTAACCTAGTTATCATGGTATATAGCCGTTTTTCCTACAATTGAAGTATAAAATCTTCTTTTTTAGAATAATTTGGGCACCTATAGTAGCTTACATTACATTAAGCTATTTAATAGAAGAGTAAGAGGTTATTTATTGTGATATACGTTATATTGCAAGCGTTTTTCATAGTTTCTTGTAAACTTAGCGTTATTGTATAACAAGTAGTTTACTTATTATATGTCTATAGAACCTAAAAGCCATAAAATGTAGTGTTTTCAATGATTTTAGATAGTTATCAAGTGATATATAGCTGTTTTCCTACAAATTGAAGTAATAAAATCCTCTTTTTAGAATAATTTGCACCTATAAGTATCTTACATTACATTAAGCTATTTACATGAGAATAAGAGGTTTTTATTGTGATATACGGTATATTGCAATCGTTTTCATAGTTTCTTGTAAACTGTAGCGTTATTGTATATATACAAGTAAGTTTTACGTATCATATTGGCTATAAACCCATAGAATGTAGTGTGTTTCAATGATATGCTATTTATCCGGTGATATATAGCTGTTTCCTACAAATTGAAGTATACACTCCTTTTTTTAGAATAATTTTGCACCTATACTAGCTTACATTACATTTCATAATAATATTAGAAGAGTAAGAGGTTTATTTTATTGTGATATCACGTATATTGCAAAGCGTTTTCATAGTTTCTTGTAAACTTTAGCGTATTGTATATATGCAAATAGTTTTAACTTATCCATATTGCTATAAACCCTTAAATTTAGTGTTTTGTCATGATGTTACTATTTATCGTGATATATGCTGTTCCCTACCAATTGAAGTATACAATCCTTTTCTTAGAATATTGCACCGTATAAGTAGCTTACGATTACATTAAAGCTATTAAATAGAAGAGTAGGAGGATTATTTATTGGTATATACGGTATATTGCAAGCGTTTTTCATAGTTTCTTGTAACTGTAGCGTTTGTTGTATATATAACAAAGTAGTTTTATCTTATTATTTGCTATAAACCCATAAAGTGTGTAGTGTTTTCATGATATTAGCTATTTATCGGTGATATATAGCAGTTTTCCTACAAACTTGAAGTATAAAATCCTCTTTTTAGAATAAGTTGCACCAATAAGTAGCTTACATTACATTAAGACTATTAAATAGAAGAGTATGAGTTATTTATTTGGGATATAACGGTAGATTGCAAGCGTTTTTCATAGTTTCTTGTAAACTTAGGCTTATTGTATATATATACAGTAGTTTTACTTAATTATATTGCTATAAACCCATAGAATGTAGTGTTTTCATGATTTTTAGCCAGTTCTCAGTTGCTATATGGCTGTTTTCTTACAAATTGAAAGTATACGAATCCTTTTTTTAGAATATTTACACCTATAAGTACTTAACATCCATTAAGCTAATAAATAGAAGAGTAAGAGGGTTATTTATGCGATTAACGGTATATTGCAAAGCGTTTTTTCATATTTCTTGTAAACTGAAGCGTTATTTATTATACAATACTTTTACTTATCAGATTGCTATAACCATAAATGTAGTGTTTTTCATGATATTTAGCTATTTATCGTGATATATAGCCTGTTTTCCTACAATTGAAGTATAAAAATCTTCTTTTAGAATAATTTTGACCTATAAGTATCTTACATTTACATTAGCTAATAAATAGAAGAGTAAGAGGTTATTTATTGTGATATAAAGGTGTAATAGCAAGCCTTTTCATAGTTTCTTGTCAACTGTAGCGTTATTGTATAGATACAAGTAGTTTTACTTATCAGATTGCTAAAACCATAAAATGTATTGTTTTCCAATGATTTCGCTAGTTATCAGTGATATATAGCTGTTGTCTTTATCAAATTGAAGTATAACAATCCTTTTTTTTAGAATAATTACACCTATAGTATCTTTACATTACTTAAGCTAGATAAATATAGAGTAGGAGGTTATTTATTGTGGATATAACGGTATATGCAAGCGTTTTTTCATAGTTTCCTTGTAAACTGAAGCGTTTATTGTATATAACAAGTAAGTTTTTACTTATTATATGCTATAATAAACCCATAAATGTAGTTTTTTCAATGATTATATCTAAGTTATCAGTGATATATATTGTTTCCTACATAATTGACGTTAAAAATCCTCTTTTTAATATTTTGCACCTATAAAGTACTTTACATTCCATTAACGCTATTAATAGAAGAGTACGAGGTTATTTATTGTGATATAACGGTATATTGCAATCGTTTTCATAGTTTTCTTCTAAACTGTAGCGTTATTTGTATATATTACAAGTAGTTTTACTTATTATATTTGCTATAAACCCATAAAAATGTAGTGTTTTCAATGATTTTACCTGTTATCGTGATATATAGCTGTTTTCCCTACAAATGGACGTAATAAACATCCTCTTTTTATAATAATTTGGACGCTATAAGTAGCTTACATTACATTAAGCTATTAATAGAGAAGTAAGAGGTTATTTATGTGATATAACGTATATTGCAAGGGGTTTTCATAGTTTCTTTAAAATGTAGCGTTATTGTATATATACAAGTAGTTTTACTTATCATATTGTTATAAACCCCTAAAATGTAGTGTTTTCAATGATATTAGCTAACTATCTGTGGATATTAGCTGTTTTCCTACAAATTGAAGTATAAAAATCCTCTTTTTAGAAAATTTGCACCTATAGGTAGCTTACATTCTCACATTATCCTATAAATAGAAGAGTAAAGGTGTTATTTATTGTGATATAACGTATATTGCCAGCGTTTTTTCATAGTTTTTCTGTGTAAACTTTAGCGTTAGTGTATATATACAAAGTAGATTTACTTAGCATATTGCTATAAACCATAAATGTTAGTGGTTTTCATGATATTTTGCTAATTATCGGTAATATATAGTTGTATTCCTCGAATTGAAGTAAACAATCCTCTTTTATGAATAATTTGCACCTATTAAGTACTTACATTACATTATCCTAATAAATGACAAGAGGAGCGGTATTTATTGTGATTATAAAGGTATATTGCAAGCGGTTTTTCATAGTTTCTTGTAACTGTAGCTTTATTGTATCATATCCAATGAGTTTTAACTTATCATATTTTCTATAAACCTAAAATGTAGTGTTTTTCAATGATATTATCTATTTATCGGTGGATATTAGCTGTTTTCCTACAAATTGAAGTATACAATCCTTTTTTAGAAAATTTGCACCTATAAGTAGCTTACATTACATTTATAAGAAGAGAGTAAGAGGTTATATTGTGATATAACGGTAGAACTTGCAGCGTTTTCCATGTTCTTGTAAACTTTTAGCGATATTGTCTTAGGCAAGTAGTTTTTACTTATCATATTGCTATAAACCCATAAAATGTATGTTTTCATGATATTAGCTTTTATCGGTGATATATAGATGTTCTCCTACAAATTTGAAGTAATACAATCCTTTTCTTAGAATAATTTGCACTATAAGTAGCTTACTTACATTAGCTATTAAATCGAAGCGTAAGAGGTATTTTTGTGATATAAAACGGTATATTGCAAGCGTTTTTCATTAGTTTACTTCGAAACTGTAGCGTTATTGTATATATACAGTAGTTTTACTTATTATATTGCTATAAACCCATAAATGTAGTGTTTTCATGATTATAGCTATTTATCAGTGATTATATAGCTGTTTTTCCTACAAATTTGAAGTATAAAATCCTCTTTTTAGAATAATTTGCACCTATAAGTAGCTTACATTACATTAAGCTATTAAATGGAAGATTAAGGGTTATTTTATTGTATATAAAGGTATATTGGCAAGCGTATTTCATAGTTTTCTTTTAAACTTTAGCGATATTGTATATATGCAGTAGTTTTACTTATCCTATTGCTATAACCCTTAAAATGTAGTGTTTTTCAATGATATTAGCTATGTATCGGGATATATAGCTGTTCTCCTACAAATTGAAGTATACAATCCTTTTCTTATAATAATTTGCAACCTATAGTAGCTACATTACTTAAGCTATTAAATAGGAAGAGTAGAGGTTATTTATATTGATATAACGGTATATGCAGGCGTTTTTCATAGTTTCTTCTAAACTGTAGCGTTATTTGTATAATATCAATAGTTTTACTTATCATAGTTGCTATAGAAAACCCTAAAATGTAGTTGGTTTCCAATGATATTAGCTATTATCGGGATATACAGCTGTTTCCTACAAATTGTAGTATAAAATCCTCTTTTTAGATAATTTGCACCTCTAAGTAGCCTTACATTACATTAAACTATTAAATGGAAGAGTAGAGTTATTTATTGTGATATAACGTTATATTGCAAGCGTTTTTCATAGTTTTCTTGTAAACTGTAGATTATTGTATATATACAATAGTTTTACTTATCATATTGCTATAAACCCATAAAACTGTTAGTGTTTTCAGATGGGATATTAGGCTTTTATCGGGTGATATATAGCTGTTTTGCCCTTACAAATTGAATATACAGATCCATTTTTTAGAATAATTTGCAACTATAAGTAGCTACATTACAGTATCATAATAAATAAGAAGAGTAAGAGGTTTTTATTGTGATATAACGGTATACGTTGCATAGCGTTTTTCATAGTTTTCTTGTAAACTTTAGGCGATATTGTATATTATGCAAGTATTTTTACTTTATCATAATTCTAAAACCCATAAAATGTAGTGTTTTCAAATGGATATTAGCTATTTAATTGTGATTTTAGCTGTTTTTCTACAAATGAAGTATACAATCCCTTGTTTAGAATAGTTTGCCCCTCTAAGTATCTTACATTACATTAAGCTATAAATAGAAGATAAGAGGTTTTTATTGTGATATAAAGGTATATAGCAAGCGTGTTTTAGTTTCTTGGGTAAACTGTACGCGTTTATTGTATACGTTATATATAATACAAGTAGTTTTTACTTATCATATGCCTATAAACCCTTAAAATGTAGTTTAATGATATTAGCTATTGATCGGTGATAACATCTGTTTTCTACACATTGTAGTATAAAATCCTCTTTTAGAATAATTTGCACCTATAAGTAGCCTTCATACATCCCCTATTAAATAGAAGAGTAAGACGGAGTTAATTTTATTGTGATATAACGGTATATTGCAAGCGTTTTTGTACAGGGTTCTTGTAAACTGTAGGCGTTATTGTTATATACAGTAGTTGTTAACTTAATTATTGCTATAACCCATAAAATTAGTGTTTTCCAATGATGTTAGCTAATTACGTGATATATAGCTGTTTTCCTACAAATTGAAGTATACATCCTTTTCGAATAATTTGCGCCTATAGTAGCTTACATTACATTAAGCTAATAATATAAGAGTAAGAGGTATTTATTGTGATTAAATGTATATTGCCAGCGTTTTTTTCAGAGTTTCTTGAAACTGGAGCGTTATTGTATATATACAGTGATTTTTACTTTATTCATATTGCTATAAACCCATAAATGTATTGTTTTCAATATATTAGCTAATTATCGGTAATATATAGCTGTTTTCCTACAAATGAATAATACAAATCTCTTTTATGAATAATTTGCACCTATAAAGTTAGCTTACATTACATTATCCTAATAAATACAAAGAGGTAAGAGGTTATTTTTATTGTGATATAACGGTATAGTGCATGGTTTTACATAGTTTCCATAAAAAATAGCGTATTGTATATATACAGTAGTTTTACTTATCAGATTGCTATAAACCCATACAGTAGTTTTTCGCAATGAATATTTCTATTTTTCGGTGACATACTATATGCTGTTTCCTACAATTGAAGTTAATATACTTTTTTAGAATAATTTGCACTAGAGTAGCTTACATACTTAAGCTATTCAATAGAAGAGTAAGAGGTTTTTATTGTGATATAAACCGGTATATTGCACGCGGTTTTCCATAGTTTTCTTCTAACTGTAGCGTTATTGTATATATACAAGTAGTTTTAATTATTAATATTGCTATAAACCCATAAAAATGAGTGTTTTCAATGATTTTAGCTAGTTATCAGTGATATATAGCTGTTTCTTACAAATTGAAGTATCAATCCTTTTTTAGAATAATTTACACTATATAGTATTTTTACATTACTTATGCTAATATATAAGAGTAAGATGTTATTTATGTGATATAACGGTATATTGCAAGCGTTTTTCATAGTTTCTTTAAAACTGTAGCGTTATTGTATATATACAGTAGTTTTTACTTATCATATTGTATAACCCCTAAATGTAGTGTTTTCAATGATATTAGCTAATTATCGTGATATATAGCTGTTTTCCTACAAATTGAAGTATAAAATCCTCTTTTTAGAATAATTTGCACCTATAAGTAGCTTACATTACATTAAGCGTAATAAATAGAAGAGTAAGGGGTTATTTATTGTGATATAACGGTATATTGCAAGCGTTTTTCATAGTTTTTCTTGTAAACTGTAGCGTTATGTATATTATACAAGTAGATTTTACTTATCATATTGTATATAACCCTAAAATGTAGTGTTTTCAATGATATTTGCTAATTATCGGTAATATATGCTGTTTTCCTACAAATTGAAGTATAAAATCCTCTTTTATGAATAATTTGCACCTATAAGTAGCTTACATTACATTATCCTAATAAATACAAGAGTAAGGGTTTATTTTATTGTGATATAACGGTATATTGCAAGCGTTTTTCATAGTTTCTTGTAAACTTTAGCGTATATTGTATATATCAAGTAGTTTTACTTATCATATTGCTATAACCCATAAAATGTAGTGTTTTCAATGATATTAGCTATTATCGTGATATATAGCTATTTTCCTACAAATTGAAGTATACAATCCTTTTCTTAGAATAATTTGCACCTATAGTAGCTTACATTACATTAAGCTATTAAATGAAGAGTAAGGGGTATTTATTGTGATATAACGGTATATTGCAAGCATTTTTCATATTTTTTCTTTAAACTGTAGCGTTATTGTATATATACAAGTAGTTTTAACTTATTATATTGCTAAAAAACCATAAAATGTAGTGTTTTCAATGATTATAGCTGTTATCATGATATATAGCTGTTTTCCTAAAAATTTTGAAGTATAAAATCCTCTTTTTAGAATAATTGCACCTATAAGTAGCTTACATTACATTAAGCTATTAAAGGGAAGAGTAAGAGGTTATTTATTGTGATATAACGGTATATTGCAAGCGTTTTTCATAGTTTTTTGGGTAAACGTAGCGTTATTGTATATATACAAGAGTTTTACTTATTATATTGCTATAAACCCATAAAATGTAGTGTTTTCAATGATTTTAGCTAGTTATCAGTGATATATAGCTGTTTTCCTACAAATTGAAGTATAAAATCCTCTTTTAGAATAATTTGCACCTATAAGTAGCTTACATTACATTAACTAATAAATAGAAGAGTAAGAGGTTATTTATTGTGATTAACGGTATATTGCAAGCGTTTTTCATAGTTTCTTGTAAACTTTAGCGATATTGTATATATGCAAGTAGTTTTACTTATCATATTGCTATAAACCCTTAAAATGTTAGTTTTTTCAATGATATTAGCTATTTATCGGTGATATATAGCTGTTCTCCTACAAATTGAAGTATAAAATCCTTTTCTTAGAATAATTTGCCCTATAAGTAGCTTAAATTACATTAAGCTATTAAATAGAAGAGTAAGAGGTTATTTATTGTGATATAACGGTATATTGCAAGCGTTTTTCATAGTTTCTTCTAAACTGTAGCGTTTTTTGTATATATACAAGTAGTTTTACTTATCATTTGCTATAAACCCTTAAAATGTAGTGTTTTCAATGATATTAGCTATTTATCGGTGATATATAGCTGTTCTCCTACAAATTGAAGTATAAAATCCTTTTCTTAGAATAATTTGCACCTATAAGTAGCTTAAATTACATTAGCTATTAAATAGAAAGAGTAAGAGGTTATTTATTGTGATAAAAACGGTATATTGCAAGCGTTTTTCATAGTTTCTTCTAACTGTAGCGTTATTGTATATATACAAGTATTTTTACTTATCATATTGCTATAAACCCATAAAATGTAGTGTTTTAAAATGATATTAGCTATTTATCGGTGATATATAGCTGTTTTCCTACAAATTGAAGTATACAATCCTTTTTTAGAATAATTTGCACCTATAAGTAGCTTACATTACATTATCCATAATAAATAGAAGAGTAAGAGGTTATTTTTGTGTATAAGGGTTATATTGCAAGCGTTTTTTCATAGTTTCTTGTAAACTTTAGCGATTTGTATATATGCAAGTAGTTTTACTTATCATATTGCTATAAACCCTAAAATGTAGTGTTTTCAATGATATTAGCTAATTATGGTGATATATAGCTGTTTTCCTACAAATTGAAGTATACCATCCTTTTTTTTAGAATAATTTGCACCTATAAGTAGCTTACATTACATTAAGCTAATAATAGAAGAGTAAGAGGTTTTTATTGTGATATAAAGGTATATAGCAAGCTTTTTTTCATAGTTTCTTGTAAACTGTAGCGTTATTGTATATATTACAAGTAGTTTTTACTTATCAGATTGCTATAAACCCATAAAATGTAGTGTTTTCAATGATATTAGCTATTTATGGTGATATATAGCTGTTTTCCTACAAATTGAAGTATAAAACCCTCTTTTTAGAATAATTTGCACGTATAATTACTTACATTACATTAAGCTATTAAATAGAAGAGTAAGAGGTTATTTATTGTGAAAATAACGGTATATTGCAAGCGTTTTTCATAGTTTTTGTAAACTTTAGCGTTATTGTATATATAAAAGTATTTTAATTATTATATTGCTATAAACCCATAAAATGTAGTGTTTTTCAATGATTTTAGCTAGTTATCAGTGATATATAGCTGTTTTTCCTACAAATTGAAGTAAAAAACCCTTTTTTTTAAAAAATTTTTACACCTATAAGTATCTTACATTACATTAAGCAAATAAATAGAAGAGTAAGAGGTTATTTATTGTGATATAACGGTATATTGCAAGCGTTTTTCATAGTTTTCTTGTAAACTGAAGCGTTATTGTATATATACAAGTACTTTACTTATCAGATTGCTATAAACCCATAAAATGTAGTGTTTTCAATGATATTAGCTATTTATCGGTGATATATAGCTGTTTTCCTACAAATTGAAGTATAAAATCCTTTTTTTAAAAATAATTTGCACCTATAAGTAGCTTACTTACATTAAGCCAAATAAAATAGAAGAGTAAGAGGTTATTTATTGTGATATAACGGTTATTGCAATGGTTTTTCATAGTTTCTTGAAAACTGTAGCGTTATTGTATATATACAAGTAGTATTACTTATCATATTGCAAATAAACCCATAAAATGTAGGGTTTTCAATGATATTAGCTATTTTCAGGTGATATATACCCTGTTTTCCTACACATTGAAGTATAAATCCTCTTTTTAGAAAAATTTGCACCTATAAGTAGCTTACGTTACTTAAGCTATTAAATAGAAGAGAAAGAGGTTATTTATTGTGATATAACGGTATATTGCTCGCGTTTTTCATAGTTTCTGAAAACTGTAGCGTTATTGTATATGTACAAGTATTTTATTTATATATTGCTATAAACCCATAAAATGTAGTGTTTTCAATGATTTACCTAGTTTCAGTGATATATAGCTTTTTTCCTACAAATTGAAGAAAATAAAATCCTCTTTTTAGAATAATTTGCACCTATAAGTACTTATATTACATTAAGCTATAAATAGAAGAGTAAGAGGTTATTTATTGTGATAAAAAGGTATATTGCAATCGTTTTTCATAGTTTCTTGTAACTGTAGCATTATTTTTAGATACAGTAGTTTTATTTAAATATTGCTATAACCCATAAAATGTAGTTTTTTCATGAATTAGCTATTACGGTGATATATAGCTTTTTCCTACAAATTGAAGTATAATCTTTTTTAGAATAATTTGCACTATATAGCTTACTTAGATTATAATAATAGAAAGTAAGAGGTTTTTTTTGTGATATACGGTATATTGCAGCGTTTTTCATAGTTCTTGTAACTGTAGCTTTTGTATATATACAATAGTTTTTTACTTATCATATTTATAAACCCAAAAATTGTTTTTTTCAATGATATTAGCAAATTTATCGGTGATATATAGCTGTTTTTCTACAAATTGAAGGGGTACCATCCTTTTTTAGAATAATTTGCACCTATAAGTAGCTTACATTACATTAAGCTAATAAATAGAAGAGTAAGAGGTTATTTATTGTTATATAAAGGTATATAGCAAGCGTTTTTCGTATTTTTCTTGTAAACTGTGCGTTGTTGTATACGTTATATATATACAAGTAGTTTTACTTATCATATTGGTATAAACCCTTAAAATGTAGTGTAATGTATTAGCTTTTTAATCGGTGATATATAGCTGTTTTCCTACAAATTGAAGTAAAAAATCCTCTTTTTAGAATAATTTGCACCTATTAAGTAGCTTACATTACTTTAAAGCAAATTAAATAGAAGAGTAGGAGGTTATTTATTGGGATAACGGTATATTGCAGGGTTTTTTCATAGTTCTTGTAAACTGTAGCGTTATTGTTAATATATACAAGTAGTTTTACTTATCATATTGCTATAAACCCATAAAATGTAGTGTTTTCAATGATATTAGCTAATTATCGGTGATATATAGCTGTTTTCCTACAAATTGAAGTATACAATCCTTTTTTTCGAATAATTTGCACCTATAAGTAGCTTACATTACATTAAGCTAATAAATGTAAGAGTAAGAGGTTATTTATTGTGATATAAAGGTATATTGCAAGCGTTTTTCATAGTTTCTTGTAAACTGTAGCGTTATTGTTATATAAAAAGTAGTTTTACTTATCAATTGCTATAAACCCATATAATGTAGGGGTTTTCAATGAAAATTAACTATTTATTGGTGATTTATAGCCGTTTTTCTAAAATTGAAGTATACCACCCTTTTTTTAGTCTAATTTGCACCTATAAGTAGCTTACATTACATTAAGCTAATAAATAGAAGAGTAAGAGGTTATTTATTGTGATATAAAGGTATTTGGCAAGCGTTTTTCATAGTTTCTTGTAAACTGTAGCGTTATTGTATATATACAAGTTTTTTTACTTATCAGATGCTATAAACCCATAAAAGTAGGGGTTTTCAATGATATTACTATTTATCGATGGATATATAGCTGTTTTCCTACAAATTGAAGTATAATATCCTTTTTTAAAATAATTTGCACCTATAAGTGCTTACATTACATTAAGCTATTAAATGGAAGAGTAAGAGGTTATTTATTGTGATATAACGGTATATTGAAAGCGTTTTTACATAGTTTCTTCTAAACTGTAGCGTTATTGTATATATCAAGTATTTTTAATTATTATATTGCTAAAAACCCCATAAATGTAGTGTTTTCAATGATTTTAGCTATTATCAGTGATATATAGCTGTTTTCTTACAAATTGAAGTATACAATCCTTTTTTTAGAATAATTTACACCTATAAGTTCTTACATTACATTAAGCTAATAAATAGAAGAGTAAGAGGTTATTTATTGTGATATAACGGTATATTGCAAGCGTTTTTAGTTTCTTGTAAACTGAAGCGTTATTGTATATATACCAGTACTTTTACTTATCAGATTTTATAAACCCATAAATGTAGTGTTTTCAATGATATTAGCTATTTATCGGTGATTTATAGCTTTTTTTTCTAAAAATTGAGGTATACCATCCTTTTTTTAGAAAAATTTGCACCTAAAAGTAGCTTACATTACTTTAAAAGCTAATAAATAGAAGAGTAAGGGGTTAATTTATTTGATATAAAGGTATATGGCAAGCGTTTTTCATAGTTTCTTGTAAACTGTAGCGTTATTGTATATATACAAGTAGTTTTACTTATCATATTGCTATAACCCATAAAATGTAGTGTTTTCAATGATTTTAGCTACCCTATCAGTGATATATAGCTGTTTTTCATACAAATTGAAGTATACAATCCTTTTTTTAGAATAAATTACACCTATAAGTATCTTACATTACATTAAGCTAAAAAAATATAAGAGTAAGAGGTTATTTATTTTTGATAAAACGGTATATTGCAAGCGTTTTGCATGTTTCTTGTAAACTGTAGCGTTATTGTATATATAAAAGTAGTTTTACTTATTATATTGCTATAAACCCATAAAATGTAGTTTTTTTCAATGATTTTTGCTATTTAAGGGTGATTTAAAAGCTGTTTTTTCTACAAATTGAAGTATCCCATCCTTTTTTAAAAACCCATTTGCACCTATAAGTAGCTTACATTACATTAAGCTAATAAATAGAAGAGTAAGAGGTTATTTATTGTGATATAAAGGTATATAGCAAGCGTTTTTCATAGTTTCTTGTAAACTGTAGCGTTATTGAAATATACAAGTAGTTTTACTTTATCAGATTGCTATAAACCCATAAAATGTAGTGTTTTCAATGATATTAGCTATTTATTGGCGATATATAGCTGTTTTCCTACAAATTGAAGTATACAAATTTTTTTTAGAATATTTACCCTAAAAAGTACTTAC
>JACEEZ010024158.1:0-13399 GCA_016584305.1 Chionoecetes opilio
TTTAAGTTTCCCTTGTCTTTTTAAAAAGTTTTTAAAGGGTTTTTTAAAAGGGTGTATGCAAGCATTTTTGCATAAAATATAAAAGTCTTTTTTTGCATAGCAAGAAGTGCTCAAACCAAACTTTTAAAGGGAACAACCACACTGAAAATTCAATTTTCTAAAAAACCCCTGCCAATTCGAAATAACTATATTTCATTTTTAAATTTGGCCCTACGCGTCCCTACTATAAATAATAGGCCCGATTCAACTCACGGTGCAATCTCTGTTGACACGTAATCACCCCAGCGATAACCCGTTTTGCAAAGACATTTATTCCCAAAGGCTTGATTCGTCTCTTAAATCACTATTAGTGTCCATGTTCAAACCATAGAGTAAAACAGGGATCACAAGCGTTTGAAGATCCGGACTTTGTCTTCGCACAGGATCGACAACGCCAATACCCGTGAGCGAGTCTAACACCGTGGGGCTATCCCAACCGTGTAAGCTTCTTAAACCGACCCCCGTATTTATGGACGCGCTCCCAAAGGATGTAAAACTTTCCAAGACTCAATGTCCTCGCCACACGCCATGAACAGCGTACTGTTCACTATAAGTCTCCAAACACCGGCCCTTGGTTTGAGCAGGAGCCTCAAGCCCCCAAAGGTTTTGCTCCTCTGCAGGCCTCGAGAGCCAACCGGGACCTCCAGCGACTTTTCAAAGATTACTGCATCTGGGAAAAACAAATCAGCATCTTGGTTTTCCCGAGGGATGCCCCCAAAATCGCTTTGATCTACAACCTTGCCCAATACCCAGTCCATAAAAGCGTTAAAAAGTGAGGGGGAAAGGACGCACCCTTGCTCATCCTGTATTCACAGGAAAGAAGCTGGGTACACCTGCCCCCCACTTCACAACCACCTCTTTCCCCAGAATACAGACCATTACCAAACCAATAGTTTTGCGGGAAAAATCCCCAAAATGCAAGAAAGATCCCCGGGGGGGCCAAACGATGCACGGAGGCAAACCCTATTGAGATAAACCCTGGGTTTAAACCCATCCCCTGCCCGGAAACTCACGTCGGCTTTTACCGGGACCGAACCGCTGGGTACGGTCCGTTTTTTTGATTTCCCAGGGTGAACCCAGACTGCTGAGGTCCTGATGTTTTCCCCAGATGCCCTGCGAATCCGGGTCAGAAATTTAGATTGGGCCCAACCCCTTTTCCTTGGTACGCTAACAGTTTTAATACCGCGGTATTTTTTTCCCATTTCCTGACCCCCCCCTTTTTCCCTTTTCCAGATGGGGACGAAAAACCCTTTTCCATCAGGAGGAATGGAAACCTGTTTGCCCCCGGGCCCGCCCGGACAGCATGCAACCCGCGGATCAGGGCCTACCCCAAAGTTTTGGGGAGCTCCGCACGGATATTACAAAACCGCTGCCTTTCCACCCTTAAATTTTGTTTACAGCCTCTTGACTTCTTTAAAAGGAGGGTGGGGTTTTCGTAAATGGGAGGATCGGAAAACCCAAATGCCCGTAACCCATTGGTGTAAAGCTCCCTCAGTGGGGGTCCCCCGTGAACCCCCCTGCCCCAAATCTCAGCCCAACGGCCACCCTCCCCATCCTTTGTCCGACACGGGCGCCATTTTGCTGTTCGAATAGCATTTCCCCCGAGAAGGAATTTGGGAACGGGCTTTTTCCCGGGCCCCGGTTTAGGCGGGTCGGAGGTCATTAGCGTTAAAATGACCCTCAATCCTCAGCAGACTCCAAACTTACTTCCCCTTGTCTCTCCCCCGGGGGTTCTAGCCCCGGCGTGAAGAGCCGTGTGCGGGCCCCGGCCCCCCGCCACCTGGCGGCGACTTTCCTCGATTTTCTCCACGCCCCCGTCGAAACAAAAAAAAAGCCTTGCCTGGGGCGCCCCCAATTATTTCCTTGGCAGCCGAGATTTTTACGTTTGAAGGTTACCCCCCCATTTCCCTTGGGGGTCCCCGAGAGCACAGACACATCTAACGGGATTTAGACTGCCCCCGCATCTCAGGGGCACAGGGGCCCAAGTCCTTAAAGTTTTTTCCAAGATAAAAAAACCGGATGGTTACCTTTTGAGATTTTTTCTGGAGAATAAGCTTAAGGTAGCAACAAAAGTCTGTATCTTTTTCCAAAAAACCTCAGCACCCCGGGTAAACCCGCATTCGGGGGTCCCCCCAACGAGTACAAACGAGGTTTAGGGTTTGGGATCCCCTTACACCCCCCGGGCTTTTAACTAAAATCAGCCCAGCGGGGGCAGCTCGGGACCTCTGAAACCAAAAATGCCAATTCTCAACCTTTTTTTGGATCTTGAAAAGTTCAAAAGAAAAAGAGAACTGGGGGGTTTTGTTTGGTACCGTAGCCAGGGGACCAAACCCCTAACTTTTAGGCCTTTCTCTAAAAGTCCCCCTTTTTAGTAGCATTGAAGTCCCCCAAAGAAAATGAGTGTGTCCCGAGGAGGACATGGTCTAAAACGGGTGGGTTTTGGGCGTAGAACATCCCCTTCTCTTCATTTTTAACGCTTTCTCGGTACACTGAACAAGAGAAAATAAAAAAACCCCAGAGTGTGTTTAATCTCCCACCGCATTATACGTTCATAAACCGGAGTCCCCCCAAAACAACGGACGGCTGCAGTTTGCTGGGGGTTTCCTATTGGGGTGGGCTTTTTTTTGGGGGTTTTTTCCCTTTTTTTTTGTTAAAAAACTTTTGCGACAAATTTCCGGCAAATTTGCAAAATTTACCCAGTATAACACTTTTAAAAAATTTTTGAACATACAAATAATTTCTTAAGGGGGCCCCAAACGCAAATCGAAGTTTGTTTTTTTCAAAATTTTTTAAAAATTTTATACTTTTTTCCCTTTTTTTTGGCAAAAAACCCAAACCCTTCTTTTTTATTTATAAATTGCAATTTTGGGGAATGAAATAGTGAAAAGTATTCACGTAAACGTGGGTAAAATTTGAAGCAAAATTCAAATATTCTTCAGGTGGCCAAACTCAATTATTTGTAGAAAAATATTTTAAAAACTCAAATTTTTTCATTTATTTCATCAAGTAGGACCAGTATGAGTGATACAACTGACACATATATCCAGTATGAAATAGGCCAGAACTCACAACGGAGAGGTGGCTGTCACCAATCAGCGCCGCGCTTTTCTCACCAATTAGCGCCGCGCTTATTCTATTTTCTCACCAATCAGTGCCGCGCTTATTCTAACCAATCAGCGGCAGTTACCGCGACACCAACCACCAATAGCTACGTACTGCGCTGCCGTGTGCATGGTTTATAAGCAAGAGCTCACGGCTGAGAGATTACTTTGCCCGCAGCCAGCGCAGTGTCAACATCTCCACTCTCCAGATCGACTCACTGCAACTCGGTTCTTGACTTCCACTGTTACGACGTACGTGAAGGCTGTGTTGCGCTCACGCTATCATGGCAGGCTTGGCGTCGGCAGCATCTGCTGCGGTACGCACTAGACTAGAACTTTCGTCTCCGATCTTTGGCAGTGCTTGTGATTTCACAGGAGATCAACTCCCAAGTTACAGGGATGTCATGAAATGTTTTCTTCTGCAAAGGTACGACTGCAAGATACAGGGTTCAAATAAAGATCCTGCAGTGAGAACAATTTCTACTATTGTCGAGGAAAAATTGAGGGAAATATACGCCAGAGCATCAATCCCAACACTATCCAAGCCACGCATCGTGACCATGATTGAGGCTTATCAATCTAAGTATAAAAATTTATTGAAATGTTACAAAGACCGTAAAGATGTGCAAAGTTACAAGAAGAAAATTGAAGCATTTGCGGAGAATTCGCAGAAACTTTTCGACATAGTAGCTTGTAAATGCGCGTTTCGTCCACTGTGTCACTGTACTCGCGATTCGAAAGTACCTGTTTTAGAGGAAGCATTTCTTACTGATCAGAGGACACAGCGGAAGATGTATATCGGAAGACTAGATAAAAAAACAAGCAATGTTCTTGCGAAACGTAGTGCAAGAAACGTCAGAGATGAAAAGGATTCAGGATCAAGAGCCACCACATCGGTAAATGATCAGCAATTTCATGAATCACCGAGTAAATCCTCCATGAATATATCATCTGATGAGGATTATGTTCCTCCAAAAAAAATTCAGATTTTGATGCGAAAACAATCATCAGAAGATAAAGAGGCAAATAAAGAAACACAAAACAAAATTACTCTGTCTTCTTTTGCTGAAGCCTGAGATAGAACCGGTGTGTCAGATCGTGCTGCAGCTCTTTTATCGAGCTCCTTAATGGAAGACGTTGGTCTAATCACAGAGGAAGATTCATCGCAAGCTATTGACCGCAGCAAAGTAAGAAGAAACAGACAGCGCCACAGAAACGTTCTATCAACTGAACACAGGGAAAAGCACAGAGATGTTGGCAGTATTTACTTTGATGGTAGGAAGGATGTGACAATGATCACAGAAAAGATTGGACACAGACATCACAGAAAAACAGTCACAGAAGAACACATCTCGGTACTTTCAGAACCAAATTCAACATATCTTGGTCATTTTACTCCTGGAAGTGGTTCTGCTCGTAGCATTACAAATTGCCTGTTCAATTTTGCAGAAATAAATTACTTATCTTTCGATAATCTAGTAGCTCTCGGCTGTGATGGAACAGCTGTAAATACTGGCTGTAAAGGAGGTGCTATCAGGATCATTGAAGAACGTCTCGGTAAACCGCTACATTGGTTTGTTTGCATGTTGCACGGTAACGAACTTCCTCTCCGCCATCTCATTGAAAAACTCGATGGGAAAACAAGTGGACCTCGAGGCTTTACTGGCGCAATTGGAA
Organism: Chionoecetes opilio; assembly: GCA_016584305.1. NCBI lineage: Eukaryota > Metazoa > Arthropoda > Malacostraca > Decapoda > Majidae > Chionoecetes > Chionoecetes opilio. The sequence continues at coordinate 4,818 of JACEEZ010024158.1, forward strand.
AACAGCTGGCAGACTGCGAGAAACTCCCAATAAAGGAATTTGCTCACGTGCAATCGGACCTCAGTCTTCTTTCTTCTGATTCGTTGAGCACAGACCAGAAATACCTCTATGAACTTCATCAATCAATTTCAAACTGGTGTAGTCTCTGAAGACTAGGCAGCTCGTCAACCAGGAAAGATGAATCATGCCAGGTGGTTCACGACAGCAAACCGAATACTTCGCCTGTATGTAGGAACGGACGATCCTACGGATGTGTTGAACACATTGGTCACTTTCATCATGAAAGTTTATGCATCAATGTGGTTCCGCATTAAATCACAACCACACGTACGAGATGGTGCCAAACATGTCCACAGGACGTTTAAAAATCCTCCAAGGATTAGATGACAGTATCGTCAGCGTGGTTCAGACAGTCATACAGCGAAATGCATTCTTTGCTGCTCCGGAAAATATCCTGCTCAGCATGATTCAGGATGAACGAATAGATGTTCGAGAACTGGGATGGGCGTCGAATTAAGAGAGCCCGCACTTACAAAGAAGACCGTCCGCGTCCACGCCAGCTCACGATTCCAGCTTTACTATTCGATAGCGAGGATTACATCAATATGATTGTTGGCAATCTTGTGACTTACAGGAGCCTCCCTGACGATGACTCTCTCGGACGAAGGATTAACCAAAACATATCCGCAAAAACGTCCTTCGTTCACGAACCTTTCTCGTGTCACACACAAGCAGTAGAGCGAGTTATAAAACTCGTAACAGACGCTTCAGCTGCAGTGTGTGGACACAATTCAAGAGATGGATTCATCCGTGCGCGGCTCGCATCTAGAGCAAGAATACCGTCGTTTGAGTCAAAAAGGCAGTTCAAAACGAAGTGAAGCTAACACTATTAGTAAGTACCGTGGTACGGGCAATGTCGGGCATACATATAGACTTATTAAATATTCAGTCATGATGGATATCAATCTATGCCCTTGATTTGGTGGTTGGAGGGTAGGGCGTGGGTGGAACTCGAAGTACAGCCACCTCCCCGTGGTGAGTTCTGGGTTATTTGAACCTTACTTATGTAAGGAAAAATAAGCGAAGAGCTGTACTATGTGACATGTATTGTATAGTGTATACTTTGATCGATGTTTGACGACTCATACTGGATAATGTGGGTATATGTGCCCAGCGTGATGAAATAAATGAAAATATCGAGTTTTAACATATTTTTCTACACATAATTGAGTTGGGCCACCTGAAGATATTTGAATTTCTGCTTCAAATTTTACCCACGTTTACGTGAATACGTTGCACATATTTCATACACTAGTTGCAATTTATAAATAATAAAGAAGGTTGGTTATTTGCCAAAAAAAGTGCAAAAACGTATAAATTTCGAAAATTTTGAAAAAATCAAACTTCGATCGCGTTGGGCCGCGTTAAGAAATTATTTGTATGTTCTAATATTTTAACATCGTTATACTGGTGTGATTTCGCAACTTTCCCGCACTAGTCAATCCAAAAAAAAAAAAAAAATGGAAATCGCTCCACCCTAATGCCTATAGCTACTCCCCGTACACGGTGACCATTGCTCATGCCGGACCAGTAGTAGGTGTAACCCCCACTGCTAGTCTCACCACTGCCAGGCCTCCTCGTCTCTGAGAGTCCCACTATATCCACCCTCAGCCTACTGAGCTCGCCCGATAGGAGAGGTAGTCGATGATCGTCTGAGAGGCTCAGAACGTTCCACGAGCCCACACGAAGAACCCTCCGCAGGTTGATCCCGGGAGTGATTCGACGGGCAGGCGCCGCCTCTGCACCGCCCCGGCCACCCCCATAAGAAAAAGTTGGGCTAGGGGGCCCTACCACTTGATTTAGAGTGCGGGATTCCCGAGGGCTTTGCCCCGCACTCGTCATAGGCAGACCCCTCCCCTGCGTCGGCATTGGAGGTGTCTGCATGGTCGGGCCCTCCTGCAAAACCGGGTCGGGGGCGCGATTACCGCGCCCCCGGCCTCTACCTCTTAGAATGTTAGTGCTAGATTTGGTTTTACAGGGAGGGGATGCAACCCCCCCCCCCCCCCCCCCAACCAATCTATGTCAGGGATTGGCCTTACTGCTCACCGTGGCCAGGGACGCAGAACCCCCTGTAGGGATTAACCCAGGCTGCCCACTATTTTCACCCATAGCTAGGGCTGGATGGCCATTGACTCAATAGTGAATTCATCTGCCCTTAAGATGGTCTTATTTTAGTCCATATGGGTATCCAGCACACCCTCCTCACTGGTTAGAACCAGTGGGGTAGCCGGTTTAGTCGCCGACGATCTGACCATGTGACTGGTTGTACTGGGTTACATGTTACCAGTAGCAGGGGACAACCCTGACCAGACCCAGACAACAGACATGCATACATTACCGTTAACTAAATAAATAACATCATCAATCGGGTAATTTTCCCGATTGATGATGTTATTTATATAGTTAACGCTAATTTAGCATGGTGCTAATTCATTATCAAAAAAACGAAATATATAAATGAATGGGGTCAGATCATCTCAATGGGGAAAAATTACTCGATTGATGATGTATTTATTTAGTTAACGGTAATGTATGCAGGGTTTGTAATTCATTTATCAGAAAACAAAATATATCAATGGAAGCTAATAAAATTGCGCTTCTATTGATATGTTTCATGGTAAATTGTTGACTCGCAAAGTTTTAAATGGCGAAGAGTTGAAGTGAATATTCTTTGGTCATATGCAGCAAGTGAATGGGGCCAGCAGGCTGGTACAACCCCTGCCGCAGGGGCGGCGCCACCGTCGGCGGATAGCATAAATTGCATTGCAGGGACCCGCGAGTGAGGTATCTTGTTGTAGAATTTTCTTTGCTATATTTTCCAACAAAATGGGGCAAGTTACCCGTTAATGTTATGGATGGACAGCTGAGTAAGGCCCCCCCCAACACCCCCGCACTTCTGCGTGCGCTGATTAGTTCAATTTTTCTTGGTCATGAAATGCAATAGACTTCTGTAATATGCTCCCGGGACACAGGGCTATAGTGTGACATCCGGGGTTTTCCACAGACTCCACAGTTACCTTCCACAGGGTTTTCCCCGGTAGCCCTACCCATTTATCAACCATCCCCGAAAGGAAGGATAAACAGCTGGTTGTACTGTACGCCGACTGCCCTGGCCGGGATTCGAACGCGGGCCCGCGGATTCGTAGCTAGGTCGCTAGCCACTACACCACAGAGGTGCAGTGCCACACGCAAAAATTATAATGATGATAATACTAAACAGGGTAATAATAATGATGACAGTAATGATTATGAAAAAATGATACGATAATAATAAAGAATAATAAGATAATGGTGATCGATAACCAATAAGAATAATGATAATGTAATGGTAATATTAATAATGATAACATAGATGACAACAATTACGATATTATGGTAATAAAGATAACAATAATAATATTGATGATTATAGTTACCCAAAGATAATATCGGTGATGATAATAATAGCAGCAAAATATATAGGTAATAATAGAATTGTCAATGAAAATATGATAAATGATTATGATAATGGCAATGATGAATATGATACAAATATAATTAAAAATAATTTAAAGATGACAAAAAATGCAGGACACCCGGAAAACAGGCTACATAAAATATCTTATTAATATATTAAATTTAAAATTTTATATTAATTACATAGAATAATAATATTAAATATTAAAATTCATTATGAATTATGATTGACATGTATCAGTGTGTTCTTTGTTTCCATAGAACTTAGCACATGTTTCCGACCGATACGCCCACGAGAAATGTGTGGGAAAAGGTATGTGCGTCGAAAGAGGGCAGGATGTGTGATGCAGATTGGGCGACCCTTCGGTGACGTCTCAGCAATATTCGTGCGGCGGCTGGAACGGGTGAAAAAAAATTTCCCCTATTTTATTTTACAAAAGTAATGTTTTTACGTATATAAGGCGTAGAAATTAATATTTTTTTTTTGGATAAGGTGTTTTTGATGAACATTCAACATACCTATGCAAAGACAAAAAGGGTCTGGATGACTACTTTAACACATTATAAAAAAAAATGAAAAATTTATGCAAGGTAGAATATTTAGTAAATAATTAATTATGTAAACATGCATCCACTTTCTTCAACTTTCCAAGCTATGTAATGTAATGTATATCCACCACATCCTATTTGTGTGTGGTGGGGAGGGGATCCAGATGCGGAATATATTTCATCGCAAATGCGGATGGGGATGCAGAGTTTAATTCATCGTAATGGGGATCCGGGTAACAAAAAACTGCGGATTTTCCGCTGATCGGATGTGGATATCGATACACTCTAACTAACAAAGGCACAAACACATGTCGCGGTGCCTATTACCCCCGCTATACCAAAAAAATTTTTTTTTCTAAATTTTGGCATCCAATTTCCCTATGTAAAATGGATTCTAACATTTTTTTTTTTTAAATTTTTGCATTTGAGCAATTTTTACTATAAAAAATCGCATTTAGATTGCCCCTTATCGAAAAATGCTTAAAGAGTACGCATGTCGTTGGTCCTGTTTATGCATTTCACCAATATGAGTTCCAAAGTAGCGTGGTAAGTCTTTTGATCTTTGGTTATCAACATAATCACAGTGTCACAGTCTCTACGTGGCCCTAGAACGTTTAAACTGTCCTTCTTAGACCTGAAGCGGGGCAGGGTTTCCCCCGGGTTTTGGGGCCCGAGCCCGGAAACCCGTCTCGGCCGGGTCCCCACCATTTTTCTGCCGCAGCCTCTGTCCCTGCTTCACGACTCTTTCGGTGCTTGGGGTGGATAGAGAATCCGGAACCTCGTACGGCTTGCCGGATTCCGGGTTTCTGATCCCCGGACAAAAAGGGTAATCCGGCTCGTGCCCCCGGCCGGGCTGCCAGCTGATCAGTGTCTGCAAGTGGTGGCTGACAAGTACAGCTTGGGGTGATGCGAGGTTTACATGGTTCCCATTCCTCACCAGCCCTCAGCTAAAAATTGGGTCAGGCGAACCCCTGCGGTCTTTCTCACTCTGACTCGCCATCGCGAGGGAGGACACATTTTGGTGTGCAAACCCATGCTCCTGTCCGCACGTAGGGTCCGCTTTTTGGCCCTTTTTGGGGCTGCGACCTCACACTCGGGACTGCGTGAGGATGTGCTTGGGCCGTCCTCTAGTCGTGGTGAACCTTTGTGTCGTAGTAAGTTTGAAGTACACCCGGGCGTACTTGACTAGGATTTCCGGGGTGTTCAGTTTTTTCCCCATCAGTCCTTTTTTTGGCCACATGTACACGAGCAAAGGGGTTTTTGGAGCCATCTGGAGTAGGACCCCTTGCCAACTTGATCTCCTGTAGCTGGGACGGGAGAACCCCCCCGCTTCACAGCCTGGCCCAGCTGGTGGAGACCTGCTGGTCAGTGGACATTTTACCAGTATACCCCGGGATCTCCGTGAGATCTTCACGCCTGGCACTCCCTGAACCTGCTTGACTGCATTCTTCACGCGGACAGCGATGCACACTGGCCCCGAGAACCCGTGTCGATGGGGTAGGTCCGTCGATGCTGTGAAAAGGTGGCGCAAGGGAAAACGTTTGTGTGCAACAGCTATACTCCAGAAGAGTTGCGCCCAATTTTTTCCAAAAGGGGCGGGGTCCCACCCTTCCACCCCGTGTGGCCCTATTTGAGTCACCTTGCAGTAATCAGTGGTGGTGGAGTCGTATGTCCCCAGCAGATCATAAAAGCCTGAGCCCCCTTTAAAACCAGCCTTCTCAGGTGGCCCCGGGGTCCTCTGGTACAAAGGCCAAAGGTACCTTCCAGATGCCCCTTGTCACGACACATGCCCCTCCCTGATAAACCTTGGTGCAGTTTCCCATAGTGTCGGGCACCATCCCCCGGGTTTATCCGCCCCCATCGAACCCAACCCAAAACTATTTGGTACCCTTGTGTTCCCTGGCAAGGTCCCTGGCGTGCCATGGGATCCTGCCTGGGCCCCCTTCAGTTGTTAGGATCGCGACCAGGGACGACTGTCTGAGAAGGTGGCCGTCAGCGATAAGGTCCGGAGAATCCAGAAGCCCAAAGGGAGCAGCGCAGGGGGGGAAGTCGAACCGGGTGCTTGTCAGCGCTAGGTTCCGGATGGGATTTTGGTTTTTTTTTTCAGCGGCCCTTAAAATATGCATCAAAAGGGGGGCCAGGGGCCCCCGCCTCTCCCTGACAGCGGTCTACCAGTATGGCAGCCTCCTGTTGCTCCTGCCTCTTTCCTCTGGTGGCAGGGTGAACAACTTCTCCGTCCATCCCAAAAACCCGGTGATCTTCGCCCGGCCCAGGAACATTGCTCCTGCAGCTCAAGACTTGACCCTTTTCATCTTAGCTTTTGTTCTTTAGCTTAGCCCCCCCCATGCTTTCTTTTGCTGCTTCACTTTTCTATGCGTCTCATTTTTGTCTACCCCTGTCATATCATTTCACTCTCCTCCCCAACTTTGATCCTCGGTAGTACAACCATCCCGGTCAAAATGGGGGTTTTCTGGCCAGGGGGCAGTCACTTGCACGTGGGTCTCGCGTGGGACGTGGGGGCTGGAGCAAAGGGGGTTCCGGTCCTTGCAGAGGGAAATCGGTAGGACAGGCCCCCCTTATGTCAAAAGCCGTCCAATTTTTCTCCACGAATTCCTTTTCTGCTTTAGTGCTTTGTCTTCACCACTTACTAACCCCTTCTTCAAAAATGATCTATCCTTTGGTCACGGGCCGGGCAATAAACAACCCTGGAGGTTTTTTCAAACTGGGGTTTTTTTTCTTTCCCCTGGGGAAGCACCGTGGGGGGCAGACCTTCGCAATGTCTTCACGGGCCCCGCTTGTCAAAACCCTCCCGGAGCCGCTGAGTTCTTGCAAAAAGGATTTTCCCCCTTCATCACGCCCGATACGTGGCACCTCCTCCACACACTCTCGCCACCGCAAAAAAGGCGGCCAACTTAGATCCAGAGCTCTGTCTAGTTGGGGCTTGGACCCACTTTTTACAAGGAGAAGCCATCCCGAAAAAGGGGTTTTCGACAATTTAAATTTGGCCTTAAATTTTTTATGAACTTATTTTTGTTGTGGAGAATTCTTTTTTTGAGAGAAATGCCCAAACTACAGAAAACGCACGCATATCCTCCCCGACCTTTCTTCGACCATAGGTACAGGGCAAACAGGCCCTTTTAAACACCGAATGTAAATAATTGTTTATATATTTGCCATGCGATCATCCGACAAACAGGAATTCCCCGGAGCAGGTTTTTTAAATTTCCCAATACAACATGCCCCGGGTGGTTTTTTTAAAAAAGTGCATCGTGGTGACAAAATACAATTTTTGAAGAAGTGACGCATTGATTGTTTCCCAAACTTTGAGATTTATAGAAAAAAAGATCAAAAGGAAATCTAAAATCACTTCAAAAAACACCATCATGCAGTAGATAAACAACAAAGCATTTGAAACCAAAAACGTTTTCTTTTTATTTAAAATCAACTACTTACCCTTGACATCCCCCCCGCCTTTCACCGGGCAGACAAAGGGGTTGCCATGGCAACGTCCAAAAAAGGGTATTTTTCCCGCCACCTGTTGGGTTTTTTCGAAGTATTTTCGCGTATCAACCTGCCCTCGATCATTTTGCCACAGTTCCCTTTATTTTGTAACGTGGTCAAGAATTGATGATAGGTGCAAATGAAGCCGACTTAGCGGGGCTAAACTATGTTTTGCATATAAAATAAATATTTTTGCATAGCAAGAATGCTCAAACCAACGTTTTAAGGGCAAACCCCCTTAAAATTTAATTTTTCATAAGAAAAAAACCCGCCAAAATTTGAAATAATCTATATTTTACTTTCATTGGCCTACGGCGTACCCTAGTGGCAACACACACCGCCTGTGTGGTAAGTGGATAAGCGCGCCCCGGCTACAGGCCATTCTGTGGTCCTGGGTTTTGATCCCCGATCCCGTTCCCGGGTTTTTACTGCAAAGTGGCAATTTCGTCCCCCTTTAGCAAAGGGGTGGGGGCAGTGGCACCCAAAAATTTAAAAGGAGGGGGCAAAAAAAAAAAAAAAAAAAAAAAAAATATTATAATTAAAAAATAAAATATATATTAAAATATATATATTATATATATTTATATATATGGGAAAAACTTTTAAAAAAAAGGTCCACGCTAACTGACCCAAAAGTTGGCTCACTGATACTTTGTCCATACACATCGTTTAATTTTAATGAGTGCCCATCCTTCTTGCTACGGCCCCATTTAAATTTAGGTTCTTTAGAAAAAAAAAAGGCCAGTAGGGTTTGGTTTTGGTCAGGTAGGCTAGGGGCAGGGAGGGTTTGGTTAGTGACAGCACTGGGGCTCGAGGAAGGGGGGGTAGGTTTTGATTTGTGAGTTTTTTCATCTTTAGAATAAAGGCAGCCCCTATTTCTTTTCTTTTGCCAACAAGCTTGGGGGCATGGTGGAAAAACCGGGGGTTTTTGGGTTGGGGGGGCACCATATAAAGGGAAATTGGCCCCCGAAAAAAAAACCCTTTTTTATTTTTGGGGGGAACCCCAGGGGGAAAAA
>JACEEZ010024159.1:9504-87004 GCA_016584305.1 Chionoecetes opilio
CAAGTATAATAATCGCCAGGGCAAATTTACGTTGATAGCCCACTACAGACACACAGTCGCACCTGTATATTGTCGCCAGGCGCCAAATATTACGAATGTTACCCTCACTACCGTACGTAGATAACACTACAGGCGCCACCTGCAATAATGTCGCCATGCGCCAAATATTACGAATGATAGCCTCAGTACCCTAGATAAGACTAGAATCGCCACCTACAATAATGTCGCCATGCGCCATATATTACGAATGATAGCCTCACTAACCTAGATAACACTACAGTCGCCACCTGCAATAATGTCGCCGGGCGCCAAATTTTACGAATGATAGCCTCACTACCCTAGATAACACTAGAGTCGCTACCTGCAATAATGACGCCAGGCGCCAAATATTACGAATGATAGCTTCACTACCCTAGATAACACTAGTGTCGCTACCTGCAATAATGTCGCCAGTCACCAAATATTACGAATGATAGCCTCACTACCCTAGAAAACACTAGAGTCGTTACCTGCAATAATGTCGCCAGGCACAAAATATTACGAATGATAGCCTCACTACCCTAAATAACACTAGAGTCGCCACCTGCAATAATGTCGCCAGGCGCCATATATTACGAATGATAGCTTCACTACCTAGATAACACTAGTGTCGCTACCTGCAATAATGTCGCCAGTCACCAAATATTACGAATGATAGCCTCACTACCCTAGATAACACTAGAGTCGCCACCTGCAATAATGTCGCCAGGCGCCAAATATTACGAATTATAACCTCACTACCCTAGATAACACTAGAGTCGCCACCTGCAATAATGTCGCCAGGCGCCAAATATTACGAATTATAACCTTACTACCCTATGGATGGATTCAGCAAACCATTTACGAGGTAAGACTCTGGTAAATTTCCTCGTACCTCCCTGCACATGGCACGACCCTATTCAGCAAACACTTACGATATTGCAAGTATCCTCGTAACCTACGAGTGGTCCCTGTGTCTAGTAGCGGCTACCAGAAGGTTTACCAGACATATTAGCGGGAAGGAACACCGTCTCCTGTAGCTGATTTCATCATCTAGCTACTTATATAGGTAAGTTCTGATAGTGAATACTAATTTGTGATCATTTATATTGTTGCAAGAGTAGGACAGTGTATACTAATAACGAAAATAAGTGCAACAGTCCGTGCAATGACACTATAAGTTACCCTGTGATTGTGTCCTTTGCCGGCGATCTTGGTGTGTCATTTTACAGCACTGTCTTGATGTTTCCACCCTGCCCCACGTTTCAATTCTCGATGTGTGGTGGGCTTGCAACATGTGGCAGCAGGGTGTGTTGTTAGTGTGTTGGGGCTGACAACTTGGTCAGCTGATGTGTGGTGGCTGGTGTGGCTGACAACTGGTCCAGCCTGAGGTGTAGTGGCTGGCAACATGTGTCAGGCAGTAGCTCGTCATTACACATACCTGATCCAGTGTCTGAAATATAAATATTGATAAAACAACAGCCCCAGCACCGCAAAGTGCAGCGCGTTACCGCCGTAAGTCCTCCATATCGCCTTGTGTTAATCTCGCTCATCAATTCCCTCCTGTGATTTATGGTTTAACCCCTATTCAGGTCAGAGTCCTGATGGGTCAGGGTCACTATCCCACGTACCCACCACGTTATCCACTCCTGCCCATCGCTACGTACTACATCTTCTCCAGTATTCCACTAAGTGTTTTTGTTTTGTTGGTTTAATCTGTTTAATTACCTCACCAAGTAACTAAAGGTACCATTAAAAGAGATCCATAATTGCATGTTACCTACGGCCTTCAACACATGTACATTACCTACATCACACCCTTTCATCCCATCACTATTTTCGAAGACACAATATATTATTTTTTCCCCGGATTTTCTGGTCATCTATTCCTGTCCATTAATGGTACAGATGCCAGTTGACCACCAAAATTTGTAAATAATGGTGGCCACGCTAAGGGTTGCCAGACTATCTAAACACAATATTTCCCAAACCTGGGGGGAAATTTTCCCCTGTGGGAAATTTCAGGATTCTAAGGGGGAATGTATCCGAGGAAATCTAAATTACTAGCATTTAGTCGACCAGAAAAAAATTCTTAGAGTTCGGAGTTCATCTATTGACTTCTTTTTTTCTTTAGTGTATATATAAGAGAGGATAGTGTCTATATCCTGTTATTAGCAATTAAAATGGTTTGTTTTGCTACTTTTTCTTCTTCACAATCACATGAAGTGGGAAATCCGATGGTTGAACAGGGGGAGAGAGGGGGAGCAACAAAAAAGGCTAGGAACCACTGATCTAACATTAATAAAAAACAGAATTCCCATGGAAATAGGACATTTAATGAAAAAAGGACAGTCAAATCTTACCACTCATTACTACCACGAAAACCCATACCTCACACTCATTACTCACACATCCATACCTCAACACACTCATTACTCACACCCCATACCTCAACACCACTCTTACTCACACACCCCTCCTCAACCACTCATTACTCACCACTTCCATAGACCCTCACTCACTCATTACTCACACACCCATACCTCACCATCATTTACTCACACTCAACATCACCCTCATTACTCACACACACCACATACCTCACCACTCATTACTCACACAACCCATACCTCACCCACTCATTACTCCACACCCATACCTCACCACTCATATACTCACACACATACCTCACTATCACTCTTACTCACACATCCATATCTCACCACTCATTACTCACCACCCATACTCCCACTCCTTACTCACACAGCCATACCTCAACCACTCATTACCACACACCCATACATCACCACTCATTACTCACACATCCTAACCACCACTCATTACTCACAACACACCATACCTCACAACTCCTTACTCACACATCCAAATACCTCCCCACTCATTACTCCACACTCGATTACCACTATCATTACCTCACCACCATTACTCACAGCATCCATACCTCACCACTCATTTACTCCCACACTCATTAATTCCACACTCTGACCCCACCACTCATTACTACCACTCCATACCTCACCACTCATTACTACCACATCCATACCTCACCACGCATTCCCCCACACTCTTACTCACAACACCCATACCTCACCACTCAATAATACTACCACATCCTATACTCACCACATCATTACTCACACACTCATACCTCAACCACTCATACTCTCAACCCTCACCACTTTTACAACTCACTCACTTCACATCACTCGCTTCGAAGACCGTGATTTGATCGTAACTATTTCAAAATTAACTTTATTGTTTGAAATCATTAAGAATGTTTCTTAAGTAACCTGGCCATATATAAAAGGCCGAAGTAACAAAGTCCGCCAAATATACTACCAACTCGAATGTCGAGTTATGGCTGCTGTCAGTATATCAGTGTTCTTATACTGCACGTACAGGTTTTTTTATTACTATAATTTTATTAAATCTATTTTTGTATTTATTTATCTATTTTCTCTATTCATCGGGGGGGGACCCCTAATGACCGTGCCCTTGGGCTGCTGCCTCATTAACACCTCAATGTAAAATCCGCCACTGTCCATGTTCACCACGAGTCCACGGTCTTGTCCACGCGAGTCGGACGTCAGCAATCGGCAGTTTCATCCCTCCCGGTGCGAGCTTGGAGCTCTAATACCAATCTTTGGGTAATGCTGGAGCCGCACACCCACAACCCACCCATCCTTTGCTCAAGGGAGACAGTATTTATCAGTGAAAAAATCCTCGGATGAGTGGGACCTGGATCGAACTCCGGACGACAGATTGGTGCCTGAACGCCTGGAACCCCCGAGCTGTCCAGGATGGTTGATGTTTTGTGTGGTGTGTGTGTGTGTGGTGTGTGTGTGTTATTTTATTTTTCATCATAAGATTGCAAGTGGTGGCAATTATTTTTCTTTTTTTTTTAGTTTATTTTGTAATCATAATAATGCTGGGGATCGATATTCAAACTGGATTTCCAGAAGGGTCTGGTGGTGTTGTGTATATATATATATATATATATATATATTATATAGATAGCTATTAATATATATATATATATAGAGGGAGAGAGAGAGAGAGAGAGAGAGAGAGAAGAGAGAGAGAGAGAGAGAGATATGAAAATCTCTCTCTCTCTCTCCTCTCTCTCTCTCCTCTCTCTCTCTCTCAGTCTCTCATCTCTCTCTCTTCTCTCTCTAATCTGGTGTGTTTGTGGTTGTGTGTGTAGTGTATATATATATATATATATAATATATTATATATCTATATATATATATATATATATATTATATATAGATATATTATATATATAATATATATATATATATATTATTATAACTTATATATATATTCACACACACACACACACCCCCAGACCCCTTCTGGAAATCCAATTTTGGTTATCGACCCTGCAGCATTATTATTCATAAATAAACTTAAATAAATAAATACGTACTACTACCGTAGTAACCCAAAGGCGCACCTGCACTAATGTCGCCAGGCTCCATATATTGCGAATTGTAGCATCACTATTGATGTGTATGTGTCCACTGAGTAGATACCACAGTAGTTTATATAACTGTATATCTATACGTTTGTCAGCGTTGTTTTTATGCCTTGTATCTCCAAGTAAATACGGTTTTTCAAATTTCGCTACTCGTTTTTTTTTTCGGGCGAACGACGATGGGTGGGGAGGACACTCCCCGTGGGACTCTCCCTTGGGGGGGAAGGGGCGTGTAGGGTATATTCTTCCGCGCTAATCTCCAATGAGGCGGCGTCGGAGAGGCTGTAGACATAACTTTACTGTATAATTCTCTCCCATTCAAAGTCTTTGATAGTTCAAGCTATGCTGGAAGCTTCATATATCTATATAATATATTTTCGTGGCTCCTTATGTCTGTCTGGAACAGGATGAATAGAGGAGGGAAGGCTGGCCATTGAGAGAAGGAGAGAATTAATGAGAGGGAGGTGAAGGTGTCTTCAAGACACCTAAGCCGTACTTTTGCGATCCGCCTTGCCTCGCTTGCGATGCTGCGCCATGTCAAGTCTCCAAGGGGGCGGAGTTCCCAGAGGAAAGGGTGTTGAAAACTCTCCAAGTATATTTCTCCCATTGAAAGCCTTTGATAATTTCAAGTTATTGCTGGTATTTAATCCCTGAATGCAGAAACGGATGATTAAAAAAAGCTTATTAAAATGATATATTGGGTAGGTAATATCAAGACAAAGAACGAGAACTTAGTCGCCGATGACTGGAACTCCCGCCGACGTGAAAATTGGAACAGTCGCCGATATCGGCGACAGTTCCTCTCGGCGACATTCCAGGTACCCCTCAGCAACGGCAAGTCCCTTATCTTTAATATCACTTACATCGTAGGGTGCTCGACAATATTATAGACACCTGTCGCCTTCATCGCCATCATCACTCGTGAAGGAATTTTTCCATGGCAGCGAGTAGAAGTTTCCATTGCAGAAATCTTCCTCCAGTCCGGGAGATGAGTTGCCTTGTGTTGTTGCTGTTCTTCAGTAAGTAGGACGCTGTCCTTTTATCGCCATGTACAGCCGAGGAGAGAAGGCATGGGTTGGTTATCAGTGAGAGGGGTTCTCGTATTCCATGGCCTGCAGGACAACGATGAATTGCTGCACCACTTCTTGTGACTCTTAATTCCATTTCAACCATCTCAACAAAAAATTCCCCAGCAATGAGATTTTTTTCAGTTGCAACGTTTAATGTACGCTCACGAAGGGCTAATCATGAAGGGCGCATCACGAAGGGCGCATCACGATGACCAATCACGAAGGGCGCATCACGAGGCGCATCACGAAGGGCGCATCACGAAGGACGCATCCGAAGGGCGCTCACGAAGGGCGCATCACGAATGCGCATACGAAGTTTATGGACGTCGCCGAAGCATCAAACGAGAACTGTCGTCCGACAGTGAAACGCTTCGCCGACGCGGAAATTCTCGGCGACAGTTCCATTTTGAATAGTGTAACATAAGAGTCAAGGGTTTATGGGCCCTGTGTTCTATGGAAGACTGTGGAAGAGTCCTGTCCCAACCCAGACGAAGCCATGCTCGGGGCAAGTCCTAGCGTTCAAATGGGGCATTTCTACACTTGCAAGTTGACTGCGCATGAGTTAGCCGTGTAGCTGTCCTGCCTACCCTTTCTTTTTTTTACTATCAAGGCTTATTCTATTATTACAAAGATTTTTCTTAAAAAAAAAAAACTATTGCTGGATTATAATTAGTATTATAAGGATCTTTCCTTGTATGAAGGCCTTATAAGTATCAATTATCTGGCTCTCTCTAGTACAAGTCAGGCCAGTGATGCGCCTATAAGCGGTAAGGTCACAGAGAAGAAGATCACGCCAAGGTGGAGTGGGAGGAATTTTAGGGCGGTTTTAATATATCTTTCTTATACCGCCCTATAAAAAAAATAAAAAAAAAAAATTCTCTCCTCCCTATATATTGAATATGTGATGTCGCTGTAAGGGCTGGGTTTAGATGAGATTTGGGGTATGTATTTTAGTAAGTTGATATCAAAAGGATACTTGGCACTACGTCAAAGTGTGTGGAGCGGGACGGTGCTGAGGCCCGGGTCACGGGAGGGGCGTAACCTACCGCCGGGTGCCCCCAACCACTTTCAGTCAAGAACATAAAGGAAACTACAAGATGACCGTTAGTCTAACGTACACTTGGTAGTTTCCTTCACCATGTACATTACCTACATCCACCTTTCATTCCCAAGCACTATTTTCGAAAAGACAACAAATTATTATTTTTTCCGATTTTCTGGTCTCTATGTCTGTCCCATTAATGGTATACAGATGCCAGTGACCACCAAAATTTGTAATGAATGGTGGTCAACTAAGGTTGCCTAGACTATCTAACACAATATTTCCCAACCTGGGGAATTTCCCCGGGTGGGAAAATTTCAGGATTCTAAGGGGGAAATGTATCCGAGGACATCTAAATTACTTAGCATTATCGCCAGAAAAAAATCTCTTAGGTCGGATTCAGGCTATTGCACTTCTTTTTTCTTTAAGTGTATATATAGAGAGGCAGGATAAGTGTCTATATACTCTGTTATTAAGCGTAAATGTTGGTTTTGGCTACTTTTTTGTCTTCCCCACATGAATGGTGGGAAATCCTGATGGTTGAACAGGGGGAAGGGGGAAGCAACAGAAAAAGGCGAGGAACCACTGATCTAACTTGAATAAAAGACAGAATTCCCCATGGAAATAGGACATTTAATGAAAAAAGGGGACATCAAAATCTCCACCTTCATTACTACAATACCCATAACCTCACCACTCATTACTCCACAACACCCCATATCTCAACACCACTCTATTACTCCACACATCCATACCTCACCACTCTTACTCACACACATACCGTCACCCCAATCATTACTCACACATCCATACCTCACCACTCATTCCTCCACACACCCATATCTCACCACACTCTTACTCACACATCCATACCTCCCACTCATTACTCACACATCCATAACCCACCACTCATTAACTCCACACCCATATCTCACCCTCATTCTCACACCTCCATACACTCACCACTCTTACGCATCACATCCATACCTCACCACTCATTTACTCACACACCCATACGCTCACAATTCATTATCTCGCACACTCTACCTCCCCTCCATTACTCACGTACCACCCATACCTCACATCATTACTCACACACGCATACCTCACTCACTCTTGCTCACACATCCATAAACTCACCACTCATTACTACCCACATCCATACCTCACCACTCATTACGTCACACATCACATACTCACCACTCATTACTCCCCACATCCATACCCATCCTCAACCCTCGTACTCACACACCATACCTCACCACTCATTCTCACAACATCATACCTCACCACTCATTACTCACACACCCATACCTCACCAATCATTACTCACACACCCATACCTCACCACTCTTACTCACACTCCCATACCATACCGTCACCACTCATTACTCCACACGCATTACCACACTCATACCTCCCACTCATTCTACCACATCCATACCTCCACACTCATTACTCTCCACACCTCACCACGTATTCAACTCACTCACTCACTCACATCACTCGCTTCGAAGACCGTGATTGTCGTACTATTTTCAATACTTTATTGTTTTAAATCATTAAGAANAAATTTAAAAGAGGGGGCCCCAGTCAGAGGGCAGATGGAGTTTAATATTGATAAATGAGCGTTATGAATGTTTGGTAGAAAAAAACCCTGGTAATAGATACACCATAAGCAATGTATCGCTGAAAAGATAGAGGTGAAAAAAAATCTTGGAGTGAGGGTGAGCCCGACCTCCGCCCTAGGAAACAATGTATTGAGGCCAGAAATAGAGCTAATAGAGTATTAGGATTCATACCAGAAGTGTTAAAAGTAGAAGTGCGGAAGTTATTCTAAAGCTTTATTTTGGCCCTAGTCAGGCCCTCACCTAGACTTGCAGTTCAGTTTGGTCTCCATATTACAGGATGGATATAGTGTTGTTAAAAAAGTGCAGAGAAGGATGACCAAAATGATACAAGGGATGCGTTAACTTTAGTTATGAGGGGAAAGATTGAAGTTATTAAAATTACACTCACTCGAGGGGACGCAGAGTAAGGGGCGATCTGATAGAAGTTTTTAAGTGGATAAAGGGATTTAATAAAGGAGAGGTAGGAAAAGTCTTACGGCTTTTAACCAGGGTAGAACAAGAAGTTAAGGGGATTAAAGCGGGAAAAAAAGCGTAGATTTAGAAAGGAATAGGGAAAAACTGGTTCACAAATAGGGTGGTGAATGAGTGGAATGGTCTCAGTAGACAGGTAGTTAGTGCGGAGTCATTAGGGAGTTTTTAAAGGGGAAACTGGATAGGTTCATGGATGGGGATGAAAGGGGATGTAGGTAGTGTTAGGTGACAGGAACTACCACGTGTAGGCCTCGCGGCCTCTTGTAGCTCCCTTATTTTCTTATGTTGTTATGTTCACTACCTAAATAACACTAGAGTCGCCACCTGCAATAATGTCGCCAGGCGACATATATTACGAATGATAGCCTCACTACCCTAGATAACACTAGATTTGCAACCTGCAATAATGTCGCCAGGCGCCAAATATTACGAATGATAGCCTCACTACCCTAGATAACACTAGAGTCGCCACCTGCAATAATGTCGCCAGGCGCCAAATATTACGAATGATAGCCTCACTACCCTAAATAACACTAGAGTCGCCACCTGCAATAATGTCGCCAGGTGCCATATATTACGAATGATAGCCTCACTACCCTAGATAACACTAGAGTCGCCACCTGCAATAATGTCGCCAGGCGCCATATATTACGTAGGACAGCCTCACTACCCGAGATAACACTAGAGTTGCCACCTGCAATAATGTCGCCAGGCGCCAATATTACGCATGATAGCCTCACTACCCTAGATAACACTAGAGTCGCCACCTGCAATAATGTCGCCAGGCGCCGAATATTACGAATGAAGCCTCATACCGTAAGATAACACTAGTCGCCACCTGCAATAATGTCGCCAGGCGCCAAATATTACGCATGATAGCCTCACAACCCAGATAAAAACTACAGTCGCCCCCCTGCAATAATGTCGCCAGGCCCCCCATATATTACAAATGATAGCCTCACTACCCTAGATAACACTAGAGTCGCCACCTGCAATAATGTCGCCAGGCGCCATATATTACGAATGATAGCCTCACTACCCTAGATAACACTAGAGTCGCCACCTGCAAAAATGTCGCCAGGCGCAAAATATTACGAATGATAGCCTCAACTACCCCAGATAACACTAGAGTCGCCACCTGCAATAATGTCGCCAGGCGCCAAATATTACGAATGATAGACTCACTACCCTAGATAACACTGGAGTCGCCACCCGCAATAATGTCGCCAGGCGCCAAAAAATTACGAATGATAGCCTCACTACCCTAGATAGCAAATAGAATCGCCACATGCAATAATGTCGCCGGGCGCCAAATATTACGAATGATAGCCTCACTAACCTAGATAACACTACAGTCGCCACCTGCAATAATGTCGCCAGGCGCCAAATATTACGAATGATAGCCTCACTACCCTAGATAACACTAGAGTCGCCACCTCCAATAACGTCGCCAGGCGCCATATATTACGAATGATAGCCTCAATACCCTAGATAACACTAGAGTCGCCACCTGCAATAATGTCGCCAGGCGCCAAATATTACGAATGATAGCCTCACTACCCTAGATAACACTAGAGTTTGCCACCTGCAATAATGTCGCCAGGCGCCAAATATTACGAATGATAGCCTCACTACCCTAGATAACACTAGAGTCGCCACCTGCAATAATGTCGCCAGGCGCCAAATATTACGAATGATAGCCTCACTACCCTAGATAACACTAGAGTCGCCACCTGCAATAATGTCGCCAGGCGCCAAATATTACGAATTAGAACCTTACTCCCGTAGATAACAGTTTAATCCCCCCAACCTGCCAAAGGGCGCCGGCGCCATATAAAGGAATGTTTCCCCCCAAATTTACTGCTGGGTCGGGGCCCAAATTTGAAATGAACACAGGTTAGGTTTATTATCATGACTGTATAATTCTACACTTTTTTTCAGCTTTGTTTTTGCTTTGAAAACTGTAAGTATAGACGGTTTCAAAAAAAACTATTAAAGTTTTTTTTGGGGGCAAAGGCCCAACGGCGGGGGGGAAAACCAGAACATTAACACGGGCGGGGCCCTTATTGTAGGTCCCCAAAGGGGGTTGAAAATTATGGTAATTTTTTAAATTTTTATACCCTTAATATGGACATAAAATGAAGACATAAAATGAACAGAATCCCGATAGCCCCTTTAATTTTTCCCTGAAATCAGGAGGAAAGAAAGGGGAAGTATTAACGACCAAAAAAAGGCGGTACAGGGAAAAAAAGGAAAACCTTTTTCCTGGCGTTTAGTGTTAAAAGGGTTTAGGGCAAAACGTATCTTGATATCATAATAATATAAGGAAAAGGGGTTTTGGGCCCGGGGGTGTTTTGGGGGTGTGTGTGGGGGGGGTGTTTTTCCGCGATGGGGGGCCGCCCCTGGGCAATTCCAAAAAATTTGGGCACATTTTTTGGAACCAGGGACCAGGGAACTTTTTAAGCCAATGATGAGATGATCCGATCACTTTTTTTCTCTTTTCTTTAGCAGCCTATTAGCGAGAATTGTGAAAAAAAAGTGGGTTGCGAGATGAGTTGAGGAAACCTTGATGTAGGGTGATGGGTTATGGGTGAGTGAATGGGTGGGGTGATGGGTAATGGGTGGGGGTGGGTGAGTGAATGGGTGGGGGGTAATGGGTTGGGGATGATGGGTGATGGGTGAGGGAATAGGTGGGGGGTGATGGGTAATGGCGTGAGTGAATGGGTGGGGGGTGATGGGTAATGGGTGAGTGAATGGGTTGGGGGTGATGTGAATGGGTTGGCGTTAATACATACATTGCTACATGCATGATTTCAGGAAAGCTAGAAGGGGCTCTCTGGAGGGTTGACCAAACACAGGTGGGGGCCGAACTTCGAAGTGGGTTTTTTTTATTTGCGCTTTTACGGCTAGTTTTGTAAATATATGAGGAAGACAGTGCATGAGATATAGTAATTGTATGTATGTATTGCATGTGTACATAGGCTGTGTGGTAATCAGGGCCGGATTATGACCTCTTGGGGCCCCTAGGCTAAGTAAATTGTGGGACCCTCAGACGGAGCCACCCTCTAACTCGCCCGCACCCAAATTTTTTTTACGTTGTATAGCAAAATAAGTGAGCTGAAAAACAATCTATACGCTACATGCACAAATAAGTGTTTTACTGTGTTTCCCAGCAAACATGGGCTATGCGGGCCTGTGTCGGCTTGTGCCGGGTACGTATCGGCACCGGCGGCAGGGCAACTGGTTTCGGCAAATCAGATGAAGCCGATGTCGGCCCCGCAGTGGGAACTGTATATCGGGCCAATTATTGATAAATTCGTACAGGCCCAACACAGTCTTCCTTGACTCGGCCCAAGGATAATATATTAAGTGGATGTGACATGAATGGCGGGCCAAAGGGAAACTTAAATAGGGTTCAAAGCTCGGATTAAGGATAATTGTTGATTATTAGGTGGCTGAATCGTAGCCAGCTGTTGGCCACTCGCGCCCGTTGTGACGGCGTTGTCTCGAAGCCAATATTCAAAATATTACCAGTGGAAGTGGCCGGGCGCCCGCGGCGCTACATTTACTGCTCTTACAGGCCTCTCAGGCTGAGGATCGACTTCATCTACTCCACAAAGACTTATAAAGGTACGTAGGAAAGGGTGGTGACAACTTAGAGATGATAAATGCTCAAATATATAGACAAGACTTATAAAAGCCTCAGAACTTTGCCTTTACCTCAGATAAATTCTAGAGTCCCTTCCCGCCCTTATTAATGTTTTTTTTTCCTCCAGACCTTAACAGATCATTTCAGATACCTCTAACACGTAAATATAAAGTAGGGAAAGATGCCACCTTCAACCCCCCTGCCCCCCCTAAATCCTCTGGATCCCCCAAAATAATTTTACTAACCTAACCTCACTATAACTTTACCAAACCTTACCAATAACCTCCTAGCGAGACTTAATTACGGGGAACTAGAATTCTACCAGGCTAGGTTAGGTTATATTGAGGTAAGGTTAGTAATTAATTTTTTGGGTCCCTCTAGGAGGTTATTAGTAAGGTTAGGCTTGGTTATAGTGAGGTTAGGCTAGGTTATATTGAGGTTAGGTTAGGTTATAGTGAGGGTAGAATATTAATATTTACCATTGTATATTTTTGAGGGGTTCAAGGGGGTCGTTTAGGGGGGAGGGAGGGTGAAGGGGCAGCTCTCCTCCACTTTATAATTACGTGTTAGAGGTATCACAAGTGATCTGTGAAGGTCTGGAGGAAAACCCCCCGCTAATAAGGGCGGGAAAGGACTCTAGAATTGTACCGCTTCAGGGAGTTAAGTAATAAGGCTTGTACGTGGAGAAGATGTTTACTTGGTGATTGGGTTCTACTGTAATGCAGTTTAAAGCATTACAAGGCACGAGTTATAACCGTCCTCAAGTTATAGAACTGAAAATTTTGCAGCATTTCTAATCCCTATAACCCGACGGAAATGAGATATAACCCCATGGGGGGTCTGGAGGAGCGAAATCCCCCCCCCCCCTCCCAGCGATCCCAGCGAGGTTATAATAGGATAAGTAATCAATGCCCAGGCTAGGTTAGTTAACTAGCGGGGGGGGGGGTCTGAATGGGCGCAGCCCCCCAGTTATGTCAGGAGAATTTTGGTAAAAGAGGATATACTAAACTGCAGTTTTACTGGTGATTGTGATGAATGGGTGTCTGATGTAGCCTTTGGTACAGCAGTACTGACCCTACTGGGCTAATATTTAGAACATGACTGTGTCTGGATTCAAGTCTTTTTCACCTTTCTACTGTTTCTATAGATGTGTGTTTTCCCTCTCTCTCCACACCTTTGCCCAAAAAGCGTTTGCTTGTAAAGGGCTGTTTGCAACCTTTGCAACCACCAATTTCCCGTTATAATCATCATAAAATATTGTAAAATGGCAAACATAATAAAGGTTTTTAAAGTGTTAAAGTGATGAGAACGAGTGTGAAAGTAGCAATGAAATGTTGTGCAAACATAAAATGTTTCTTAGGCTAGGTTAGTTTAAGGGCAAGGCTAAGTTAGGTTAGTTTAAGAGCAAGGCTAAGTTAGGTTAGTTTAAGAGGAAGGCTAAGTTAGGTTAGTTTAAGGGCAAGGCTAAGATAGGTTAGTTTGAGGGTTAGATTAAGTTAGTTTAATGGTTTCATTAGGTTATTATTTGATACTTTTACAAATGGAGAGTGTTTTTTTCCGTCAAAACGTCTAAAAAGTGTATTTTTAGAAATGCTGTCACTACTTTTAACTGTCATCTTCATTTAAAGAAGCAACACCTGCCTCGGTTCTACTGCAGTTTGATACATTACAAGGCACAAAGTTATAACTGCCTTCAACTTGTAAATCTGACCATTAGCAGTATTTCTAAGATATTTTGGTACTTTCAACCATTAATTGAGTATGCGGTTAAAATTGTTCTATTCCTATGTATTCTGGTGTGTTAAGAATTATGGTCTTTTAAAAAAAAATCGGAAATGCCTCATTTTGCAGTTATCTCCCCATTACTCTTGCTTCAGGTTAGGCTACGCAACCAATGTCCTGGTTAGGTTAGTGGCTATTATTTTACACACTCTGTGCCTGATCTCAATTCTAGGTAAAGATGCATTGCGTATGGATTTGGTAGAGTGTAAATTTTAGTTTATGCGACACCCCGAAAGTGCAGAAATAGGTGTAGGAAAAAAATAATAAATGTCTTAAATGACCAAAGTTTAGGATACTATAAGAATTACTAAATAACATTTATCTCTCAATTTCACAGGATTTGTACAATGCAACTAGTATAAGTAATCATAAAATAGTTTAGACATCTTTTCATCCATTATGATTTGCACCAACATTCTTTGTATGTGGGTCTATTATATGGTCTTTGTATTGTGGTCAGTGGCGTACCAGAAATTGAAAGGGGGGGGGGGGGCAATATATATATTATATATAATATATAAAATATATATATATGATAAAAAAAAATTAAAAATTCTTAAAATAAAAAAATATGAAAAAAAAAATATTATAAATCTAAAAATATATAAATATATAAAATCTATGTAAACAAATTTTATATAAAGTAAAATAAGAAAAAAAAAATATATATGTATATATATAAAATAAAAAAATAAAAAAAAAATAATAATAATAAAAAAAATATATATATAAAAGTATAAAAAAATCGCATTATATAAAAATCAAAAAATATAAAATAAAAATATGAAAAAATAGTAAAAATATATAGAAAATAAAAACAATATAAGAAATTTATTTTTTTTTTTTTTTAAATAAAAGTAATTTTCACTCACTCACTCACTCACTCACTCACTCACTCACTCACTCACTCACTCACTCACTCACTCACTCACTCACTCACTCACTCACTCAATCACTCACTCTCACTCACTCACTCACTCACTCTCACTCACTCAAATCACTCACTCACTCACTCACTCACTCACTCACTCACTCACTCACTCATCATCACTCACTCACTCACTCACTCACTCACTCACTCACTCACTCACTCACTCACTCACCACTCACTCACTCACTCACTCACTCACTCACTCACTAAATCACTCACTCACTCACTCACTCACTCACTCACTCACTCACTCACTCACTCACTCACTCACTCACTCACTCACTCACTCACAATTCATTGAAAATTGCCTTACCAAAATTTAATATAAACTATGTCAATCATTTACTTTACATTGAGAAGCTTGTTAATTTACACTTAAAATAAAGCCAAAAAAAACACTTTACGGAGGGGATAACTTAATTCAAGGCATCTCCACTTTTGCCCATTCATCATATCCCCGAATTCAAGAATTTAAACATTCATTCCCAAAACTCCCACAAATTCAATTGATGCCCTTAATACCCTTAAATCGATGATACTATCCTAATCACTAGACCCGATAAAGGACGCGGTACAGTAATTTTAGATAAAACTGAGACATTAACAAAACTGAATCCATCCTTTAGTGATAAAAACAAAGTTTAAAGTCCTCGCTGACAACACATTTTCTTTATCACTAAAATGGAGGATAGGACTTATCCGTTACCTTAAAAACATTAATTAAATCAAAGTCATTACTAAAGATGTTTCCATTATATATTTCCTAGTGGTCTTCTCCTGGTGTCCTTATGGATTCCCCAAAAACACATAAAATAGGTAACCCTTACGTCCTATTCTCGTACTATAGGCACCTTTAACTATAACCTAGCTAAATACTTCGTCGCGATAATTGACCATTAACTAGAAAACGAACAAAACAATTAAGAACTCCTTTGAATTTTGCACATGAATTAAAAAACAATTAACTTTAAACAACGCGGTAATGGCTATTTTTGACATCCAATCACTATTTACAAACATTCCATTAGATGGGGACTATTGAAATAACCCACTGATAATTTATTTCATAAAGCTACCATTTTTCTTAATTACACAAAAAACAATTCTTGATTTTTTAACGTAGTATAAAAGACTCTCCTTTTATTTTTAACAAAAAACTTTAGGGCCCAAAAACTGATGGTGTTCCATGGGGTCGTGCCTGGGTCCTCATTTGCTAATGTTTTTTTATGTCCCCAAATGAGGACATGTGGCTGTCTAACTGTCCTAAACTTTTTAAACCTTTTTATTATAAACGATATGTAGACGACACTTTTTATTTTTTAAAAAATTTACCGAGCACTTTCCCCTTATTTCTGAATTACCTTAATTCTCAGCACCCAAATATTAATTTCACATATGAAATTGAAAAAACAATCATCACTACCATTTTAGATATCCTATTTACTCGTAAAAATAATTACCTTACCACTCAGTCTATAGAAAACCTACTTTCACTGGTTTAGGAACTCAATATGCTTCATTATCCCTAACCTTTTAAAATCAATACTATTAAGCCCCTACTACACAGATGCTATGGGTTTCTCATCTAATTGGTTTTCTTTGATAATGAGATCAAATTCCTTTCCAATTTTTTCCAAAACAATGGCTACCCCTCAAATTAATTGAAACAATCATCTCGAAGTTCTTAGATAAAAAGTTCAACCCAGAGTTTGAACGAACCCGAACCCATATTAGACACACACTATGTTAAACTCCCATTTTATGGCCATCTCAGTTACACCATTCGGAAAAAACTCAATGATCTACTTAAAGTCACATCTTCCTAACTCAAAATTTAAATTTATTTTTACTAATTCTCTTACCTAAGAACTCATTTCAAATATAAAGACTTTATACCTAAAGCCCTTATTTCTAACATAATTTCGAATTCAAATGTTTTTAGCTGTAACGCTAGATACGTCGGCGAGACGACAAGGAATCTAACCCTTAGGCTTTCTGAGCCCTAAAGGTGTTTCTGCACGTACTGGTCGACCCATTTCTTCACCTTCGCAATCTGCAATCCGCTCACACTCACATGATTTAGATCACCTTTTTCTATGAATGACTTAGTATCCTATCCAAGGCACACTACCCTAGTGACACTAAATTATTAGAAGCTATACACATCAAGCATTTGTCCCCTGATCTTAATAACCAAATCATTTTACAACAACTACATATACTCAAATGACTACCACTGTTTCGATTGCCCGACTCTCGGTTCGATCGCCCCACACAAGCTGAAATGTCACCCACAAAATAGTGTTCATTCAGTCCTCTACCAACTCAGACAGATACACACCAAGGTCCGTTAAGTACAAATTATATTTTATTTATTAGTTTGTAATTTTAGAAAATATAGGAATATTTTATTGTTTCTTAGAATTAACTTTTTAGATGTTCGCTTTTTAGCATTACAATATATTAAATTTTAACTATTTTTAGCCTGATGATGCCAAATGCCTTGGTTTAAACGTTGCGCATAAACAACCCCAATATGACGAGTGTCTCTGTCACCGAAACATCATAATGTATCAAAAAAGAAATCAACTATATATATAAAAATATATATATATATATATATATAAATATAATATTTTATTATATCTATATAAAATATATATATATATATATGATGTATTATAAATTATATGTATATATATAATATATATATTATATATATTATATTAAAATATGATATATATAAAATATATGATATATTATATATGTATATATATATATATGTATATATATAAAAATATATATATATATATATATATAATATATATATATTTTAATATATATATATATAATATTTGAAAAAAGTATTTTGGTAACTCTCATATCTCTCTTTCAGGAGAGAGAGAGAGAGAGAGAGAGGGGAGAGACGAGAGAGAGGGGAGAGAGAAGAGAGAGAGAGAGAGAGAGAGAGAGAGAGCGGCCTGCGTGCGATTTTTTTAGTTAACGTAAATGTTTGCATAGTAGTACTGTATGTATCAGAAAACGAAATATATCAATGGAAAGCTAATAAAATGCTGCTTCTATAGATAACTTCCATCTTTTAAGTTGTCCCACAAAGTTTTACATGACGGACGGTGTTTAAGTGAATGTAAGTTGCAAATTTTTTNGAAAAGGGTTCCAAATCTGAATGGGACTGGTGACAAGTGGAGTTCCACAAGGTTTTTGGGCCCATACTATTTTTGTTTTACATCAACGATTGGATAGTGGGATTAGCATGATATCAGCAAGTTTGCTGAGATACTAAGTTAGTAGATTAGGATCACGGGTCTGACGTAAACATATTGCAGGGAGACTTAGATAAACTTAACGAGTGGGCAGTCAGATGGCAGATGGATTTTTAATTTTGGAAAATGTAGCGTTATGAATGTGGTAGAAAAAACCCTGGTAATAGATACACCAAAAGCAATGTATCGCTGAAAAGATCAGAAGGTGAAAAAGATCTTGGATGAGGGTGAGCCCAGACCTCCCGACCTAGGAAAAAATGTATTGAGGCCAGAAATAGAGCTAATAGAGTATTAGGATCATTACCAGAAGTGTTAAAAGTAGAAGTGCGGAAGTTATTCTAAAGCTTTATCTGGCTCTAGTCAGGCCTCACCTAGACAAATGCAGTTCAGTTTTGGTCTCCATATTACAGGATGGATATAGTGTTGTTAAAAAAGGCAGAGAAGGATGCCAAAATGATACAAGGGATGCGTAACTTTGGGTTATGAGAGGAGATTGAAGTTATTAAAATTACACTCACTCGAGAGACGCAGAGTAAGGGGGCGATCTGATAGAAGTTTTTAAGGGGATAAAGGGTTTTAATAAAGGAGAGGTAGGAAAAGTTCTTACGGCTTTTAACCAGGTAGAACAAGAAGTAACGGATTCAAGCTGGAAAAGCGTAGATTTAAAAAGGGAAAATAGGGAAAAACGGGTTTCCCACAAATAGGGTGGTGAATAGTGGAATGGTCTCAGTAGACAGGTAGTTAGTGCGGAGTCATTAGGGAGTTTTAAAGGGGAGCTGGATAGGTTTCATGGATGGGGATGAAAGGTGGATGTAGGTAGTGTTAGGTGACAGGAACTACCACGTGTAGGCCTCGCGGCCTCTTGTAGCTCCCCTTATTTTCTTATGTTTTTATGTTCACTACCCAAAAATAACACTAGAGTCGCCATTTGGGCAATAATGTCGCCAGGCGACATATATTACGAATGATAGCCTCACTACCTTAGATAACACTAGTTTTGCAACCTGCAATAATGTCGCCAGGGGCCAAATATTACGAATGATAGCCTCACTACCCAAGATAACACTAGAGTCGCCACCTGCAATAATGTCGCCGGGCGCCAAATTTTACGAATGATAGCCTCACTACCCTAGATAACACTAGAGTCGCCACCTGCAATAATGTCGCCAGGTGCCATATAAAACGAATGATACCCCTCACTACCCTAGATAACACTAAGTCCCACCTGCAATATGTCGCCAGGCGCCATTATTACGAAGGACAGCCTCACTCCCCGAGATAACACTAGAGTCGCCACCTGCAATAATGTCGCCAGGCGCCAAATATTAACGCCATGATAGCTTCACTCCCCTAGATAACACTACAGTCGCCACCTGCAATAATGTCGCCAGGCGCCGAATATTACGAAGATAGCCTCACTCCCGTAGATAACACTAGTCGCCAAACCTGCAAAAATGTCGCCAGGCGCCAAATATTACGCATGATAGCCTCACAACCCTAGATAAAACTACAGTCGCCCCCTGCAATAATGTCGCCAAAGGCGCCATATATTACAAATGATAGCCTCACTACCCTAGATAACACTAGAGTCGCCCCCTGCAATAATGTCGCCAGGCGCCATATATTACGAATGATAGCCTGATTACCCTAGATAACACTAGAGTCGCCACCTGCAATGATGTCGCCAGGCCCCAAAAATATTACGAATGATAGCCCAAACCCTAGATAACACTAGAGTCGCCACCTGCAATAATGCCCGCCAGGCGCCAAATATTACGAATGATAGACTCACTACCCTAGATAACCACTGGAGTCGCCACCTGCAATAATGTCGCCAGGCGCCAAATTTACGAATGATAGCCTCACTCCCCTAGATAGCACTAGAATCGCCACATGCAATAATGTCCCCGGGCGCCAAATATTACGAATGATAGCCTCAAAACCTAGATAACACTACAGTCGCCCCCTGCAATAAGGTCGCCGGGCGCCAAATATTACGAATGATAGCCTCACTACCCTAGATAACACTAGAGTCGCCACCTCCAATAACGTCGCCAGGCCCCAAATATATTACGAATGATAGCCTCAATACCCTAGATAACACAGAGTCCCCACCTGAAATAATGTCGCCAGGCGCCATATATTACGAATGATAGACTCAATACCCTAGATAACACTAGAGTCGCCACCTGCAATAATGTCGCCAGGCGCCAAATATTACGAATGATAGCCTCACTACCCTAGATAACACTGGAGTCGCCACCTGCAATAATGTCGCCAGGCGCCAAATATTACGAATGATAGCCTCACTACCCTAGATAACACTAGAGTCGCCACCTGCAATAATGTCGCCAGGCGCCAAATATTACGAATTAGAACCTTACTACCGTAGATAACAGTTAATCGCCACCTGCACTAATGTCGCAGGCGCCATATATAAGGAATGATATCCTCACTACTGCTTGTCTGTGCCACTGAAGATGAACACATAGTTTATTATCATGACTGTAAATCTACACTGTTTCAGCGTTGTTTTATGCTTTGTAACTGTAAGTATAGACGGTTTCAAATTTCACTATTCAGTTTTTTTTTCGGGCGACGACAACGGCGGGAGGACACTCAGAACATTAACACTGGCTGGCGACCTTATTGTAGGTCACCACGCGGTTGATATTATGGTAATTTGTTAAATTTATAGCCTTAATATGACATAGATGAAGACATAAAATTTACACAGACTTCCAGATAGACCCTTCTAACTTTCCTGAAATCATGGATGTAGCAATGTAAGTATTAACGCCACCACACGGCTGTACATGGAAAAAAAAACCTTGTCCTGGCGACTTTAGTGTTATCTACGGTAGGTCACACGTATCTTGATATCTATAATAATTAAGCGAAAGTGTGTCTGACCGTGTGTGTGTGTGTGTGTGTGTGTGTGTGTGTGTTTGTCCGCGATAGGTGCCGCCCCCCGTGGCGCAATTCCATCAATTGGCACAGTTTTGGAAACCAGGTCGACCCGGGAACATTTTAAGCCAATGATGAGATGATCCGATCCCCTTTTTTTCTCTTTTCTTTTAGCAGCCTATTTGCGAGAATTTGTGAAAAAAAGTGGGTTGCGAGAATTGAGGAAACCTTGTGTAGGGTGATGGGGAATGGGTGAGTGAATGGGTGGGGTGATGGGTATGGGTGTGGGGTGATGGGTGAGTGAATGGGTGGGGGGTAAAAGGGTTTGGGGGTGATGGGTGATGGGTGAGGGGAAAAAGTGGGGGGTGATGGGTAAAGGGTGAGTGAATGGGTGGGGGGTGATGGGTAATGGGTGAGTGAATGGGTTTGGGGGTGATGTGAATGGGTTGGCGTTAATACATACATTGCTACATGCATGATTTCAGGAAAGCTAGAAGGGGCTCTCTGGAGGTTTACCAAACACAGTGTTGGGCCGAACTTCGAAGTCGGTTTTTTTTTTTTTGCGCTTTTACGGCTAGTGTGTAAATATATGAGGAAGAAAAGTGCATGAATATAGTAATTTTTATGTATGTATTGCATGTGTACATAGCTGTTGTGGTAATCAGGGCCGGATTATGACCTCTTGGGCCCCTAGGCTAAGTAAATTGTGGGACCCCTCCCGGGCGGGAGCCACCCTCTAACTCGCCCGCCCCCCAAATTTTTTTTACGTTTTTATAGCAAAATAAGTGAGCTGAAAAACAATCTATACGCTACATGCACAAATAAGTGTTACTGTGTTTCCCAGCAAACATGGGCTATGCGGGCCTGTGTCGGCTTGTGCCGGGTACGTATCGGCACCGGCGGCAGGGCAACTGGTTTCGGCAAATCAGATGAAGCCGATGTCGGCCCCGCAGTGGGAACTGTATATCGGGCCAATTATTGATAAATTCGTACAGGCCCAACACAGTCTTCCTTGACTCGGCCCAAGGATAATATATTAAGTGGATGTGACATGAATGGCCGGGCCGAAGGACTTAAATAGGGTTCAAAGCTCGGATTAAGGATAATTGTTGATTATTAGGTGGCTGAATCGTAGCCAGCTGTTGGCCACATCGCGCCCGTTGTGACGGCGTTGTCTCGAAGCCATATTCAAAATATTACCAGTGGAAGTGGCCGGGCGCCCGCGGCGCTACATTTACTGCTCTTACAGGCCTCTCAGGCTGAGGATCGACTTCATCTACTCCACAAAGACTTATAAAGGTACGTAGGAAAGGGTGGTGACAACTTAGAGATGATAAATGCTCAAATATATAGACAAGACTTATAAAAGCCTCAGAACTTTGCCTTTACCTCAGATAAATTCTAGAGTCCCTTCCGCCCTTATTAGTGTTTTTTTTTCCTCCAGACCTTAACAGATCATTTCAGATACCTCTAACACGTAAATATAAAGTAGGGAAAGATGCCACCTTCAACCCCCCTGCCCCCCCTAAATCCTCTGGATCCCCCAAAATAATTTTACTAACCTAACCTCACTATAACTTTACCAAACCTTACCAATAACCTCCTAGCGAGACTTAATTACGGGGAACTAGAATTCTACCAGGCTAGGTTAGGTTATATTGAGGTAAGGTTAGTAATTAATTTTTTTGGGTCCCTCTAGGAGGTTATTAGTAAGGTTAGGCTTGGTTATAGTGAGGTTAGGCTAGGTTATATTGAGGTTAGGTTAGGTTATAGTGAGGGTAGAATATTATATTTACCATTGTATATTTTGAGGGGTTCAAGGGGTCGTTTAGGGGGGAGGGAGGTGAAGGGCAGCTCTCCTCCACTTTATAATTACGTGTTAGAGGTATCACAAGTGATCTGTGAAGGTCTGGAGGAAAACCCCCCGCTAATAAGGGCGGGAAAGGACTCTAGAATTGTACCGCTTCAGGGAGTTAAGTAATAAGGCTTGTACGTGGAGAAGATGTTTACTTGGTGATTGGGTTCTACTGTAATGCAGTTTAAAGCATTACAAGGCACGAGTTATAACCGTCCTCAAGTTATAGAACTGACAATTTGCAGCATTTCTAATCCCTATAACCCGACGGAAATGAGATATAACACATGGGGGGTCTGGAGGAGCGAAATCCCCCCCCCCCCCTCCCAGCGATCCCAGCGAGGTTATAATAGGATAAGTAATCAATGCCCAGGCTAGGTTAGTTAACTAGCGGGGGGGGGGTCTGAATGGGCGCAGCCCCCCAGTTATGTCAGGAGAATTTTGGTAAAAGAGGATATACTAAACTGCAGTTTTACTGGTGATTGTGATGAATGGGTGTCTGATGTAGCCTTTGGTACAGCAGTACTGACCCTACTGGGCTAATATTTAGAACTGACTGTGTGGATTCAAGTCTTTTTCCCCTTTTCTACTGTTTCTATAGATGTGTGTTTTCCCCTCTCTCTCCACACCTTTGCCCAAAAAGCGTTTGCTTGTAAAGGCGGGTTTGAAACCCTTTTGCAACCACCAATCCTGTTATAATCATCATAAAATATTGAAAAATGGCAAAAAATAATAAATTTGTTAAAGGGGTTAAAGTGATGAGAACGATGTGAAAGTAGCAATGAAATGTTGTGCAAACATAAAAGGGTTTCTTAGGCTAGGTTAGTTTAAGGGGCAAGGCTAAGTTAGGTTATTTTTAAGAGCAAGGCTAAGTTAGGTTATTTTAAGAAAAAGGCTAAGTTAGGTTAGTTTAAGGGCAAGGCTAAGATAGGTTAGTTTGAGGGTTAGATTAAGTTAGTTTAATGGTTTCATTAGGTTATTATTGTACTTTTAAAAAGGGAGAGTTTTTTTTTTCCCGTCAAAACGTCTAAAAAGTGTATTTTTAAAAATGCTGTCACTACTTTTAACTGTCATCTTCATTTAAAGAAGCAACACCTGCCTCGGTTCTACTGCGTTTGATACATTACAAGGCACAAATTTAAATAACTGCCTTCATTGTAAATCTGACCATTAGCAGTATTTTTAAAATATTTGGTACTTTCAACCATTAATTGAGTATGGGTTAAAATTGTTCTATTCCTATGTATTCTGGTGTGTTAAGAATTATGGTCTTTTAAAAAAAAATCGGAAATGCCTCATTTTGCAGTTATCTCCCCATTCTCTTGCCCTTTAGGTTAGGCTACGCAACCAATGTCCTGGTTGGTTAGGCTATTTTTTTTACACACTCTGTGCCTGATCTCAATTCTAGGTAAAGATGCTTGCGTATGGATTTTAGAGTGTAAATTTAGTTTATTTCGACACCCCGAAAGTGCAGAAATAGGTGAGGAAAAAAATAATAAATGTCTTAAATGACCAAATTTTGGATACTATAAGAATTACTAAATAAAAATTTATCTCTCAATTTCACAGGATTTGTACAATGCAACTAGTATAAGTAATCATTAAATGTTAAGACTCTTTTTATCCATTATGATTTGCACCAACATTCTTGTATTGCGGTCTATTATATGGTCTTTGTATGTGGTCAGTGGCGTACCCCGAAAATTGAAAGGGGGGGGGGGGCAAATATAATTTGATATAATATATATATAATATATAAAAATAAAATATATATAAAAAAATAATATAAAATCTATAAAATATAAAATATATATTAATAAATAATAAATATTTAAAAATATAAATATAATATATATATATAAATATATATAAAAAAAAATTTTAAATTTTTAAATAAAAAATAAGAAAAAAAAATATATAAATCTAAATATAATATATAAATCTATGTAACAAATTTATATAAAATAAAATAAGAAAAAAAAAATATATATTATTAAAATAAATAAAAAAAAAAAAAAAAAATAATAATATAAAAAAATATAAAGTTAAAAATCGCATTATATAAAAAATCAAAAAAAAAAAAAAATAAAAATATGAAAAATAGTAAAAATATAGAAAATAAAAAACAATATAAAAATTTTTTTTTTTTTTTTTAAATAAAAGTAATTTTCACTCACTCACTCACTCACTCACTCACTCACTCACTCACTCCTCACTCACACTCACCACTTTACTCACTCACTCACTCACTCACTCACTCACCACCTCACTCACCACTCACTAATCACTCACCAACTCTCACGCACTCACGCTAACTCACTCACTCAACTCACTCACTCACTCACTCACTCACTCACTCACTCACTCACTCACTCACTCACTCCTCACTCACTCACTCACTCACTCACTCACTCACTCATACTCACTCACTCCACTCACTCACTCAACAACATCACTTCACTCATCTAACTCACTCATCACAATCATTGAAAAGTGCCCCTTACCAAAATTAATCATCAACTATGGAGCAATCACTACTTTACATTGAGAAGCTTGTTAATACACTTAAATATAAAAGCCAAGAAAACACCTTATTACGGAGGGGATAACTTAATTCAAGGCATTCCACTATTGCCCATTCCATCAGTAATCGCGAATTCAATGAATTAAAAATTCATTCCCAAAACTACAACAAATTCCCATTTGATGCCCGTAATACCCTTAAATCTGATGGATACTATCCTAACACTAGACCCGAATAAAGGCACGCCCGGTAAGTAATTTTAGAATAAAACTGAGTACATTAACAAAACTGAATCCATCTTAGTGATAAAACAAAGTTTAAAGTCCTCGCGACAACACATTTTCTTTCATCACTAACAATGAGAGGATAGACTTATCCGCTTACCATTAGAACATTACTTACAATCAAAAGTCATTACTAAAGGATGTTTTCCATTATATATTTCCTAGTGGCTCTTCCCTGTGTCCTTTATGTATACCAAAAACACATAAAATAGGTAACCCCTTACGTCCTATTCTCAGTACTTATAGGCACCTTTAACTAGAACCTAGCTAAATACTTCGTTCGCGATAATAAAAACTGGGCGGGGGGGGGGGGGTGGGGACCCATTACAGTAACGAACACACATTAAGAACTCCTTTGATTTGCCCACATGAATTAAAAACAATTAACGTAAACAACGCAGTAATGGCTGTTTTGACATCACAATCACTATTTACAAAACATTCCATTAGATGAGACTATTGAAAAATCAAGATAATTTATTCACTAAAGCTACCATGTTTATTAAGTACACACACAAAAAAAACAATTCTTGATTTATTAACGTTAGACTATAAAAGACTCTCCATTTATTTTTAACAAAAAACTTTATGTCCAAACTGATGGTGTTTCCGACATGGTACGGGGTCGCTGTGGCCCTGCTGACGGTCCTTCATTTGACCTACTGCTTTTTTATGTCACCACTGAGCCGACATGGGCTGCTAACTGTCCTAAAACTTTTTAAACCTTTTTACTTATAAACGATATGTAGACGACACTTTTTTAATTTTTAAAAAAATACCGAGCACATTCCCTTATTTCTCGAATTACCCTTATATTCTCAGCACCCAAATATTAAGTTCACATATGCAAATATGAAAAACAATCATCACTACCATTTTTAGATATCCTAGTTACTCGCTAAAACATAATTACCTTACCACCTCAGTCTAATCAGAAAACTACTCTTCACTGGTTTAGGAACTCAATATGCTTCATTTATCACTAACCTTTTAAAATCAATACTATTAAGACCCTACTCACAGATGCTATAGTTTCTCATCTAATTGCGTTTGCACTTTGATAATGCAGATCAAATTCCTTACCCAATTTTTTCCAAAACAAGGGCCCCCTACCCCCTCAAATTAATTGAAACATCATCTCGAAGTTCTTAGATAAAAAGTTCAACCCAGAGTCGAACGACAACCCGAAACCAATATTAGACACACACTATTGTTTAAACTCCCATTTAATGGCCCATCTCAGTTAACACCCCATTCGGTGAAAAAAAAACTCAATGATCTACTTAAGTCACATCTTCCTTAACTCAAAATTTAAATTTATTTTTACTAATTCTCTTACCCTAAGAACCATTTCAAATATAAAGACTATATACCTAAAGCCCTTATTTCTAAAATAATTTACGAATTCAATATGTGTCTAGCTGTAACGCTAGTACGTCGGCCGAGACGACCAAGGAATCTAACCCTTAGGCCACTTTCTGAGCATAAAGAGTGTTTCTGACACGTATCTGGCGACCATTTCTTCACATTCCGCAATCTGCCCAATCGCCACCTCACACTCACATGAATTTAGATCACCCTTTTTCTATGCAATGACTTTAGTATCCCTATCCAAGGCACACTACCCTAGTGACACTAAATTATTAGAAGCTAAACACATCCAAGCCATTCTGCACCTGCATCTTAATAACCAAATCATTTCCAACAACAACTACATATACTCAAATGATCTACCACTGTTTCGATCTGCCCCGGACTCTCGGTTACGATCGCCCCACACAAAGCTGAAATGTCCACCCACACAAACTAGTGTTCATTCAGTCCTCTACCAACATCAGACAGCAACACACCAAGCCCGTCCGTTAAGTAACAAATTATATTTTATTTATTAGTTAGTAAATTTTAGAAAATATAGGAATATTTTATTGTTTCTTAGAATTAACTTTTTAGATGTTCGACTTTTTTAGCCATTACACATATATTAAATTTGAACTATTTTTAGCCTGATGATGCCAAGTGCCTTGCGTGATGACAAACGCTTGCGCATAAACAACCCCAAGCTATGACGAGTGTTCATCTGTCACCCTGCAAACATCATAATGTATCAAAAAAGAAAATCAACCATATATATATATAGATATATATATATATATATATATATATATATAATATTATCAATCATATATATATATAATATAAGTATATATAATATATACTATATATATGATATATATATATATATATTATATATATATATATATTATATATATATATATATACCTATACTAACTACTAATTATTAAATATATATACTATATATATGCTTGTATATATATATATATATATGTATATATTAGATATATATATGCCCCATTATATATATATATATGTATATATATATATATTGTATATATATTATTATATATATAATATATATATATATATAGATATGTATATATATATATATGTATATAGGGTGTATATATATATGCTATACTATATATATATATATGTCTATATATATATATATGTATATATATATATTATATATAGATGTATATATATAATATATATAATATAATATAATATCATTATACTTTATACTATATATATATATATAATATATATATAATATATATATATATATATATATATATATTTGACAAAAAGTATTTTGGTAACTCTCATATCTCTCTTTCATGAGAGAGGAGACCGGAGAGAGAGAGAGGTGACGAAGAGAGAGGAGAGGAGAGAGAAGAGAGAGATTGAGAGGGAGAGTGGAGACCGAGAGGAGAGAGAGAGCGGCCTGCGTGGCGATTTATTTAGTTAACGCTAATGTTTGCCATAGTAGTACTGTATGTATCAGAAAACGAAATTATTCCAATGGAAAGCTAATAAAATGCCTGCTTCATAGATAACTTCCATCTATTAAGTATCCCACAAAGCCTTACAGGACGATAGGTTGTAACAGTGAATTGCTAAGTTCATGGCATATTTCTTCAGCGCTCATAATGACCTTTATTTAACGTGTTTTACTGTGTTATGTGATAATCTTATAGAACAAACATTTTCCGAATGATAACATTATTGCAGGAGCGAAGCGAGCCCCCATCATGGTTGTTGTTTCATAGTCTTATCAGCAGACACGAGAAGCCCCTCCTGGTCGGTCTTCCTCGCTGACTGTAGTGCCCCGCATGCCGCCAGATTATCCCCAACACTAGATCCAAGGGGTTCAGCATCGAGGCCTGGCCCAGTCTCGCCACCGTTCCCCCAGCCCGCCGTCCAATCACGCCCTCGCCAAACAAAAAACAGTGGCCCGCCCGGGACTAGCCCATTCCAGACCGGTGCAGACTCGGTATTCGCAGAAAACTCCGCCTATAGGTAGACCAAAACTGATATATCCGCTTGGTAAACAGGATGTCTAAGCTTACTTACTAGCATTACATGGGCACTGGCAAGGGACAGTAAATGGGAAATTTCTGAATTATCTCATGCTTTCCTTCTGCCCTTGGCCGTCCCTCACGATGCCAAAAACAAGGATATATATTGTTGGAAATTCTTGGTCAAGCCATTGACAACTCAAGCCTCAGGTTCAGATCGCCCAAGATGAAGTCAACAAAGGCGATCGAGTGTGAGCCAGAGAGCTTTACCGAGAAGGTGTCACTCCCGCTGGGCGGAAGATGGGCTAACGCGTGTGGGGCTAATGGGTGAGTGAGTGGCCGTGGGCGGAATGATGCGGCGGTAACGCGTGCTGGGAGTAATGGGTGAGGTGAATGGGTGGGGGAAGATGGGTCGTAACGCGGGTGGGGTAATGGTGTGAGTGAATGGGTGGGGGAAGATGGGTAAGAGTGTGGGCGTAATGGGTGAGTGAATGGGTGGGGGAAGATTGGGTTAACGCGTGGGGGTAATGGGTCCGAGTGAATGGGTGGGGGGAAGATGGCGTAACGCCGTGTGGGGTAATGGGTGAGTGAATGGGTGGGGCGCCGGGGAAGATGGGTTAACGCTGTGTGAGTGTGAGGGAATTCCTTCCCTTCTTTGCATTCCTTATTGTATTTCCTCAGTCAGCCTCCTCTTCTGACTCTCATCCCTCAAATTTCTTCCTCACTCCTTATTCAATCCTTTCCTTCTCTCATATCTCTTCCTTCCCTCTTCCACCTTCCATTATCACCCCATCATCACCCAAAAGGAGATGAGCATTCCCCCTCGTTCTCGCACGGCGTGTGACTGTCAGAGGCCCCCTCTGCCCGCTAGGATCGGCTGCCCTCCATGAAATTCAAAACAAAATGGCGCGCGACCATGTTAATCACCCGAGTAGATGATGCTACCTCTCGTAGAAGCTCTTGAGTGTGAAGGTAGGGAAGTATATTTCTGTGTGGCTGTGGGTATTATTACCCTGCTAGCCAGCAGTATTAGGGAGGCCACCACTAGCTGAAGGGAGGAGCTGTGGTATAATGGGCAGTAAATAATGGGAATGGTGAGTGGTGGTGCGGTGTGACGGAGGCTGTGATGACTTGTGACTCGCCTGTACCAATTGTTGTGTACCTGCACAGTGCACAGGTAACAATGTGTACACGTGTGTGTGTGCTGGGCTGTAACACTGCCTGCCGCGCTGCTGGTGTCATGCAGCAACACACACACAAGAAGTGTACATGGTTTTACCCTCCTTTTTGTCAGCAGTCAGTGGTGGCGCCTCAAGGCAGGCGGGGCAGTCACCCGGTGCATGGGCCTGGCGGGAGACCCCTGGGCAGGCCTGCCTCCAGCCTGGGACTTGCCATCTATCCAGGGCCTATTGGGCAGGGGGGGGGGGGGGGGGGGCGATCACCCTTGCTCCCTGCTGTGTCCCGGGTGACGCCATGTGCCCCTGCGGCCTACTGCCCACACTGCGCACTCAGCCCCAGGGGCGGGCTCAAATTCTATTGTAGTGCCCCCCTTGTTATGGCTAGATGTTAATGTTGAAGGGCCTGCCCACAAACCTGGCCATTACGCTCGGCCACCACCCACAATAAGTGCGCGTGAAAAAAAGCGTCTAAAGATTTAGAGAATATATGAGGATCCCTGTTACTGGCACGAGGCTAATGGATACGACTCTGAGGTCGTTTGGTTGGTCAGTAACAGGGTGCTTTATAATCATTCACGAACAGTAATCAATCAACAGCTTAATGGTTTCACCAAAACACCAAAGTAATAATAATAAACACCCGGAATGACTAATTGCTCATCCGAGTTTGACAACATTTACAACAGATTCCAATACTCAGTTAGTAGGTAATATACCTATCTACATAAAATAAACAACGGAGCCCTACCAATAGGGGTTTTTTTGGACCTTAGCTCTGATATACTGGTGATCCAGGCCTAGGTCCTCACCGCCTCACCGCTCAGCCTCAGCCAACACACAAGTATCGCTCGTCATCAACAGGTGGGTCCAATTCAGGCTATTCACCAACATCCGCTCAGCTCACTGTTCCACGGCACCAGACCCTGATAACATATCATAAGGTACAAGTATGTCATGAACATAAACCAATGCATAGACATCCTTATAAGTACACCGTCACTCACAATAACCTTATTGAGCGGTTGCAGGGGAAACACTCCCTCCCCACTGACTGTTCCAACTCGGGTGTCGGGGTTGAAGGAGATAAAGAGCGGCCTGTTACCTTCTCTCTTAACTTCTTCCCGGCCTGACGTCACCAGGACTACGAAACCATAAAATATGGCAGGAAACCTATATCCAAATGAATTGGGACTGAGGAGCTTGAAGAAAATTTCGTTATCATTTAAATAAATGGCCTAGATATAATATATATATATATATATATACTATATATATATATATATATAGATACGGATATATATATATATATATATATAATATATATATATATATATATACTTTACTCTCACCACTCAATGTAAACTTTCCGTCAATCGTTGCGTCACAGCGATTAACCCATTTTCTCGTTGTTACATAATGTTTCAGGTGGATGGTGATCCGCGGATTGGCCTCCACATGAAGGTGTTAGAAGCCATGGAGGCCCGCCAGTGCGCACCAACGAGCCCGGGACCGGAGACTGCGTGGACAGGGAGGCAGCCACACACAGAGCACTGCCCACAGCCCCCCCCAGCACAGCCTCGACCTCCAAACAGCACTCACAGCACAAAGAAGATTCACCTCACTGTGGACCAACTGCCTGCGGGAGTCCAGGAAGTCTTCTCCCACAGCGAAACAGTTACACAGGCCACCGGTATGTTCATACCTTTCAGAGGCCGCCAGAGTTTAAGGCCTGTCCAGACGGAGCGGGCTGTGAACCGAGTGGGCCAGCACCGGTCGGTGGGCCCATGCCGTTTAGGGCTTGCTCCATTTTATAAAATAACAATTTCTTTGAAAACCTTGCCTAGTGAAGTTTTTCCCATTATTGCTCTCCATATTATGTCTAAAAATATTTGTCACATAATTGTAGGGAAAAGTTATCCGGAGGTCCCTCGCAAGCCCCCAGAACACAAGCACCGCTATGTTACCTTTAAAAACTGCCCCACATTATTTGCCTATTCAACATATGATTAAACTCAGTACTAGACACAGAAGAGTGACACAGACATGAAGCCTATACCATACAGCTTAGCACCAAAACAGGGAGATACTTAGGCAACTCATTTTTGTTTTATGAATAATGCACCATTAGTCACATATGTTGTCAGAAATATGTCAATAACGCGACACCCGGCCCCGCCTGCCGGTTTTATATTGCAGCTGTCCAATGGATGTTCCACAACTTCATGGCAAGTGTTTTCGTGTAAAGCGCGCCGGTAACTGCTTCCTGTGTGTTGTCAACACCACTGCAACAGACCCACGATCTTTGACTGTGGATCATTGGCTAAGTATTGTGGCAAAGTCCGAGATCAACTTGACTCCGCGCTTAGCTGCCCATCAATTGGCAACCTTACACCGTAAGAACAAATTGTTCAGCATCACAGAAATGCAGGAATCTGATGACCATTTGCTCGACTGGTTTAGCAAGCAACTCCGGTTTTTACATCCAGAAAAATGCCCGGAACACTTTTCTCTAGCGGGATTTAGGTCCATATCAAATCCTTCAAAGTTGTGTCAAGAGCCCACCAACCTTTTCGGAAGAGAGGCTTGCCGAGGCGCGAATCTTGTCTGACGTTCTGGTGTCTCCAACAGCCGCAGCAGCCAATTGTTAGCATCATATTTGCCTGTTGATATTTCGCATTCTTGCCTGAACATTGCCCAAACGGAACGACTTCCTCTGAGAGGCACCACCCGTGGTGACCAAGATTATCAATCACAGTGTCTGCAATTCTGCCTTGTCAACTTCGCGATAATCCATCCTATCGTGGATGACAACTGAAGATCATTAATTGGAGCATCCGCACCATTGCTTGGCTTTCATCCGTGCCATGCCCACTTGCCCATCCATGCAAGCTCTCCTCTCATGTTTCTGATCTAAGTAGAAGTCAAACATCTCCTGTTTCTTCTTGGCTGGACTAAAAGTCTTGATTTCATTATTTCAGCAAAGTGGCATCGGGTGCACCAATATCCAACAGAGTGTTAAGTGATGCTACAAAAGTTTGCTTTTCTGTTACCAAGATCTGATGATCGCTCCTATATTTTTATCAAACTTTGCCACTCCTCCCATAGTTTCATCACATCAAACATGCAGTTTAGTTCTGTCTGTATGTTGTTGTGATCTGTGTCCATGTTCCAAAATACAACACCCAATGTCTACCACTGCGTAAGCGATCCATATTACCTTAACTTATGTTTATGATATTATGCGTCATTCAGTTTGACATAAGGTACAGGAAATACTTCTATGACCTTCCGGCCTCTGACAGGTCTGACAAACCTGGCTCCAGTTATTGATGCTGATGCGATCCAATCAGCCAAAAGTCAGTTTGTTTTCGACTGTCACATGTGCTTTGCGGAGCCCCGCAGTGACCAGCCGCCATAGCTTCATACTGTGCCTCTTGGTCGCGGACGTCCACCCCACCCGTGATGCTCTTGGTCGGGGACGTCCACCCACCCGTGTGGTGCTCTTGCGTCGGGACGTCCACCCACCGTGCTGCTCTTGGTCGGGACGGTTCCACCCACCCGTGTGCTCTTGTCGAGGACGTCCACCCACCCGGTGTGCTCTTGGTCGCCGCGCGTCCACCCACCCAGTGTGTGCACTCTTGGTCGGGACGTCCACCCACCCGTGTGCTCTTGGTCGGGCCGTCCACCCACCCCGTCTGGCTCTGGGTCGGGACGTCCACCCACCCGTGTGCCCTTGGTCGGCGACGTCCACCCACCCGTGTGACCCCCTTGGAGGGACGTCCACCCACCCACGTGTGCTCTTGGTCGGGCCGTCCACCCGGATCTGTTTGCCACTTCATAAGCCCTAGAATTTTGCTGCTGACTGAAAAAGACGAAGCTGCAGCCAGTTTAGTTCTATCAAACATGTACAGTTGATGATGAAAACAACATTCCGAAGAGGGGTGTCGCGTTATTAACATATTTCTAACAAGATATGTCAATTATGCGTCACCATTCATAACCAGTAGCTTACTACTTCCATTCTGGCACTGTGAGAGATGGCTACCAGTTGTGTGTTGGTCCCCATGGCCCCTCCGGTACCAGAAACACCAACAGTGCTCTGCTTCTGAACTTTTGCAAGCGTCCAGAAGAGTTGGAGAATTGCAGGTTCTGGTATCAGAGACCAGGAGTGCCACCGCTGGACATGGTATAGTACATCCGGAGGGGTAGCCCTAAGGAGATCGACCACATCCTCGTTAGTACTCGTTGGAGGGGATCCTCCAGAACTGCCCAGGTGCCCCCCCCCCCTCCTTT
Source organism: Chionoecetes opilio (assembly GCA_016584305.1). NCBI lineage: Eukaryota > Metazoa > Arthropoda > Malacostraca > Decapoda > Majidae > Chionoecetes > Chionoecetes opilio. Next base: position 44,305 of record JACEEZ010024159.1, read on the forward strand.
ACCCGGATGCTGGAGTTACTTGTGCCAAACTGATTCACAGACTTGTTGTTGCCTACACTTAAGCTTCATGTCAGTCCAGAAGAATCTCAAGAGGGGTAACTCATATGTGTTTCATTCTTGAATGAAACAGAAGGACTTGACATGTGCTCATGAGTACGTGCGTGGCCCAGTCTCAAATCGGTTTGATGTGCTCGGTTGCTCTCGAGCGCAGACCTGCTAGAACTGTGGGATACCTTTGTTTCAAACGCTCTGAAACTCTACAGGCTGCCAAGGAGTGTATTGGCGCGAGCGCCGAGGTCAGCGTGCGTTTTGTCTCGACGGAGACGCTGTGTGAAGAGGAGAAAATCGAGGAGAGTCGCGCCTGCCAGGCCTGGCCTGGGAAACCGGGGACCAGCCACAGGGCCTCTGTCACACCCGGACTTACGAACCATATCTGAGGAAGACGACAAGGAGAGTATTGTCAGGAGTCTCGCCTGCAGATTCTGTGCAGGGTATCCATTTGAACGTAATGACCTCCGACCCGCCCTACCGAGCCCTCCTGAAGAAGCTAGTTCCAAGTTCCTTCTCGGGCGAGTGACTATTCGAACAGCAGATGGGCCGCCTCGTGTCGCCGACATGGATGGGACAGATGGCTCAGTTGCGGCTGAGCTACTTTGGGCAGTGTCACGTGGAACCCTCCCACAAACCTCTGAGACAAGCTGTCACACCACTGGGTTACAGGCAGTGGATGCCGAATCTCCCATTGACGAAACCGCACACTCTCTTGACGAATGTCATGAGAGGTTGTAGCAAAGTTGAGGAGTGGAAAGGCCAGCTGGTGTTTTTCATATCAGTGCGAGCCCTCCCTCAAAGCTGAATGGGGTGAGGCCAGATCCGCGGGTTGCATGCCTTGTCTGAACTGCCGTGGTGGCAATCAGCGTTCCATTCCTACTGACGGGAAAAGGGGGCCTGCGTCATCCCTATCTGGAAAGGGAAGCGGGACCGTCAGGACTGCCCAACAATTACCGTGCGTATTTTACCCCCACTGCCTCAGCGTTACCAGGCAAGAGTGCTTGCCCCATCTATTGCTGACACCGGAAGTCGACAGTCATCTTGGTGAAGCATCAGAGCACCCTCAGCAGTCTGGGCCTTCACGCCGGGTAAGTCAACTAACGCGACCGTATCCTAGACGCTTCGCTGTCCTGTGGAAACGCCGACTTGAGTTTCGACAGGGGGATGCCTTGCAGCCTATGTTGATCTCAAGAAGGCGCTTTGACTCAGTGCCCATCGGAAGTCACTCTGGATACTTCATGTGACTTCGAGGGATTCCTGCTAAGGACTATTGGTGTTTGATAACTGGTCTGTATTCTGGCGACTGAAGGGGGTGCTGTGAAGTGTGGGGCAGGTATAGATAATCCAGCCTTACTTTCCTGTGAATACAGGAAGTGAGGCAAGGGTTGCGTCCTTCGCCCTCATCATCCTTTTCAAGCACTTGTATGGACTGGGTATTGGACAAGGTTGTAGATCAAAGTGATTGTGGAGCATCCGTCGGCAACACCAAGATCACTGATCTTGTTTTTGCCGATGATACAGTAATCTTTGCTGAGTCGCTGGAGGTCCTGGTGATGGCTCTCGAGGCGCTGCACGAGGAGGCAAAGCCTTTGAGACTTGAGGTCTCCTGGCTCAAGACCAAGGTCCAGGTGTTTGGAGACTTACTAGATGAAGCAGTACAGTCTGTTCATGCGTGTGGCGAGGACATTGAGATCTTGGAAAGTTTTACATACCTTGGTAGCGCAGTCCATAATGACGGCGGGTCACGTCAAGAAGTCTTACGGCGGATTGGCATAGCCCACGGTGTTATGAACTCGCTCAGCGGGAGTATTTGGCGTTGTCGGTACCTGTGCAGGAGGACAAAGATCCGGATCTTCAAGTCGCTTGTGATCCCTGTCCTACTCTATGGTTGTGAGACATGGACACTAAATACTGACTTGAAGAGACGAATCAATGCCTTTGGTAATAAGTGTCTTCGTAGAATCATGGGGTATCGCTGGGATGATTATGTGTCAAATCAGCGATTGCACCGTGCGACTGAATCGAGGCCTATTACCTGCATAGTCCGTCAGCACCAACTTCGGCTATATGGGCATGTGGCACGCTACCCTGAAACCGATCCTTCCCACCGGGTTGTATCTGTAAGAGACAATCCGGCGTGGAGGAGGCCAAGGGGGCGCCCACAAGGCTCGTGGCTGGGGCAAGTTGATGTTTCTTGTCGAGAGCTGCTTGGTATGGGAAAGGAGCCTGCATGGGAACTCGCGCATGGTGACCCTCGGGAGTGGCGTCGTAGGGTGGGCGAGGCGACGCACCCCCCGGCGTATGCCCCCAATGATTGATTGACTAAGTATAACAATCCTGTCTGTGCCACCACGGGCGAGGGTCAACCATCACAGCCCTCAAGTTGCCTCCAGGGCCTGCCATCCCACCCATGGAGGTCACTGCCTACACGCGCTATAGGCACAAATGTGTAAAAAAAAAAAAAAAAAAAAAAAAAAAAATAGATGTGTGATAGCCGTATAAGCAGCCGCTTAGCTTGATGCGCTATAGCCGAGGAATTGTAGACCTATCAGAAACCCTCTCATATTCGAGAATAATTGGAGCCAAGGAGCTGGTCGATGTAATGCGCAAGGATCCGACATAAGTGGCGAGGAATATGTAAAGAAAAATTATGGTGTAGTGCGTGCATACCTATGCAAGAAACCATCGTATGGCAAAGTTGACCTCAATCCGGTTAGATATTAGGCAGTATTCGGACACCGGCGGTAAGGCAGATTACAACTTTGTATAGTTACCCTTAATGCACTGGTCCAATTAAGGAGGGCATGTCTATCTCTTTGAAAAGGCGGACAAGACGGACGACATTCATTCCCTTCCCCAGCAGGACGCTAGACATGGTCCCCCTACTTTAGCCGTGAGTATTAGCCCCTCAGTGGCGCGGGGGGTTATCATGGGGAGCCACCCCACCATTGTGGCCGCGGACTTGCCGGGGAAGCGGAAGCCTTCGCAAGTCCGCGGCTGTTGCATGGCGAGGAGCCTCAACAACTTGGAAGAGCGAACGGGCCGTCTGTACCTCGTTCACTTGTGTCAGTATGAAGGAACTGGATGCAGCGCAACTCCTACGCCCTCGGGGGGGGGTTTTTTTGAGAGGGGGTCGCTCGTGTCGTGGACGAGCGAATGTCCTCGAGTTCGGCGAGCAGGCCTCGAACGCTACGATTCCTCTTCCTGCCACTTCCGCAAGGGTTGGCGGACCAGAAAGTCAGGGTACTGTGATATCAATGAGAACTTCGAAGCAAGGCCGGATAGCCGGAATGTTGTGGCGAAGGAGAGCACCAGCATGTCTGACCAGCAGAACTTGCTGAGAGATAGAGAGGCATTTATCGCTTGGCGGAGCCGTATCCTCGAGCCTCATTCATGCTAGAGAATAGACATGTACATTGTGTACAATTGCTGCAGTTTAAGTTTGCTCGCAGGCATTCTTTTGATGCTGAAGCAGGCAGCCGCCCTTGCCGAATACTTTTCGTCGTGGTACTGAAGGATCTCCTTAGCGAATCCAAGAGCTGCTTGGCGGAGCAGCAGCTAGGATGGTGGAACCGTCGTTCGAACCATCGCAGAGACTTAGAGCTCTGGTTGGCGAACAATGAAGAACCGCCTGACGGGCTGACATTTCTCAGGTGTGACGTGACGTCAAGCTCAGCATAGCACTCCGAAACAAGAGCATATTCAGTCAGCGCTAAATGAAACGCCGCCATCAACGCCCGCCCTCGATGAAGCGGCCTACGCGGGCCTACGGATCGAGGTCTTCGGAAAGAACGCCGCCGCAGGAGGAAAAGGAGCCCTCCGGCTCAGCGAGTTCATTATCAGTGGTACAGGGGCTGACTTTGTACTCGCCAAGCTAGAGCTTTCAAACCTTGAATGAGATACGTCCCTCCTATAGGAAACACAGAACGTCTCGGCAAGATACTTAGTTGCAGTGGGAGGGTTTATGCCGACCTGGTTGATGTCTAAGACCAGTAGTCCTTGAGGCCGACGAGAAGCATAGGTGATCTCAGGAACCAGAACGATTGACCCAAACACGTAGAAAGGCCTTCCAAGCGACAAGGTTAGTGGACGTGATGACGGCAAGCAAGCTGAAACGAATGTGCTGGTCTCCGGACGCATCTTCTGTTGCAAGATGGTAGCCAATGACACAATTGATTTGGCCTCAAGTGTTGGCCACTGGTTTGTGTCGACGAAGCCACATCGCCACGACTCGCCTTCCTAGGACCCCCCTAGTCTGTCTCAGAGTCTCGAACACAGCCTGTTCGTCAGCGGAGGCATCACAGATTCCGCACCGAGTGACAGTTAAAGTTATCGGGACTATCTCAGGAGCTTCCTCCCACTCCTTCTCCTCTCCTGCTGACGCAGCGATGGCGTAGAGTCCTCATTCCGGCGCGAGTCGCCATCGTCCTGAGGAACGATTTTCACCCGTCCAATGCCAACGCGTAAGAGGGGTCAAGAGCCGACGGAAAGTCTCCTTTGATGTTCCATTCGCCAAAGTGGACCTCAGTAATTCAGACTCTTGCCTGGTCGAATGACTCCTGGATTCAGCACAAGCTCTTGTGAGATCGTAGGCCCAACGCTACTTGCCGTAGCCGCCACAATCGAAGGAGCTCCTGGCGGCCCTACTGGACCCCAGTTCTGTCACGAGACTCCGACGAGATGCAGGGGATATGGACGAGACTTCGTGCCCCCCCCGTGTCCTCACAATCGCTTTGCGTGGAGAGTAAGCGACATCCCCCGGCGTCGAAAGAAGAAGATCGATGGCGTTGGCAGCGTTGCAGCTAGGACTTAGATGAAACTCGACGAATGAGACTCCAGCTCCACCATAAACTCTTCTTTTATCACTTTGGCGTCTGTTGACGCGAATACGTGAGAGAGAGCCTTTCACGTCCGGCAACCGTTTACATCTTCAAGCTCTTGAACGCTCCCAGACCAAGCCATGAACCCCGGCCTCCCCTCTCCCACTGGGCCAAGAAGGAAATTCCTTGTCTTCAGGATTATGGTCATCAGCAGTTCGGAGGAGCGTCGGCAACCCGTGGCCGATGTCCTAAAAGCTCTGGTGAGACTTTCTTGCGAGCGTATATCAGTTTTTCAGACAGCGTGACTCTCAGAGTTATTCTTTATTTTCCTATAAGCTTGTTGCTCAGGATCTTACCAATCTTCAAAAAGCTCAGTAATCTTCCCTCCTCCGCCTTAAGTTTCCTGCGATGCACGTGCGCGCGATCCTAGCTCGTGCTCCAGAAGTCGCAGACTCCTTTTGCCAGCCTCAGCCGCCAACTTCTGCTGCACCGTACTTCTTCTACTTCCTTGTGGTGCCGTAGAGAAAAATCGTGTTAAAAGGTCCTCCACGGCTGGGAAGTTTTGCTCTGTGATAGTATAGGAACACATGGCCAAGAAGCCAAATTCAGTTTGCTTCCGTGGTCATGACCTGAGGGCGAAAAGCGGAAAAGGTTCAAGATCGATCCACGCCACCTCAAATATCAACCGATTAGCCTGAAACTTGCACACGACAGTTTCTAAGTACAAGGCAGAATACCACAAAAGTACGTGAAAAAATATTGACTTTGAATAAAATTACCCCTATGTGTATTGGCACCCTAATGTACAATAGGGTCCGCATAAAGCATGTTCGTTATAAAGCGTTTCCCTTAAAGCGAACGACCTAAAATATTAAAATGTTATATATATATATAAATAATATATATCTTACAGGGAGGTCCCGAAGATACGGAGCAGTTAGGTTCCACTGGATACTCCGTAAAGCGAAATCTGGTATAACGAAAACAACCTAAACTAATGCTGGTAAAAATATAGGTTTGGTTCCAGGACCCATCAAATTTAAAAAAAAAAAAAAAAAAAAAAGTTTTTGAAGCTTAAAATAAAACTATAGCAAAAACAACAAAAACACAGCGTCTATATTACCTACACTGTAATACCTATTATGTAGCAAACACAACAAACACACAGCGTCTATATTACCCACACTGTACTACCTATTCCGTAGAAAAAGCATTCTGAAAGAGAAAATAGCACACAAAATAACATAACTGCACATTAATTAAACATAAAACATGCATAACAAGCTAAAAAGACGTCGTAATGTAGGGGACGCCGCGTGATACAAGAGAAGGTAGTGTAGGGGTCCCAAGGTTGGGGCCTCACACCTGCTAATTACTCCTAAAGGTCAGGCCGGGCCATATGCTTAATTACCCTTCAGGTCATGCCTTGCTAGGGGTGACCCGACTGCTGTCCCAAGGTTGGGGCCGCACACCTGGCTAATTACCCCTAAAGGTCAGGCCGGGCCATATGCTTAATTACCCTTCAGGTCACGCCTTGCTAGGGGTGACCTGACTGCAGTCCCAAAGTTGGAGCCGCACACCTGGCTAATTACCCCTAAATGTCAGGCAGCGCCATATGCTTAATTACCCTTCAGGTCACGGCTTGCTAGGGGTGACCTCACTGGGGTCAACCAAATCCCCCTTTGTCCAGCCCAGGAGTGGTATGGCGAGCATTTTGAACTTGATAATTTTACTCACCCCAGTTTGAATGTCGTAAGAACAATGTCGTTGAATGTCGTTGAATGTCCTAAGAACACCCACATGCCTTGTCACTCTGCCTTGGACTGTGAGTGCATGGGAGGACACAGGGGGCGGCATGAGCCTCTAATCACAGGCGTCAGTCCAAGGCCGGATTAAGGGGGGGGCTACCGGGGCTCTTGCCCCAGGGCCCCCACCAAAAGGGCCCCCACCATATGTATATGTATCCTCTATCTATCTATCTATCTATCTCTCTAGCCATCTATCTATCTATCTCTCTAGCCATCTATCTATCTATCTATCTCTCTATCTATCTATCTATCTATCTATCTATCTATCTATGTCACAGAAAGAGAGAGAGAGATCGATTGAATCCTACGTCTCCAAAATACTACCGTAGATAACACTAAAGTCGCCAGTCACTCGCCACTGCACTAATGTCGCCAGGCATAATATATTACGAATTTTAGCATCACTACAGACTTTTATGTGCCACTGAAGACATGTAGTGTGATGTACTTAATATAAACTTTTCGACAAAAAACTGAATTCGTATCCAAGACGGTGCTTTGACGACTTAACAGGTTTAAACAGGAGTTCTTAACAGGAACTACCACGTGTAGGCCTCGCGGCCTCTTGTAGCTTCCTTGTTTTCTTATGTTCTTAAACTACTGTGCATGCGTCTTCAGTGGCACATACAAGTCTGTAGTGATGCTAAAATTCGTAATATTTTGTACCTGGCGACATTAGTGCAGTGGCGAGTGTCTGGCGACTATAGTGTTATCTACGGTAGGTGGGTCTCTATCTATCTGTTTATACTACCAAACTTCCATGTTCCTATCTTCTTTAGGGGCATGGTATCCTTTTCCAACTGTTCTCTTACATATAGTTTGATAGCTAGTAGGTACAAAGAGATACAGACAGACAGGCAGACAGGCAGACAGAGAGAGAGACAGACAGACAGGCAGACCGAGAAAGAGACAGACAGGCAGAGAGAGAGACAGACAGACAGGCAGAGAGAAAGAGAGAGAGAGACAGACAGACAGACAGAGAGACAGACAGACAGACAGACAGACAGGCAGGCAGACAGACAGAGAGAGAGAGAGAGAGAGACAGACAGACAGACAGACAGAGAGACAGACAGGCAGACAGAGAGAGAGACAAGCAGGCAGACAGAGAGAGAGACAGACAGACAGAGAGAGACGGAGAGACAGAGAGAGAGAAACAGACGGTGGTGGGGATGGATACAGGGACTTGGAGAGGCGTACCTTCTTCTTCTTCTTCTTGTGACCTTTGTCGCTCAGACTACCACGTGTATTATTTCGGCCGATTTTTCAAACATAGACTTATGTTAACCTAAGACTAAACATGGCCTTAGACAGACATTGTCAGTTTTTTAAAGGGGTTTTAGTCTCAGATTGGTCGAAGACTAACGAAAATAACATTGGAATTGTTAGACACCCACGACCCTGTCCAACATCCAAGTCTAAGGATATTATATAATCCCCCGGAAAAATGTTTCAGAAACTGAAATGTCTGTCTAAGGCCATGGTTAGTCTTAGGTTAGCCTAAGTTCATGTTTGAAAAATCGGCCGTATATCTCGCGGCCTCTTGTAGCTTCCTTATTTGCTTATGTTCCTGGTAACATCTAAAGGTTTATATTAATGTTACAAAGGTAGTGTTGGAGGACGACTACTGCGTTATTGCTATCAGTAAAGATTTGGATCATTTAGAACATAAGAACATAAGGAAGCTACAAGAGGCCGTGAGACCTACACGTGGTAGTTCCTGTTACTTAACACTACCTACATCCACCTTTCATCCTCATCCATGAAGCTGTCCAGCCTCCCTGTAAAGCTCCCTATTGACCTGTTACTAACTACCTGTTCAATTTCTTCGTCAAGAGAGACAGACAGACAGACAGAGAAACGGACAGACAGACGGACAGAGACAGACAGACAGACAGAGACAGAGACAGACAGAGAGAGAGACAGACAGACAGAGAATGAGAGACAGACAGAGAATGAGACAGACAGATAGAGAGAGAGACAGACAGACAGAAAGAGAGAAAGAGAGAGAAATAGACAGACAGAGAGAGACAGACAGACAGACAGACAGAGAGACAGACAGACGTCAATTTCTTGTTCAAATAGGTATATGGTGGAATGTAATTTGACATAGCAAGCAGAGTGTATTAATTAGTTATGGCGTATTTGAGTGTATTTATTAGTTATATTGGTATGGTTTTTTTTGTGAGGGAAGGAAGACTGACTGGCGTGCATTAAGCAAAGTACCGAACGACCGTTCCGCCCTAAGCAGTAACCGTGAAGGCTGAAGGAGGGCGTGAAGGGGTTAACGTTTTTGAGGTTTACTTAAGAAACATGTGACGAATGGGAATGCCTCTATGTGTGTGTGTGTGTGTATGTGTGTGTGTGTATGTGTGTGTGTGTGTGTGTGTGTGTATGTGTGTGTGACTGTGTGTGTGTATGTATGTATGTGTGTGTATGTGTGCGTGTACGTGTGTATGTATTCATCTAGTTGTATTTTTACAGGGCCTGAGCAGTGCTCGTGTGACCCCGTCTCCATATCAACATTTTTATCATTCATCCTTAGTGCTTTGTGTTGGCCGAAGCCAGCACCCCGGGAGGGGGGTCACAAACCCCGGCTAACACCCGGTTCCCATTCACAGCTGGGTGGACAGGGGCTCGGGTTATAAGGAAACAACCCATCTGTTTCCGCTCAGCCCGGTGATCGAACCCGGGACTTCTCGGTTGTGAGCCGAGCGTGCTTCCCTTACACCACGGAGTACCCCTCTCTTGTGTCTGTGAGTGTGTGTGTGTATGTGTGCGTATCTGTGTGTGTGTGTGTGTTTGTGCCTGTGTGTATGTAGGTGTGTGTCTGTGTATGTATATATGTACGTGTGTGTGTGTGTATCTGTATGTGTGTGTATCTGTGTGTGTGAGTGTGTTTCTGTGTATATATATGCGTGTGTGTGTATGTGTGTGTGTGTGTGTGTGTATGTGTGTTGCGAGCTAACCACAGGCTTTAACGAGCAATTTAATAACAGCTGGTACGGGTTCTGTCATTATTTGTGCAAGGTAATTATAAATAAACCGAGATTTAAACAGCTTATAAAAACCCACGACGTAAGCAAAGTTAAGTAAAACAGTTAGAATATGAACTTTGGGATTGAGACTAGTTGTTTAAAGGTCCAGTTAACGAGAGAGAGAGAGAGAGAGAGAGAGAGAGAGAGAGAGAGAGAGAGATCATTAGAGTAGTAGTAGTGACAGACAAAGATACACAAAATTACGAGTAAGAATCATGAACTAAAAACGCACATGCCTTATTATAGGACACAAATCACAAATTACATCATATTACTTACGCACTCTGTTATTGGTACAATCACAAGAGTCTAAATACTGTCCCTCCAGCCGTGCCGCTTAGTGCTTACTGCCTGATAGTTGATGCCAGGAGAAGGGACTACTACGCTTCTTCTAAATTCCTACTGTATTGGATCATAGTTAACCCTATTATCAGGTAAACACAGGCATCAAATAGACTATAGTATGTTTGCCGTTCATTATTGATGAGTCTGCTTCAGTGTTTCGATTCGGTGTCTTGGTCTGTGAGTCAAGAGGTAGGGAGCGTCAGTGCCCGGCCAGCAGTGAGGGGGAGAGGACGTCGCAGCAGCTGGGCGGGATAGCAGTAGCAACAAGGGTGAGTACCAAGTTGTCTTAAGTTGTAGGGGAGAGCTATTGTAGTGGTGTGGAATGTGTAGTGAAGTGGACTGGAGTGGAGTGGTTAGCGTTAGTGAGGCAGGTTGAAGTGGAGCTAACGACTTAAGTGGTAGTCTTTTTTTTTTTAATGGGCGCCGAGAATCGAGTTTTGGACACCGGGCTGACCTCTTGTTGCTATGCTAACCACTCTGCCACTACCCTGTGTGTGTGTGTGTGTAGGTGTGTGTGTATGTGTAAGTGTGTGTGTGTAGGTGTGTGTGTGTGTGTAGGTGTGTGTGTGTAGGTGTGTGTGTGTGTGTAGGTGTCTGTGGGTAGGTGTGTGTGTGTGTGTATGTAGGTGTGTGTGTAGGTGTCTGTGGGTAGGTGTGTGTGTGTGTGTAGGTGTGTGTGTGTGTGTATGTAGGTGTGTGTGTAGGTGTGTGTGTGGGTGTGTGTGTGTGTGTGTGTGTAGGTGTATGTGTGTGTGTAGGTGTGTGTGTAGGTGTGTATGTGTGTGGATAGGTGGGTGTGTAGGCGTGTGTGTAGGTGTGTGTGTAGTGTGTGTAGGTGTGTGTGGTAGGTGTGTGTGTGTGTGTAGTGTGTGTGTGTGTGTGTGTGTATGTGGTGTGTTGGTGTGTGTGTAGGTGGTGTGTAGGTGTGTGTAGTGTGTGTGTGTGTGTGTGTGTGTGTGTGTAGGTGGTGTGTGTGTGTAGGTGTGTGTGTGTGTAGTGTGTGTGTGTGTGTGTGTGTGTAGGTGTGTGTATGTGTGTGTTAGTGTGTGTGTGTGTGTGTGGTAGGTGTGGTGTGTGGGTGTGTGTGGGTAGGTGTGTGTGTGTGTGTAGGTGTGGTGTGTGTAGGGGTGTGTGTGTGTGTGTGTTGTGTGTGTGTGTGTAGTGTGTGTGTGTGTAGGTTGTGTGTGTGTGTAGTGTGTGTGTAGTGTGTGTGGTAGGTGTGTGTAGGTGTGTGTGTGTGTGTGGTGTGTGTGGTGTGTGTGTGTGTGTGTAGGTGTGTAGTGTGTGTGTGTGTAGGTGTGTAGTGTGTGGTGTGTGTGTGTAGGTCGTGTGTGGTTGTGTGGTGTGTGTGTTGTAGGTGTGTGTGTGGTGTGTGGTTTTTGTGTGTGTGTGGTAGGTGTGTGTGTGTGTGTAGTCTTGTTGTTGTTAAGGTGGTGTGTGTGTAGGTGCTCGTGTGGCCGTTCTGATACATTTGAATCATCGCGTAGTGGTTAGTGTTGGGTGTAGCCACCTGGTGTCGGGTAAGTGTAACCGGTACCATTCAGCTGGTGGATCAGGGGCTGGGTGTTTGTATAAGAAGGACAGCCAGTCTGTTGTGCTCGCGGGGATCGAGTGGCTTCTCGTGTTTCGCAGCACACAGCAGTGTGCTGAACCACACTTAGGCGAGTACCCTGGTAACGTCTGTGTGTGTGTGTGATGGTGTGTGTGTGTGTGAGTAGCCGTCTGTCGTCCGCCCGATGACCGTGTTGGTTGTAGAGCCACTAGTAACCCAATTCGGTACCTGGAGTGTGTTGTGTTGTGTCTGTGTTGTGTTGTAGGTGTGCGTGGTCTTGTGGGGAAGACATATTACGTCTCAGAGATGTAGGTAACGGCTTGTAGCTCTACGTTTTGGTTACGGGAGGGGAAGATCTTGGATTACAGAAGCCGAAAGAGAGAGAGAGAGGACTGAAGAGAGAGAGATGCTTGGTGACGGCGGCGGACAGTATTTTTTTACCAACAGACAAAACACCGCGCCCTGAGATCGGGAGGACTAACGAGTGAGGAGTGTTTATAGGTGTGTGTGTGTGTGTGTGTGTGTAGACCTCTTATCAGCAACACCCATACAGAGGTAGTAGTAGTACACCCACTAGTCTATTCACTTAAGCTGTTTCCTTGGGAGGTACTCGATCCTACCTGAGTGTGCGTGTGTGTGTGCGGGGGTGGTGTGTGTGTTGTGTGCGTGTGCGTGTAGGGCTGTTCGCTGATTGGCTGATGCAGTGAAAATTGGGCTGGGTGGTACTGTGGTGGTTGGTGATGGTAGGTGTGGGGGGGTGGTGATGATGGGATGGTGGGGGGTGGGGGGAAATGGTGGTGGGGTGGTGAATGGTGGTGGGGGTGGTGGTTGGTGGTGGGTGGTGTGGTGGTGGTGGTGGGGTGGTGGTGGGGGTGGTGGTGGTTGGTTGGTAAATTGGGGGTGGTGGGGGGTAAAGGGTGGTGGTGGTGGTGGTGTGGTGGTGATTGGTGGTAAATGGTGGTGAATGATGGGGTTTGGTGAATGGTGGTGGTGAGTGGGGTGGTGATGGTGGTGGTGGTGATGGTGGTGGTGGTGATGGTGGTGGTGATGGTGGTGGTGGTGGTGGTGGTGGGTTGGTGATGGTGGTGGTGGTGGTGGTGATGGTGGGGGTGGTGATGGTGGTGAATGGTGGTGGTACCACCACCACCACCATCACCAACACCACCATCATTACCACCACAATCACTACCACCACCCAGCTGAGTGTCACTGCACCAGCCAATCAGTGACGTCCCTACACACACACACACACACACACACACACACTCGAGTAGGAAGCCAGCTGAAGTGAATAGACTATAGTACACATGACATACTTCTGTAGATTCAACTTAGTATAAAATCACTCTCAGTAACTTAGGTGGTTTCAACAAAGACATAATTTGTATACGTATTTTAATTCAAAAAATATAAATACATCAGTTCTTCAACCTATAAATTATTGATGGAGCTTGCAAGACCTCAGTCCATGCATTCTTTAAATGTAAAAGAAGACCAGATAGTGAAGCCAGCCTCAGTAGTGGAAGAAAAAACACAGTACGATTTATCATCTTTTCGTCCGGTAAATGATCCTAGATTTGATTCCGTGTTATAGTGAAGAGTCCATTAGGTATTAAGGGTTTAGTGGTGAGTGCCCAGCCACGGCATGTTTAGCATCACCAGACTAATGCATCTTATACACAATGGTGACACTAACCTATGCTGGAGGCAAGGCATGCCTGGTGTTTTGTTTACCTGGAGGTCAGAGAAGAGCTACCATAGTTATGTTGGATGTATTTGTGAAAGAGAGAGCTTGCGGGCCCACACACCGAGCTCGAAGGAGAGGGAGATTGGTGTGCTGTCAGTACCACTTGCTCAACAGATTCCTCCTTGCTGAGATGGGGGGCCATTGTTATTGCAGAGAGAATCTGGCCTTGAAGTTCCTGATTGACATCCCTGTTTTCCTCCTGTGCTTCCAGGTGGACCGCGTCTCTGGAGGCTTGGCGGGAGTGCGGGCTCTCCACCGAGGAGGCTCCGGACACAGCCAGGCCGGGAATGAGGGAGATGAACTGTCCCGCCGGCAGAGACAAGGTGACTGTTTCTGCGCTGACCAAGGTGGCGCCCTGTTGTCCCCCCTCGCTGCTCAACAGAGGGCGACTGGCCTGCCCTGTGCCCACCATCACAGGCCGTCCCTATGAGGTGCACGTACTGCTCTCCATTGCCCAAGGGTGTTATTTCTCCCATGGCCTGGGTGAGTAAGTCGTCTTCTGGAACCTGAACGCCCGAAGTGCCAGGTTCCCCTCTGGGCAGACTCCCCGGCCGGTGACTCCGCATCACGTTGCCGTCCACGATCTGGCTACCGAGAGGCATTTCTCCCGTCAAGCAGGGGATCCATGTCGCTAACGCCCGGTTCCAAGTCCTTCCTGTAGTCCTTCACGGAGGGACTGTCCACGTTGACGTGGGCGTGTTGGTGAGGCAGGAGTGGTGCCCTGGAGGCATACTGGCGGTGGCACCACTTGCAGGGGTTGGGGTAGGTGGTGACGGCCCAACAGTCTGGGAGAAGGAGGAGGCTTCCCCACTCCTGCTCTCCTTGTGTGCCGTGGAGGACACGGGGGAAGCTCCTCGCCGGGCCGATACTTCAAGATGTGTAACTTGCGCTTGCTGCTGCGATGCATCTGAAAAGAAAGTGTCCGTGGGTGTCATTCTCAGTGTTTTCTTTTAGAGTCTTTTCTTGTTAATGCTAAATATTTAGTATTTTTTATATTTACTTGGACAAAGTGTATCCTATTTTTTGTTATGATGCTAAACATTCTGTAAAACTGGTACTTTGTCAATAAATTACTACTACTACTATGTAATGAGTGTATCAATCATTGGGGCCATACGCTGGGGGTCAATCTCCTTAGCTACCCCTCCGGCATTACTGTACCATGTCCAGCGGTGCAGCTCTGGTATCTGATACCAAGAACCTGCAAATCTCAACCTTCTGGGCCTTGCCAAATTCAGAAGGAGAGAACCGTTTCTGTTCCTGGTACCGGAGTCATGGGGACCAATACACAACATAATATGTACTATGTAACAATCAGTGGTAGGTAACACAGTGGTTAGCGTCACCGGGTGGCGTTCCCGAAGACACGAGTTCGATCCCGAGTGAGACCCATAAATCCACTTACAATCTTTCTGCACCGTCGAGTGGCCTAAGAACACCCACATGCCCTGGCCATTAACTCTACCTTCGATTGCGAGTGCATCGGAGGGGCGGCATGAGCTGCCCTCTAATCACAGGCGTCACTATAAGAATCTTGCCCTCAAGTGAGCCTCCAGGGCCTACCATCCCACCTCTGGAGGTCACTGCCTACAGGCGCTATAGGCATAGATGTGTAAAAAAAAAAAAAAAAGAAGTATTTGATGAGTGGTGAACAGCAGCGTGCAGCCCGGCGTGTACCTTCTCGCAGTACTGGCTGTAGTAGCAGCGTGTGGTCTTCAGGATGGGCTGGTTGAGCTCCGGCACGCTGGTCATGTCAACGTTGGGGTGTCGCTTGACCAAATGGTTCACTAGCATTCCTCTTCTCTTGAATCCCAACAGGCAGGTGTGACACTTGTACTCAAACTGCATGTAGTCTGTCGGGTCAACCTGAAACAATAAAATTACTCTCAAAAATTATGTTCCCGGTTTCTGAATCAAAATATGTTTAAAGATTATATTACATTAGATGCTGGAGATGTAAAACTGTTGATGAAATGTATTGGTAGGAATGTTGTAAGGCACTGGATAATGAAACACCCCACAACCTGCCTTCTAAAATGTGACGCCCTGCACACACTCTTAACACCATCAAGAAGCAGCTTCATTTGATGACACTCGCCGCACGTCTAGTTGGCGAAAATGTTGCCCCTTCACTCCCCCCCCTTCCAAAAGCACGGGATTGGTTGAGGTGTTGGGCGTTGGGGCTTTAGGGCGGAACTTGGAGTAAGGCATTCTCACCCAACACCGTGGGTTCGGAAGGGGGGAGTGAAGGGGCCCCATTTTTGCCAACTAGACGTGCGGCGAGTGTACGCAACTCCCTGTATGGACTCCTATTTAACCCCTTGAGAACCAAACATAATTTCCACAGTAATTTGGGTACCATTAGATGATTTTTTGTGATTAAAGCAAAAAGTTTATAATTAGACCTATTTAGTATCCTTCTCGACTAGATAATTTGGTATATTAAGTCACTTTTCGTAATTTTATGGCTAACAGACAATTTTTATATAGCAAAGGAAAGATCTGGGCGTGAAGGGGTTTGGGCGTGAAGGGGTTTGGGCGTGTCACCCCTATGAGGCTGTCAGCAGAACTACCCATGTGTCACGCGCCTCATACCTTTGGGACAAACTTTGGAGGCAGACTTTGCGGCGGTGGCATCATGGTCCCAGGAAGGCCTGCGCTTGGAGTGTTCCCGCATCTTGTCTTTGTGCTTGAATCTCTTGCCACAGTGTTGGCATAAGTAGTCCCTCCTGTCTGAGTGGCTGCAAGGGGGCAATGCATCAAGGCACACCACAACAACAGAGGAAAATATTCAATCCAAATTACAATGAAAATTACATTCTGGGCCTCAAGGGGTTAATGTGTGAATGACCGTTTTAAGTCCAATACCAAGAAGAACGTAACAAAATAAGGAAGCTACAAGAGGCTGTGAGACCTACACGTGGTAGTTCCTGTTACTTAACACTACCTACATCCACCTTGCATCCCCATCCATAACACTTTTCTAGCCTCCTTTTAAAACTCCCTTATAGTGGAGTGGCTGGCACTGAAATAAGCCCTAAAAAAAAGACATGCCCTTTCACTTTCTTAGAACAAAGCAAATTTGGTCTCATTTGAAGTGTATTGATGTCTATTTGTAGAAAATCATGGTTGTAGTTCACGGAAAGGTGTCTGACATAGCACAGTAACCCCTTGTTTGCGAAAACACCCGAAAAAATACCAAATTGCTAAATTTCCCTCTGCCTTTAATGTTCTTGCATGAAATCCTGTTTTTAAGGTTTGACCAACATTAAATAATTAGACCAAGGAGGAGTTCTTGGCTACACCCGCAGGAAGGGAGCTCTGCTGGGATGGCTTCTAACCAGGTATGTAACGGGGGAATACTCTGAGTCGTTTAAAGACATTTGTGATAACCATGGGATCAACATCTTCCATACTGAACTTGTAAATGCAAGGATGGAGCAGGACAGAAAGGATGCATCCAACATCAAGGATTTCATACTAAGTCAATGCCAAGATCCTTTTGACCTGGACAACACTCCCTCGACATTGGTGAACACCACTACTGGGCAGGTAGCAACGCCTGAGGTTGGAAAGTCAATGATGGAAGTCCCACAGAGAGGAGAGGACAGAAAGCTACGGATGAGTTCATTGCAGAAAGGATCGACCAGGGGCCTTCTGTTAGCTCTTGGGACCCATTGCCTCGATGTTCAGTGCATCCTTACAGCAAGATCTCTAACACTGACACCACCCTTCCATGACCCTCACCATCACTTCCTTCACTAGTACAACAATGCATCACCGCAATGACATCCTTACAGCAAGATCTCTAACACTGACACCTCCCTTCCATGACCCTCACCATCACTTCCTTCACTACTACAACAATGCATCACTGCAATGACATCCTTACAGCAAGATCTCTAACACTGACACCTCCCTTCCATGACCCTCACCATCACTTCCTTCACTACTACAAAAAATGCATCACTGCAATGACATCCTTACAGCAAGATCTCTAACACTGGGCACCACCCTTTCCCTGACCCTCACCATCACTTCCTTCACTACTACAAACAATGCATCACTGCAATGACATCCTTACAGCAAGATCTCTAACACTGACACCTCCCTTCCATGACCCTCACCATCACCCTTTCCCTTTACTACTACAACAATGCATCACTGCAATGACATCCCTTTCAGCAAGATCTCTAACACTGACACCTCCCTTCCATGACCCTCACCATCACTTCCTTCACTACTACAACAATGCATCACTGCAATGACATCCTTACAGCAAGATCTTAACCCCTGACACCACCCTTCCATGACCCTCACCATCACTTCCTTTATACTACAACAATGCATCACTGCAATGACATCCTTACAGCAAGATTCTAACATGAACCTCCTTCCATGACCCTCACCATCACTTCCTTCAATAGTACAAACAAGCAAAACACTGCAATGACATCCTTACAGCAAGATCTCTAACACTGACACCTCCCTTCCATGACCCTCACCATCACTTCCTTCACTACTACAACAATGCATCACTGCAATGACATCCTTACAGCAAGATCTCTAACACTGACACCTCCCTTCCATGACCCTCACCATCACTTCCTTCACTACTACAACAATGCATCACGCAATGACTCCTTACAGCAAGATCCTAACACTGACCCCCCTTCCATGACCCTCACCCTCACTTCCTTCACTACTACAACAATGCATCACTGCAATGACATCCTTACAGCAAGATCTCTAACACTGACACCCCTTCCATGACCCCCACCATCACTTCCTTCACTACTACAACAAGCATCACTGCAATGACATCCTTACAGCAAAATCTCTAACACGACACCACCCTTCCATGACCCTCACCATCACTTCCTTCACTACTACAACAATGCATCACTGCAATGACATCCTTACAGCAAGATCTCTAACACTGACACCACCCTTCCATGACCTCACCATCACTTCCTTCACTACTACAACAATTTCATCACTGCAATGACATCCCAAAAGCCCAAAATCTCTAACACTGACACCCCCTTCCATGACCCTCACCATCACTTCCTTCACTACTACAACAATGCATCACTGCAATGACATCCTTACAGCAAGATCTCTACCACTGACACCACCCTTCCATGACCCTCACCATCACTTCCTTCACTACTACAACAATGCATCACCGTTATGACACACTTTTTCTGTGCCATGAATACTTCTGCCATAATGTATTAATAACTATACTTGATACAGGAATGCAACGCAAATTTACCATGAAATATAAAAAGAAACTTGTTGAATGACAATGATTGACATGCTTATTAAAAAAAAAAAAAAATACAAGGTCTCTGCAAGTCAAATTTCCACAAAGCCTAAAGCTACACCAAACAACAGATAAAGTTATCAGAAAATACGGCTTCCCAACAGGCCAATAGAGAAATGGAACAAATGACCAGCTGATGCAGTGTGTGGAATCAGTATTCACATTTTCAAGAATTGATGATAAAATGATCGAGGAATATGGGATCCTACAAACCTGAGTCAATCCTGTAACTATTCAATTCGGTCAGAACAATTAGGCAACAGCTCCAGTTATAAAAACAGGATCACATCAACTTAACCTCCAGTCATGGTTCCTTCAGAACCCATGAGCCAATATCGTGCACAAGCCTTCCTTTGAACATAACTCACCCTCCAAGCATGGCCACCTTGAGGTTCTCCTTGAAGGTAGAGTTCAGTTTGATGGCCACGTTACCCTGCCGGTCCTTCACTTCCTGCCAGATGTACATGTCCAGGAGTACCAGCGTGCCTGGGCGGTGCTCTGCTGCGATAGCCCCACATCCCTACAAGGACATTAGTAGTCAGTATCTTAAGTGGCATGTAAGGAAATGACAAATAAAAATATATGACAAATATAAAATGGAGGCAAAAATAAGACACATGATTATAGTTGAAATAAATATGGATAACGGGAACACTATCTCTGCAAGCTTGACATTTCCACACAACAAATAGTGATGGCAGAAATGACCTTTGGATGGTTTGGCTACACACAATACATTCATGCCATATCACACTTCCTCTCTACTAATTCCTTCCCATGTACAGGGAGGTCCCGAAGATACCACCAGTTAGGTTCCACCTGGCATACTCGTAAAGCGAAATCTGGTATAACGAAACACATAACTAATGGTAAAATATAGGTTTGGTTCCAGGACCATCAATTGAAAAAGAGAAAAAAAAAAAAAAACATGTTTTTCAAGCTAAAATAAACTCTAGCCAACACAACAAACACACAGCGTCTATATTGCCCACACTGTACTACCTATTCTGTAGAAAAAGCATTCTGAAAGAGAAAATAGCACACAAAATAACATAACTGCACATTAATTACCGTATTTGCCGGCGCATAAGACGCACCACTATTTTACAAGGAGGTTTTGAGAAGAAAAAAAAAATTGGTGTTTTTGAGGGAATTTTTTTTTTCTCGTAAAATTATCAAGTTATTAAAAAAAAAAGATTTGTAGGGGAAAGTAAATAATTATGAGCCTGTACCTAAATACAATATTCACAGTGCAGTGAATGTGAATGAAAAATTATACTAGTTAAAATGTAAAGGGAATGACAGGGTAACCAAAATCGGTCATAAATCATAATATATTGCAGGATGCCCCCACGAATTGATATTCTAATATTTTGCTACCTATGACATATAGCTTAGATTTAATGTTGTAGGTATGCCTTTGTTGCTTTTCTGCTATGTGTTTAGACTTTGTGGAAACTTTGCAATATAGATATTGGTATTATTTCGGTAGTGGGCTTTCAAAACTCCTAGGACTCTTACCTCCATTATCGTGTAGCTTTCTTCATTCTGTGTATTGTGAGCCCCATTTCCCATGGCGCAATTGAATAATAATGGCATTACATGTAGTACCGAAAATCTACCGTTATTTCAGCCAGAAAGTTAAGTTAGGATAAATCAGATTAGGTTAGGTTAGAGGTGAGGTTTAGTTTAGTAACAGATGATATAGAGAAATAACGAAAATTACCAATAATATGGCAGTGTGAAGCGTAGCAATGTTAGCAGGGCGGACCTGGAGGGGCAGGTTGCCACACCCACATACACACATTAAACAAATTGATTTCGCAAAATCGAGAGCCAGATTAATTCAAAACACATCAAAACTATTCAGGAGACTTAAGTTTCGGCCTCGAAATCGGTGGTTGTCCAATAACAAAAATTCCCGAAGATATTTAGATAACACTGTAAGGTAACCATCTCTACCTTGTTGTTATTGTTGTAATTGTTGAAGGGCACCGTTGTCAGGATCGACGATATTTGCACTGGTTTACACCTATGAATCTATCACAGTCGCGAGGGTTGATTAGTCTTCTTCAAACAAGTACAGGTGAAGGCTGGTTCACACTCTGAAATCACGGCAGCATCAGCCGTGCCTTGTATTCACACTATTCGTCACGGTTCCGTCATTTTCGGCAGTTCCTGCTCACCCTCTGAGCAGACATGGTGCCTCAGAGGCTATGCTTGAAGAAATTTGCCTTAATAGCACTTCTGTCAGATGAAGAAGAGGAGTTGAACTCTAAAAGACATTGTTTTGGGTACATAAAGCCTTGAGAAAACTACAATTATCAGCACGGCACAGTCTCATTACGTTAAAATATTCTTCCCCAGAAACCGTTACGTGACAGAACAGTGATGTATTGGAGCCGTGACGGCGGCGCACTGTTTAGTGTAACACGTCTATTTGTTTGAATGTAAGAAATTCTAACGGATGTGATGAGACGGTGCCCTGTCACCAATGTCACCATGATGATATGGTGTGATTCGGCCTTGAGGCGGACGGTGTGGCGCCGTGATGGGTCTTGGTCTTGGTGTACCGTGTGGAAGACTTTTGTCCCGTCTACAGGTACCGTTGCAGCCTTTTTACTAGCACTCTTTCATACAGTTTCCTTATCCGTAGAGGTACAGGGGTGAGGATTGAGGGGTCGAGGTGGTACAAAGGCCTATGCTGTCTCCTATCCCACCTTGCTTACCACTGTAGCGGCGCTAACACACACACGCACATACACATCAGCATCGGCTTAGGCCACCCCCGTCTGGGACCAGGATTAGAGGCCCGAGGGTGACCTGACGCTGACCTGACTTGTCCTTGCCGACACAGCTGCCAACAAACCCGCCAGGTAATTCAGTCAGCCACAGGACCACAGAGACACACGCCGCGCACCTCTTGACCCCACGTTGTAAAAATGACTCGCTGTCAAATAAACAACAAAGCCACGACGCCTTTTCTCCATCCTTGTGTGTATAGACAGACTCCCCAAGATACTACACCTCCCTCTCACCGCTCACACTCCTTCAAATAAAACTTTAACACGCTCTTTGTTTCACTATTCCATTTATCAACAACACTCATTCCAGCGAAAATTCCAACACTATTTTCTGCCTCCCTTCTATCATCTCATTTCAACTGTTATGTCAACTTGTGTGGCCCGAGTCGAATGCGGGTTAAGGCGACATCTAATATGCGGGATTTTTGTCTTTTCCATGGGAGCGGGGAGGAGTCTGAGCGGTAATGACCCATGGTGGGTGCGCGGAGGGCGTCGCCGAGACGTTTTATCAGACGTTTTACAATGGAGAGCAGCAGCGGGGGGTGGATGATGTTTACATCTGACACGGCCATCTTGGCAGCAACAATCGCTATCTTGTTGCCCCAGCTCTTGTTTTCTCTTAAACTCCAACCTTTTCTTAGTATTATGCATTACTGCTGGTAACACAGGTACAAATTTGTGCTCAGTGGACTACTGCTCAACACAGATCACTCCAGACCCCTTTAGTAATACACCACCGGCTGTTTTTGCATTCTCTGCCCGACCTCTCACTGCGCTAATATGGCCGCATTAGACGCAGGGTGAAATTTGCATTCCTTTTTAAGGGAAAAAACTGCGTCTTATGCGCCAGCAAATATGGTAAACATAAAACATGCATAACACTCACAAGTGGTAATGTTGTGTGGGGAGACAGGAAGCTGGCACGTAGCCAGCTGAGAGTCCCTGTTTCCTCTCTCCGAGGCTCGAGAGAAACAGGGGTGACTGCGTTTGCAGGGATGACTGGGTTAGAGTTCTTCCTCCCCCCCCTTGATCACTTGAGCTCCCTTCACACATTCCATAATGGAACCACGAACGCCCCAACAATCCATCCATCCAATGCAGTCCATCGTGACGTGACGCTCGTGACGCACTCGACCGAGGCCAAAAAAGTTAGTGCGTGCATTAAAAAATCGGGAAGCTCCTCAAATTTTGTACCCAACGCAGCGCTATCGTAAGTCTATCGTGACGCTATCGTTATCTATGTAGCAGCTTCATGACACTATCGTGATCGTCTTATGTTTATCGTAGCTCTGGCTCCGCCCCTTTGCTCAAAGACATACAGACAGTTACCCAAAACACTGCAAATTTGAAAGGACGCGCACCACTCACAGGCCTCTACATATTGCCTTCATGCCGGCTTGTTCTGTGTATGGCTGCACCTAGAGAAGCAAGAATGCTAACACATCATTTCATCGCTAAGTGTTAGATATGCAAAGGTGGGCAATTCCGCAATTCGCAACTTGCAGAATGGGTAATTCAGTAGCGGAATTGTGCAATTACTGATGCCTGAAAAAATTGCGGAATTGTGGGTTGCGGACTGCCAAAATTTTGAAACGCAATCGCAATAATTGTGACGGTGACCACCTTCAAAGTGCGGGGGAGGAGGAGGAGGAGGATCAGTAGATTACTTAGATGAGTGATTACTAGCCAGTAGACTGTGAAGTGTAAAAGTAAAGAAAAACACTAAAAGAGACAAAGACATAATTGTGAAGGACAAGTAACAAGTAGAGACAGAAACAGAATAGGAATACACAAGTATTAAACACTAATAAAGAGTCTACACACATTTTTGTTTTAATTGTAGGTGTTTAAGAGTCTAAAGATGTTTAAGAGTCTAGAGACATTTTTTTTTTTAATTGTAGGTGTCAAAATTAGTTTGCGGAATTGCGATTGCGAAAAGGCCTATCTGAAAAAACGCAAATATAACTTTTATATTTAACTTAATATTTAACAAATATAACTAACTAAAACCTCACTATAACCCCTAACAGTTACTAACCTAACCTCACTATAACCCCTAAAAGTTACTAACCTAACCTCACTATAACCCCTAAAAGTTACTAACCTATACCTACCTATAACCCCTAAAAGTTACTAACCTAACCTCACTATAACCCTAAAGTTACTAACCTAACCTCACTATAACCCCTAAAGTTACTAACCTAACCTCACTATAACCCCTAAAGTTACTAACCTAACCTCACTATAACCCCCTAAGTTACTAACCTAACCTCACTATAACCCCTAAAAGTTACTAACCTAACCTCACTATAACCCCTAAAAGTTACTAACCTAACCTCACTATAACCCCTAAAAGTTACTAACCTAACCTCACTATAACCCCCTAAGTTACTAACCTAACCTCACTATAACCCCTAAAAGTTACTAACCTAACCTCACTATAACCCCTAAAAGTTACTAACCTAACCTCACTATAACCCCCTAAGTTACTAACCTAACCTCACTATAACCCCTAAATGTTACTAACCTAACCTCACTATAACCCCTAAAAGTTACTAACCTAACCTCACTATAACCCCTAAAAGTTACTACCTAACCTCACTATAACCCCTAAAAGTTATAACCTAACCTCACTATAACCCCTAAAAGTTACTAACCTAACCTCACTATAACCCCTAAAAGTTACTAACCTAACCTCACTATAACCCCTAAAGTTACTAACCTAACCTCACTATAACCCCTAAAGTTACTAACCTAACCTCACTATAACCCCTAAAGTTACTAACCTAACCTCACTATAACCCCCTAAAGTTACTAACCTAACCTCACTATACCCCTAAAGTTACTAACCTAACCTCACTATAACCCCTAAAAGTTACTAACCTAACCTCACTATAACCCCTAAAAGTTACTAACCTAACCTCACGTTATACACCTCCTAAAAAGTTACTAACCTAACCTCACTATAACCCTAAAGTTACTAACCTAACCTCACTATAACCCCTAAAGTTACTAACTAACCTCACTTAACCCCTAAAAGTTACTAACCTAACCTCACTATAACCCCTAAAAGTTACTAACTAACCTCACTATAACCCCTAAAAGTTACTAATAGTAGGGTCACTTAGGGCGGAAAAAAGGCTTTCGCTTCACCTTAGGTGAAGGAAGTATTTTGAGGGTCTTATCCTAAGCATTTTGTGCCGCTGAATCCGAAAATCGTAGTTGGGTCACTCGTTAGCGGTAAGTTTTCGCGCAATTTGCAATTTGGCAATTTGGCAATAAAATTGGCAATTACAAATTGCAGAATGAGAACCAGACGTCGTAGAGACCTCGTTTTGGACTCAAATTGAAGCTTATTAAGAGTGCATAAAATGTTATTGAGTACTCCGTGGTTGTATCTGTTCGGATTACTGATCTATAATGGAAATTAGAGATAAGTGGAAAAAAATTGGGAAAAATATAAAAGGAATAATTTTGGCCTTAAAGCCTGAGTTCTTAATAATTAAAAACTAAATTTTAATTAGTAAAAAAAGTAAAATAACAAACAATTGTTCTTAGGACACATTTAATTAACGAATTTGTGCAAGGGTGGGTACAATTATTGCGTAGAACAGGGTATTTCAACTGAAAAATGCTTAGGATAAGACCCTCAAAATACTTCCTTCACCTAAGGTGAAGCGAAAGCCTTTTTTCCGCCCGAAGTGACCCGAGTATTAATCCAGAACACAAAATTTCAAACAACGAAACCGAGTCTCCTCCGCGTATTTTTGGAAAATAACAATTAGAACACAAAAAAATCCCTTACTTGCGATAGCGAGCGTTCACAAGTTGAAAAAAATCGAATATCTAGTCGTCTACGCCATCGACGTCCTCATGCCCATCTTCCTCGTCGTTGATGCACATCTCGGGGGAGCAATCGCAAAGCTCCGAACAAGGAGTCTGCAGGCGTTGACAGCGGCAGCGATTGGTCGAGCAGTTCGTCTTGCATCCGCACTGCATCCCATCCATGATACTTTGCGGGGCGGGAGGCAGGGTGGAAGGGATAGGCGCCAGGTTTGGTCCGTAGCCGTACTTGGTCGGGTCGAGGGTCACCAACTCCTTCTTCACAGCCCCCTCCCAGACGACGGCCTGTAGCTGGGCTCGCATAATGTGCTGGGTGGTGGCGTTGACTGTCGGAGGGGCCAGTGCTGCTCCAACCTTCTTCTTCTGAAGTGCCGTCCACCTCGCCTGCGGCAGAGAGCAGGTATATCCGTAAATTCTGCTCACGAATCGGCACAGCACGTCCAGGCTCTCTTGCGTCAGCGGACCAGGGCTTCGGAGTGTACCCAAAGCGTCGAGGGTTGCCTGGTCGGCCGCCTGGAACACAGGCCAAGCTTGCAACTTGCCTTTCCTGAAGAGGGCGCAAGTGGTGTCGCAACCAGTCAGAGCATGGAAGGACGTGATCACATCCGCGTGAGAGCCCAGTTCATCGTGGATGAGCTGAACGTTGAAAGTCGTCTTGCCAAGCTGGAGGCACGTGTTGGGAGGTATCTTGGGGAAGTGTCGGAGGAGGAGGACGAGGACGTCAGTGTCCGGAGAAACTACGGTTGCCTCCACATCTTTGTCGAGCATGGAGAGATGATATATCATCTTAGTGTCCGCTTCCTCTTGTTCTGAAGCGAACTTGGCTCCGTCCGGTCCAGAAGTTGCCACGGCTTTGTCGCGCCACGCGCAGACGACGCGTAATCCCCATGAATGGTGCTGGATTTGGGAGGCAATGAGAGAGGTCATAGCAGTCTTGTTGCTTTTGGTGGACAAGATGTTAGCCATGGTCATTCCAGCTTTGATCCTCGTCGCTGCTTGGATGTCGATATCGTATCCTCCACCTCGGGCTCGCTGTTCCCTCGTCTTGTCTTTGAGGGACGCGCCGATGTCGTACCTGTCAAAGACAAGGTGCAACTCCCCGTAGCCAACACCCAGTTGGGCAACTCTCTGCAGGAGGGATCCAACCAGGTCCTTAAAGTTTGCTGAGCCGGAAACGGGGTGCTGCTGAAGGATAGCCATCCCGTCGAGGACCAGCACGCGAGAGGATGAAGGGGTTTGCGAGGCCGTGGAGACCGCCGCGTTCATCTTCTCCAGAACCCTGAGAAGGGCACTTTTTGTCGTGACCCGCGGGTGGCCTTGGTCGTCAAAGAGGGCAAGAGGACCTTGAAGGTCCGGGGTGGGCGGCCTCCGCCGCAAGGTCCTGTTGCTCATCTCCGTACTGCCTCGCGAATTTGTGGGGCTGGATTTTAGCAATGCACTGTCGGTGCCACGACCAATCGTCCCTTCTAGAGGACCTCCTGTGGGCCTCTACAAATTCGCCTTTCGAAGCCCACTTGGCCAGCATACTCCGAACATCCTCCTTGGGCGTCCGAGGTCGAAGGACCACATCTCCGTTAGTTGCACCGCAAATGACCACACGATTTCATTGCGAGACCTGGGAAGGAAAATGTGCGATATAATAAATGAATTTATTTTATTTACGGGTTTATAGCTAATTTCTAAAATTATAGCCAATGAAATTTTACATTTATTTGCGAAATTTCATTACCGTATGTCATAAAATACGACCATGAGGGGACAGTCAGAGAAAAGTTACCATTTTCTATTAATCAGACGGTAGTGCCTTTATGAGAACAGATACAGCCAGAAACATTTCATGACTTTTGATGTGAAATTAAGGCCAAAATTATTCCTTTTATATTTTTTTCCATTTTTTTCCACTTATCTCTAATTTCCATTATAGTTCAGTAATGCGAACAGATACAACCACGGAGTACTAAATAACATTTTATGCACTCTTAATAAGCTTCAATTTGAGTCCAAAACGAGGTCTCTACGACGTCTGGTTCTCATTCTGCAATTTGTAATTGCCAATTTTATTGCCAAATTGCCAAATTGCAAATTGCGCGAAAACTTACCGCTAACGAGTGACCCAACTACGATTTTCGGATTCAGCGGCACAAAATGCTTAGGATAAGACCCTCAAAATACTTCCTTCACCTAATGTGAAGCGAATCGCCCTAAGTGACCCTACTATAACCTAACCTCACTGTAACCCCCTAAAAGTTACTAACCTAACCTCCTTAACCCCTAAAAGTACTACCTAACTCACTATACCCTAAAAGTACTACCTAACCTCACATACCCTAAAGTTACTAACCTAACCTCACTATAACCCCTAAAAGTTAACCTAACTCACTAACCCTAAAGTTACTACTACTCACCTGTATAACCTCACTATAACCCCTAAAAGTTACTAACCTAACCTCACTATAACCCCTAAAGTTACTAACCTAACCTCACTATAACCCCTAAAAGTTACTAACCTAACCTCACTATAACCCCTAAAAGTTACTAACCTAACCTCACTATAACCCCTAAAGTTACTAACCTAGCCTCACTATAACCCCTAAAAGTTACTAACCTAACCTCACTATAACCCCTAAAAGTTACTAACCTAACCTCACTATAACCCCTAAAAGTTACTAACCTAACCTCACTATAACCCCTAAAAGTTACTAACCTAACCTCACTATAACCCCTAAAAGTTACTAACCTAACCTCACTATAACCCCCTAAAAGTTACTAACCTAACCTCACTATAACCCCTAAAAGTTACTAACCTAACCTCACTATAACTCCTAAAAGTTACTAACCTAACCTCACTATAACCCCTAAAAGTTACTAACCTAACCTCACTGTAACCCCCTAAAAGTTACTAACCTAACCTCACTATAACTCCTAAAAGTTACTAACCTAACCTCACTATAACCCCCTAAGTTACTAACTTAACCTCGCTATAACCCCTAAAAGTTACCTAACCTCACTATAACCCCTAAAAGTTACTAACCTAACCTCACTATAACCCCCTTAAAGTTACTAACTTAGCCTCACTATAACCCCTAAAAGTTACCTAACCTCACTATAACCCCTAAAAGTTACTAACCTAACCTCACTATAACCCCCTAAGTTACTAACTTAACCTCACTATAACCCCTAAAAGTTAACCTAAACCTTCACCTAATACACCCTAAGTACACTTAACCTCATAAACCCTAAAAGTTACCTAACCTCACTATAACCCCTAAAAGTTACCTAACCTCACTATAACCCCTAAAAGTTACCTAACCTCACTATAACCTCCTAAAAGGATCAGGACAGGATCTGACTGGACTTAGAATTTTTTGAGGCACCTCATATTTCATAGCGGCCATGTGGGTTAACCCTGGAGGTAGAATATAAAGGGAGGGGCCGAGGCGCGAGAACAGTGAGGTCATTCTGGGCAGTTGGCGGCCTTGAAGGACTGGCAGAAAGGCTGGTGGTAGGAGCCGCTCCCTTGCCCTGAGCTGTCTATGCTGACAAGAAAAAACCCATTATAACCTATGAAGCAGGTCACGAGGAGAACGTTGATAGAAAAAAGTATGATGTGGTGGTTGTTGTTGTAGTGGTAATGTGGTAGTGATGGTAATAGTAATGATTGTGGTGACACTGGTTGTGATGGTGGTTGTGATATTGCTAGTGGTGGTTTTGGTGTTGTAGGAGTGGTGATGGTGATGGCGATAAGGTAGTGATGATATTGTTGGTGGTGTTAGTGATGCTGTTGTGGTGGTGATGGTGATGTGGTGGTGATGGTGATGTGGTGGTGATGGTGATGGTGAAGTTGATGTGGTAGTTGTACTGATGGTGATGTGGTGGTGTTGATAATGGTGAAGTTGATGTGGTAGTTGTACTGATGGTGATGTGGTGGTGTTGATAATGGTGAAGTTGATGTGGTAGTTGTACTGATGGTGATGTGGTGGTGGTGTTGATGGTGAAGTTGATGTGGTAGTTGTACTGATGGTGATGTGATGGTGTTGATGGTGAAGTTGATGTGGTAGTTGTACTGATGGTGATGTGGTGGTGGTGTTGATGGTGAAGTTGATGTGGTAGTTGTACTGATGGTGATGTGGTGGTGTGATGGTGAAGTTGATGTGGTAGTTGTACTGATGGTGATGTGATGGTGCTGATGGTGAAGTTGATGTGGTAGTTGTACTGATGGTGATGTGATGGTGGTGAAGTTGATGTGGTGGTTGTACTGATGGTGATGTGGTGGTGGTGATGGTGAAGTTGATGTGGTAGTTGTACTGATGGTGATGTGGTGGTGGTGATGGTGAAGTTGATGTGGTAGTTGTACTGATGGTGATGTGGTGGTGGTGATGGTGAAGTTGATGTGGTAGTTGTACTGATGGTGATGTGGTGGTGGTGATGATGGAATTTTGGATATTGTCATCGGTCATATTTGTATGTGAAGTGTATATTGTTCCAATAGGAATGATGATTCCGTGGCTACTGTTACGTGTCAGTTCTACGCATATTTTGGGATATTGCACTTCAGGCTGCAACTTACTATGTGTGTCATGTATAATAATTGTCTCCTATCTCCTCTATCTACACTATAGTTAATACAAATATACACAAAACTCATTCACGTTCACTGGCAGTAGCACACACACTCTCTGTCCCTCTCGCTATGTTACATATAGTAATTTAAGTTATATTTTTGTACTTATATTTCACTTTTTCATGTAGATATTCCTTATTTACGTCTTAATAAAGTTTAATATAATAATACATGTGCGTAATACCCATCCACCTCCCTGGCAAATACCGCACACACAGTGCGTTGTGAGAAGCGAGTTCTGCCAGTCATGGGGAGCCTCAGCCCGACGGCCGAACCTCAACTATTCTGTGAAGAGCGGGCTGGAGGGCACCTCCAGTTATATCCATTTTAACCTCCATGGGTTACCAAGGCGAGCGCATGCTGGAACCTTTGCAGATGTGAAGTACAATAAGCATACATACAGTGCGGTAGTATATTTCCACGTCGAAACCGGAAGGTGTTTGTTATTCAGAATTTCTCCTAAGTCTAACCAAACCTAAACTACCAACCTGCTATTATAGCACTCATGAATAGTGCTATATTTTGGGTGGTAAATTCTAGTCCTTTCCCGTCCTTATTAGTGGGCTTTTTTCCTCCAGACCTGCACAGATCCCTTCAATAACTACTAAAACGTAATCATAAAGTGGGGGAGATATAAAAAAGAAAAATTACTAACCTACCTAACTTTATATAACCTAACCTAACCTGTAAAATTCTAGTTCTTTCTCGCCCTTAGTCTCGCTAGGAGGTTTTGGTAAGGTAGGTTAGGTTATAGTGAGGTTAGTAATATTATTTTGGAAATCCAGGACGGGGGGTTGAAGGGGGCATCCTCCCCCATCTATATTTACGTTTACAGGTACCTGAAGGGATCTGTGATAGTCTGGAGAAAATTAACCTGTAATTTTACACTAGGACCGAATTACCTACACATTTGGGATGTGGTTTCTGTTTCACCTTATTGGATTCTAAGAAACATTCTCTCTATGAGCTTCCGTCGCAAATCACTACTTTCGGAGATATAAGATGTTTTTATTAGGAAGGAGTGTATAGGAGACATGACAATTAAACTAACCTAACCCCGCCTTTTGACTCACTAACCTAATCCCGCGCTATAACCTCCAAACTAAAGCCAAATCTGCATTAAAAAAGTCCGCGGCAAGGGAGGAACAGAGGCGATGCAGGTCACAAGAGGAAGAAGAGTGTAATCACTAGCCTCTCGCCTCCCTAGAAACAACATAGTCATATCTTCAAAAATAATTATTTTCGACGGAAGCTCATAGAGAAGAATGTTTCCTAGAATCCAATTATGAGGGGAATTTCGGTCCTAGTGTAAAATAATACCAATAACACCACTAATAATATACTAATAAGGGCGGGAAAGGACTCTACAATTTTATAATTTGGTTTCCGAAAGTGAATAAGTAGTGCATATTATACGAGCTGTAAATAATAGAGAAAAAGTCAGCTGTAAGGCCTGTTAAGCCCGCCAACTCCTGCGGAATATTAACAAATATCAATGTTAATCCAGGTCAATTAGAGGCAAATGACATGAGGGTTACCTAACACAGCCAGACAGGTCGCAGGGTGGTTGTAGTCTAGTCAAGGTGTCCCGGTTTAGGGATTTGAGGTATTCTTGAAGGTTCTTACAATTCAGAGTCTTTTGGACCAACATTGTGGCGATGGCTTCCTTTTCTGCTGTCTATCTGCTTTGTAACACATTTAGACGTGACTCTGCAGCGGTCCAGTGACTGTACTTTTGTTTGGGATTTTCTCCCCCTGCCACTCTGAGCAGCGCGTAGGTTCTCCTCCTATTTTAGCTCCTTTACCATTTCTTTCTTAGTATTATTATGCTTCTTTCATCTTTACTTGTACTCCTCTCCCTTGTCTTCATTTATCATCATATATATTATCATTATATTTCTAATGCATTTTTGCATTTTATATCTAAATTATATAATTTTTCATCGAATACATTGTATAGCAATGCTTGCCTATTTTCCTGGTCAGGGATGCTCGAAAATCCCTCGTAAGTGACAACTTAGGAGTGTTTGGCTACAATAAGTATCTTAGTTACGGTAGTTGACTAGTTGGGGTATTGTGTCGGGATGAGAGGCCTCTTCCATTTGTGCCCAAGTTGCATGAACCAGGGGCGGCATTTTGGAACACTACTAACACCATCTTAGGGGACTAAGACCATCTTTGCGCTAGGTGGACATTTTCGGAAGCAAAGTTCGCTCCGCCTAAGACAGTGCAGCGAGTGTAAACTAAGGCAGGGTTGGGGTCGTCTTAGCCCGCAATTTTCTCCGTCACCATAACAACAATATGGTTATATTATTGGTTATATATTATATATTTTAGACTGTATATAGTATATTAGGTTGTATAATACACTATGTATATATATTATAGGTGTGGGCTATATATATACTATATATATAGGGGTGGGCTGGTGGAATAGATATGATTTGCGACAGAAACGGTTAGCAGATTAATTCTAAACATATCAAAACACACCAGAAAAAAAGTGTCGTTATTCACGATAATCACATACTGGCTATGATATGTGTGTCTGTGGAGGATGAAAAGGAGGAAGGAAGAGGAGGGAGAAGAAATAATAGAAGAAAAAAAGGAGAGAGAGAGAGAGACTCCCTCGGCGTGTACACTGCACTGTGACTAGCAGAAATACATATCTGGCAACTCAAGGAGAAGGAAGAGGAGGGAGAAGAAATAATAGAAGAAAAAAAAAGAGAGAGAGAGAGAGAGAGAGAGAGACTCCCTCGGCGCAGTACGTGACACTGCACTGTGACTGTAGCAGAAATATATATCTGGCAACTCAAGGAGAAGGAAGAGGAGGGAGAAGAAATAATAGAAGAAAAAATGGAGAGAGAGAGAGAGAGAGAGAGAGAGAGAGAGAGAGAGAGAGAGAGAGAGAGAGAAGATAACGAGAGAGAGAGAGAGAGAGATACCGAGATAACGAGATAACGAGAGAGAGAACGAGATAACGAGAGAGAACGAGATAACAAGAGAGATAGCGAGAGATAACGAGATAACGAGAGATAACGAGAGAGAGAGAGATAACGAGAGATATAACTCAGCTAGCTGTTATGTGAAGGGATCATATCAAGTTTAAGATCGCGGGAACGCATGGCCCCACCAGCCATGTATGCCTCTTTTATGCCGTCTGACATCCTCTCCGACTCGTGCATGCGGAAAACCCTTCACGATAAGAGAAATAGGGCCCAAGGCGACCATTGTTTGTTATGAACTGAAAACTCTACCCAAGCTACCCACCTCTCAATGTGAGTAGAGAAAGTTCACGGGTTTTGCTGAGTCACTACGCGCTTTGCCTCGGACCCAGGTTTTCGTGCGCAAATGGAACGCCTGAACTCTTGGGTTCCGTGAACTGGTTCTTGAAATGTCGCAAATGGAAGAGGCCTCTCAGATAGACGATGGGTTTTGATTAGGTAAGACTCCAAATTAATATATGTGCTTGTAGCATAAATTTCTACAATGTATATCAAAAACAAATTTAAAGCACTTGATCCAGTAGACAGAAAGGTAACACTGATGGTTGATGAAACTCATATAAAACCTTACTTTGATTTCAAGGGTGGGAATATTGTGGGAGCTGCATTTGATTCGATTGAAGCTGCAACTACCTACCTAGTGCATACGTTTTCATGGTCAGCAGTATTTTCTCAAAATTCAAGGATGTTGTACACATTATTCCAGCCATATGTATGAAAGGTGAAGTTTTACATGAAATTTTGAGGAAAGTAATTATTGGTTTGGAGGACATAGGTTTTCAGGTAGTGTGTGTCGTAACTGACAACAACTCAATTAATGGAAAGGCTTTATCATTGTTTGCCAGCCCACCAAAGTTATCAATAGCGTATCCTCACCCGGTGCAGAGTAGCAGCTAGGCCTCTCTTTCATATACGATTCTGTTCATTTACTTAAAGGTATAAGGAATAATTGGATCAATCAAAAAGATGAAATGAAGACCATGAGGTTTCCAGAATTTTCTTCAGATGGCATTTATTTCGACAATCATAAAACTAATATGGCTCCTTTTAAAACTTTGAGACGGCTTTATACCTATGAAGCAGAAGACCTTTTGAAACATTTTTATAAGTTGTCACTCAAAGCCATCTGTCCCTCAAATTTGGAAAGGCAAAATGTAAAATTAGCTCTACAAATTTTCAATGAATACGTCATCCAAGCACTTTTAAGCATTGGTAAGAAAGAGTCCTTAACTCTCTACTCTAATGTTGCAGATTATATAGAAATAATTTACACCAGGTGGACAATGGACCCATTTACTCTACTTGAGGTAACGATAGATTGGAAATCTTCAAGACTCATATAGTAGGGCAGTGATGCTGAATTTTCGATGTGAGCAGTATTTTTGATGATACAGCCATTTTAAGTGGAGGAAAATTTGTGCGCCCCAAAACGACCGGCGCCATGCTGTGACGTCAATAACGCAGAGTTGTCAAGCGGCCGCAGCGGGCCGCTCCACAGTAACATTAACTTGCATTACCCCTACTACCGCAAGATGGCCAATAATCCTCCTTCAAGTTTTGTGGTAGGTTTTCACTGTGTTTGTGAATATATCAGTTGTAGTTTATAAGGAAGAAGTTATTAGACAGGGACAAGTGACCCATGACAACAGGCAAGTGATGACTTTAGGCATCACAACTCCTTACAAAGAGCTCAAATGAACCTACAATGACATGTAGCCTACAGCTAGACAGATAGACGAATTCATAGAAGAACAGGTAGAATGAGAGCGCCTTCCACCAACACACATACATACACATCATAGACAAATTCATAGAAGAACAGGTAGAATGAGAGCGCCTTCCACCAACACACATACATATTAGTATTGGCTGCACAGCTGTTGCCACCCTTAGGTGCAGCTGTTCTATTAGTATTGGCTGCACAGCTGTTGCCACCCTTAGGTGCAGCTGCAAAATTCCCTTGGCTGCTCAGATTACCCATAACTGCACTGTAAGATGAAACAGGGTTGCATGCCTTCATGGCCTCTTCTCGTATAAATCCACAAAATGTTTCAAATGAAGGGTAGAAGCTATATCTTTTGTTATATTCATAAGCAACTGTGTTCCATTTTTCAAGTAGTGGAAGAGGTAATTTGAGCAACAGTTTCTGATTCTCCTCAGGATCATTTAAGACAGCCAATTGTGGCACACTGCTTATTGGCCTTTTACAGATCAGCAAGAAGTCAGAGAAATCCATTAAAGCTGGACCATCATGTGGAGTAATCTTTGGCCATGCATACAATTTCTTCCTGTAGGCATGAGCAATGTGAAATGGATCAGCAAACCTACTGGTTATTATGTATTTTGCCTCCTTGTCTGCATCTTCAGTGTGCAGTGACAGTAATCCCCTAATGGCATTCTTTACTGCTCCATCTGTGTACTTCCCTAGGTAGAAAAGTCTCTCAGCAAAGTTACCAGTTCTTGTTTCTATGTAAAGCTCAAAGTTTGTTAACCATGTTGTGAATTTAAACAAATCCCCTTTGAATAGCTCTGGTTCTGGGCGTGGAAGATTTTCTCTGGCTTGCTTTACCGAGAGGAGATCTGCCAGCCGTTGTAGTGCACTATTCTCTAGCTGACTTGGTGGACTAGAATGAGTTAGGAAAGACTTCTTAGCATTGTCGTTGCTACTTGACTGGTTAATCGGATCGCTACAGTTTTTGACATGAGGCACCTGTGAATCAGACCTTTGTGTGAAAGCGTTAGCAGTAGGATTCAGTTTCTTTACTACAGTAATATTAGCTGTGAAGGTATCCGCCCTTAATTCTTCCTCTGCATAATCTACTACAGAACTGTGATGGCTATGGAATTTCACATTCTTATGAGGCTGTTTAATATTAATTTCATGAGAATCTGGCTTTCCTGCTACTGAAGCTTGGACTTCAGATTGCCTTTGCCCTTGTGTGTTTAAGTATTGAAGAAGCTGCTCCTGCTTTACAGCAGATTCATTATCAAGATGAAATGAATTCAACCTGTTTTCAACCTCACCTCCAATACCCCAGCTAACCACCACCGGCGGGCCTACGTAGGCATTAGAGCGGCGAACGGCGGCCACCAGCGGTAACTTTGCCTCCCGAAGCCCTCCGTAGTGCCGCTGGTGTATTTTCAGAGAGGAAAATTTATTATCTGTAAATCAATGTACAGAATTTGAAAAATGTATTCCTTTTATGTATAAACATTATAAAACAACAGTTATATGATGATATTGATGTAGTATTGTATCAGTGGTGATAACCAGCGGCTACTTGACGTAAGACCTCCTTGCCAGCAGGCCCGCTGCGGTGTATATTTGAAGTGCACAAGAAAATATTAAGTTCTGCAGCATGTTCCCCTTCATAAACATGTACATGTTGGAAGTTTTCATCAGAGGTACAATAATGTTATGATGATTCAGCAGTAAACTCCCGCCCGCATCATGTGCTGCGGGAAGCAAGGCAAGGACATCAACAGGGCCAAGAGGAGCTCCCTGTCTGATGAAAACTTCAACATGTTCATGTTTATGAAGGGGAACATGCTGCAGAACTTAATATTTTCTTGTGCACTTCAAATATACACCGCAGCGGGCCTGCTGATACGGAGGTCTTACGCCAAGTAGCCGCTGGTTATCACCACTGATACAATACTACATCAATATCATCATATAACTGTTGTTTTAGAATGTTTACACATAAAAGGAATAAATTTTTCAAATTCTGTACATTGATTTACAGATAATAAATTTCGTGAGCCTGAGGCAAGTGGAAACCCTTGTTTTGATGGCCGCTGGCCGGGCGCTGGGCCGCTGGCGTTTGAAACTTTGTAGGGTTGTGCGGTATCAAGAAAATACCGGTATTGCCGATACCGGTTTGCGGGAGTAATACCGGTACGTCCTCACACCGGTATCAATTACGATACCGGTATACCGATACCGTACATAAATACCGGTATTACCGGTATCAGTATTTGTTTTTTTCGTGTGTTTTTTTACTTGTCCATTCTCAGACAATTATTAACCTCTACAGCATCGCCTCCCCCTTAAATAAAGTTTCCTATAGCGTCGGCCATTCCATTTTTTACAATTATTAACCCCTAACGTACAGCATAGGTAAAGATGGGAGCATACGCTTAGCTGCGCGTGGCATGCGGTGCTCATCTCCGTGGCATTAGCCCTTAGAGCCTGTGGTGGGTGAGAACCCGTTACCCCAGGACACAGGGCTAGTGTGACTCCCGGGTTACCACAGACCACAGTACAGACCCCCCTAAAATAAAGTTTCCTGTGGCGTCGGCCATTGACAGTTTTAAGGGGGGATCGAGTAAACTATGGCCTACCGTAGATAACAGTAAAGTCGCCAGGACAACTTTTTTTTTCTGTTTACAGACGTGTGGTGGCGTTAATACTTACATTTCTACTTCCATGATTTCAGGAAAGTTAGAAGGGGCTATCTGGAGATTCTGTGTCATAGTACGTATGGCTATAAATGAACAAATTACAAAAATATCTACAAAGTGGCTACCAACAATAAAGTCGCCATCTAGTGTTTATTTAAGCCCCCTTCACACATTCCATAATGGAACCACGAACGCGCAAACAATGCAATGCGCAGCGCCGTCATGGTCCTGGTATATATGGGTCCATCGTGACCGATCGTGACGCTCGTGACGCGCTCTGCCGAGGCCACGAAAAGCTAGTGCGTGCACAAAAAAATCGGGAAGCTCCCCGAAGTTTGTACCCAACGCAGCGCTATCGTAAGTCTATCGTGACGCTATCGTTATCTAGGTAGCAGCTTCGTGACACTACCGTGATCGTTTTATGTCTATCGTGGCGATAAGAAACCGTTACGCGCGCTTTCATCCCTACCTTCCCCCCCTTTTCTGCACCCCTTTCCACCTTCCCCCCCTTTCTCATTCACCTCCACCCTCCCCTCTCTCCCTACCCCTTAGTCCATCACCCCGGGGTGGTGACACCCCTTCTTCCTACCCCCCTACTCCCTACCACATGGAGATGCCACCCACCCCCTTGTAAGTTCCAGTGGCGTAACCAGAAAATTGAAAAGGTTGGGGGCCAATATATATATATATATATATATATATATATATATATATATATATATATATATATATATATATATATAATAGATATATAATTTATTATCATTTATTCTTTGCCAAAGGGTGGGGCCATAGCCGCATGGCCAGTCTATAGAACTCAGGAAATGCCTCTTCATATGGACCAAGAATTCTCACTAAATCTAACAGTGATTTGGGTTTTTATTGTCACTTACATCTTTATGGCGTCTTTCTAACATGCGTTTTACAGAGTGCAGCTCATGGTTAAGATCTTCCTCATTAGCACGAAATGCATGAATAAGTCCAGATATTTTCTCAAAAGATAAGAACTCCTTACTTTGTGGATTCAGTGCCTGTAATGCTTTCATAAGTTCACATGCTTCATTATTGAAGCGCCTTGTCATTTCTGTTAACATATGATCTAGAATAGGATAGAAGAAGTTAATTCGTGTTGAATCCTTAACACTGAAATCAGAGTGTGTGCTCCCTGACTGTTTTCCAATATAATCAGTTACAACAAATCCTGCATTTTGTAGACAGTTTCCGTTTCCTTGGTGATCTACACATTCTACACTCTGAAGTATCAAAACATGAGCTGCTGAGTTTCTCTCAACTTCATCCCACAAAGCATCAAAAGAGGCTGGGTCTGACCGCATTTCTTCAAGGAAGGCTCTTACAGTTTCAATTAATTATACAGCTTTTACCATGTCAAGATTGGCTGATTGTAGCAAATTTGATAAACTGATTTATCCTACCAAAAATATGTGTCATAATGGCTAGCTTCATAGCAAACCCAGCATTTATTGACCTAAAAGTCCTCTTGCATCAATAGCTCTGTCAGCTTTGGGCAGTCATTTGATAAACCTTCTAGAACACGCAGAACGGCATTCAGCCCTCTCCTTCATTACTTTGCAAGTATCATACCTGCAAGCCCATCTGATATCTGAAAGTCGTTGTAGCTCTCTAGTTTGCTCATTGGAATACATTTCCTTTTGCACATCCAACTATTTTGCATGGACATAAGATCCACTGATGAATACATACAGTTTTTCCAATAATGAGAAGAACTGTGCAGTCAAGAGGGAGACACGTACCAATAAGTACCAACACAAGGCATTATAGAAAATTTGTAAGGGTAACTGCTGTAATTTAGTTACGTTCGTTGCTATTAAAAGTGATCAATATAAAGTATATGAATTTAATTCACTCAGAGGCATGTCTCTTTCTTTCAAGCAGAGGAAAAATATTTATTGTATTTGAGGTCGAGGGTAAGTCATCAGTAGAAATTATTTATAATACTCCATGCATGCTCCCTCAGTCCTACCTAGTGGAACACGGCTCCCACACCACACG
The DNA here is from genome assembly GCA_016584305.1 of Chionoecetes opilio. NCBI lineage: Eukaryota > Metazoa > Arthropoda > Malacostraca > Decapoda > Majidae > Chionoecetes > Chionoecetes opilio. Next base: position 83,700 of record JACEEZ010024159.1, read on the forward strand.
GCAGCCGTGGCCAGTGGGTGGGCACCTGGGCGGGCCCCGGGCTTCTCGTGGGTGGGTACGTGCCCATCCAGGCCCACCCGTAGCTACGCCGCTGCTACCCCCCCTTCCTTTTCCATCACCATGGCAACCCCACGTGTGGAGCTAGCACTTGACGCTATCGTGATACGTTCATGGCACCGTCATAGCACTGTCGTGGATATCGTAGCTCTATCGTGACGACAAAATGACCGTTGATTTTCCATTCGTGACGTAGTCTTACAGTAGTCTTACAGCTGTCATGACTCCATCGTGACCATCTTACGACCGTCATGACACATACGTACAGGCAGCGTGACATTGTTGTGAGGCTATCGTGGTCTGCATTTATCGTGGTCAAATTTCACGATAGCGTCAATAATTTCAAATTGGTGGCGCTATCGTGGTTCGATTATGGAATGTGTGAAGGGAACTTAAACTGAGTGTCCTCCCGCAGCCGTCGTCGCCCGAAGAAAAAAAAGCTTAGCAAAATTTGAAACCGTCTATACTCGCAGATACAAAGCATAAAAGAACGCTGAAACAGGGTAGATTATACAGTCATGATATAAACTACTGTGTATCATCTTCCGTGGCACATAAAAAACAGTAGTAATGCTATAATTCGTAATATATGGCGCCTGGCGACATCAATGCAGTTGGCGACTTTACTGTTATCTACGGTAGGTAGTATGATGGTAGTATCAGTATCTTTATTATTATCATTATGGTCATTATCAATATTATTATTTATTATTATTATTATCATTTTGATTACTATTATCATTATTGTTATCAATATTATTGTTAGTATCACTATTATTGTTATGATTATTTTATCTGAGTTATTATTATTATTAAAACTTATTATTATCATTAATACCATTGACATTATTGTTATTATTATTATTGTTGTTTTTATTATTATAATAATTTCATCATTTATTTACAATTACTATTATTGTTATTATTTCAAAGGCGTAGAGCCGTAGACGGAGACACGTGAAACGCGAGTTCCTTCAAAATAATGGTAAAGATACGAGGGGTCAGTCTTATCTTATCTGAGGTGTGAACACACCCCCCCACACACACACAGTCACACACACACATACATATACACACACACGGGTACTCCGTGGTGTAAGCTAGGGAAGCACGCTCGGTTCACAACCCGGGTTCGATCCCCAGGCAGATCGGAAACAGATGGGTTGTTTAATTAAAACCCGAGCCCCTGTCCACCCAGCAGTGAATGGGGTACCGGGTGCTAGCCGGGGGTTTGTGACCTGCTCTCCGGGGTGGTGGCTTCGGCCAACACTAACCACTAAGGATGAATGATAAAAATGTTGATATGGAGACGGGGCCATACGAGCATTGCTCTGGCCCTGTAAAAATACAACTAGATGAAGATGAATACACACAGTCAAGTCACACACACACATATCTTTGAAATAATTATATTAATAATAAAATAATAATAATAATTTGGATCATAATAATAATAACAATAATGAAAATGATGATGCTATTATTAACCATAATAATAGTAGACTAAGAATAATAATAATTATAATAACAATAATGAAATTTTATCTAGGCTAGATTTGTATAGTGACGCCTGTGTGATATGTAATGATCCGTTTTCTGTGATGGTCTTGCGGGGAGACTCTTCCCTCAGGGGTAGAGGGAGGGAGGTTGTCAGCTGAGCTGTAATCGGCCAATGATAACACGAGCCTCAGATTCTGAGGCTCTGAGCCAATGAGCGTTACGCTACCATACGTGTCTCGGCAGTCCGGTCTATTGCGAGAAAAAAACACAATACCGAAATCCAATACCGACCAAATAATATACCGATACCGGTATACCGATGCACCACCAATACCGATACCGGTATACCGATGCACCACCAATACCGATACCGGTATACCGAAAACAAAAAATACCGGTAATACCGGTAATACCGGTGCTAAAATACCGGTATTTCGGTATACCGAAAACCGGTGCACATCCCTAAAACTTTGAATGCTCCGCTCAGCTCCAGGCCAGGCCGTCCACCGCTACGTTTTGAGGTAATACGCCTTTATTATAAGTTTATTGTGGTTTATTTAGGCATAGGGTGGAGTATGGAGGTTTGATAGTGGTGTGGTGAGGTTGTGGAGGCTGGCGGGGTTGTGTGAGAGGCGGGAGAGGTGATAGTTATAGGGTTTGGGCTGGCGGGGTAAGGGAAAGATGGAATACGGGGATAACCGGGATATGATGTTGCTTGGTGTACCTTATTATCCATGAACAAGCTGGCAGTACACGTCATACCACAGCTGAAGATACAGCTCGGTAACCCCCGAGTCCGCGGGTAAAGGCACGGCGGCTGTATTCTGCTTGTAAATGTCCAAAGATCTGCGGTGGTGGTAGTTTAGTTTAGTTTATTTTAGTTTATAATTAGCGAGTATGCTCATTTCAGAAGGTTACAGGGAGTTTCGTACACAAGTTGTTTCGTACCCAGGTTTTGTTAGTTTTTTCATACACTAATTTTGAGTTTTTTCGTACATACCTGGTGTCGTTCCGTATCTCTAGTAATAAAGTTCAACTCTGAGCTGAGTGTACGAAACGACTATGGTTTCATATAGACAATGAAACTACTTTTTGATGTACAAAACAACTTGTGTACGAACTGACTGTGCACCTTTCAGAATTACAGTTGATTTATATATTTTTTTCCTATTTTTTCAGCTACCACTACCTATCACCATAATTACCTGTCACCACCACCACCACCATCACCACCACCACTACCACTACCACCACTCGCCACTATGGAGGAGAAGGATTCATCCCAACAATGTGATGATGCGTTGCAGTCTGTCATCAACTCAGGCTGTACAGGGTAAGGGTAAAGATTTGTTTTATCGGTTACAGGGAGTTTCGTATACAAGTTTTTTCGTACCCAAGTTTTTTCGTACCCAGGTTTTGTTAGTTGTTTCGTACACTGATTTTGAGTTTTTTTGTACATACCTGGTGTCGTTTCGTAACTTTAGTAGTAAAGTTCAACTCTGAGCTGAGTGACGAAAAGACTATGGTTTTTTCCCCCTTTTTTAAATTTTTTGGGGGNGACGCGCTCATACAGCCCGCAGCTCTACCGACCGAGCCACCCTGACGGGTTCACTCAGTGGGAATGTCAGCTTCTATATGTAATGTTTGAATATACTTCTTGTCATTCTTTAAATCTATAGATAATCTGGTAAAAAAATGCACTTTTCCTGCATTATTCGTTATTACCTCACTAAATTTAGTGTATGGAT
>JACEEZ010024159.1:89504-99504 GCA_016584305.1 Chionoecetes opilio
GGGTCGTATATTTATTCACGTAAACACTTATCTATTTATCTCGGCCATTTATCTGTTGATCTCGCTATCAGGGCATTCATGGGCTTTGTATGTACACGTAAGTTATGCTGTTGTTGCGGACTGACAGGCGGAGGACAGACAAATGTGGCCGAAAATATAGGCGGCATAAACGTAACTACAGATCGATATAATTACGTTGGTAATTATAGATAGATAGATAGCACGCACGAAATTATATAGAATGGCACGCATAAAATATGATATAGATAGACAAATAGGGATTTTTTCCATTGTTAAATAGATAACACATTGCTGAGAGAGAGAGAGAGAGAGAGAGAGAGAGAGAGAGAGAGAGAGAGAGAGAGAGAGAGAGAGAGAGAGAGAGAGAGAGAGAGAGAGAGAGCCTGCGTGCCGGCATTAAGACATCACACTCGGGACACAATCAATGGTTATCTTCCCTTGATGACACACTCGGCTAATACAAAATAACCGAGCCACGCACACCACAGAGCAAGTTATCTCCGCTATCTCCCCGTCATCTCTCACCCTTTCCTCCTCCTCCTCCTCCTCCTCCTCCTCCTCCTCCTCCTCCTCCTCCCCACCGGCGGTTCTTTTCATGTTCCCCAGTTCCCCCCTTTCTCCCCTCCTGCTTCCCCCCATCCCCCTCTTCGTCTTACGTGAACTACGAAAAAGGAATAAAGAGAAAGAAAAATCAAGGAAGGAGGAAGAATAGAAGGGTAAGATAAAGGATGAAATCGAAATGTGTTTAGAAGTGTTTGAGTTTATTGATGATAAAATCGTTGTTTTATTTTATATTTAGATACGGTAATGTGTTTTTATTGTGTGTACGTAAATGATCGTTTGCGTGTGAGGTCCGTTTGGTGTACACATATACGTGGGAGGGCATCTTAAACGTGTGTACATAAAATCACTGGAGTGTACACGTTTTTTGTTTACATTGACACCACCTAACAGTGTGTGTGTGTGTGTGTGTGTGTGTGTGTGTTGTTTGTGTTGTGTGTGTGTGTGGGGTGTGTGTTGTGTGGTGTTGTGTGTGTGTGTGTGGGGTGTGTTTTGTTTTGTGTGTGTGTGTGTGTGTTGTTTTGTGTGTGTGTGTTGTGTGTGTGTGTGTGTGTGTGTGTGTGTGTGTGTGTGTGTTGTGTGTGTGTGGGGTGTGTGTTGTGTGTGTGTGTGTGTGTGGTGGGTGTGTGTGTTGTGGTGTGTGTGTGTGTGTGTGTGTGCGTGTGTGTGTTTTGTGTTGTGTGTGTGTGTGGGGTGTGTGTGTGTGTGTGTGGTGTGTGGTGTGTTTTTGTGTTATAATACTGTTGCGTGATGTACAGCCTCCCCTCTCCCTCCCTCTCCTTTGCGTGTATGGGGAAGAAAACCTCCGGGAAAGGAAACGACGTGGAAGAAACACAACCATAAACACGGTAACAAAAAAAATCTTATAGAACACACGCAAGGTAAGAAATGTAATCTGAGGCAAAATAATGTTATAAAACGAGAGACATAGCAACACAGAAAAAAAATAATAAACACATATACAAGGCAATATCTAATAAAATATAAAACTCATACAACTAAAAAGAGGAATGGAAAGAGTACAGTAGAACATAATAGAGCCTAAAGAACACAAAACCACCGCCGCAACATTACTACATAACCTTTCTGCTACTTGTCCGGCAGATACACGCCAACTATGTGCTTGACCTCATTTTGGAGTATAAAGGTTTTTTTAATGTTGATTATTGATGGTAAGGGCATATATATTCAGAAACTGCCGGATGACATCTTGTCATACTCGAGCAATTTGTGCTAGTAGGCGAAATCCAAGATGGTCGCCATCGAATCTGGGAAAATCTATTTTCCTCATATCTTCGTAACTATATGAGATAGAAACACGAATAATAGGTCCTTTTATATGTTTTCAGGCATCAAAACTACAATGCAGCCATTATTATATCAATAAAACACACACAAAACAAGATGGCCGCCATAAATGTGTTTTTCATTGCAGAAAATTGACTTTCTCAACAGCCATTGCTACATGGCATGTAAAAGCTGGTTTAAGTATTGTAGTATAATTGTGTACATATTCGCGATGTGCTGCTGACGTGTGAGGGGTGTTGGTGTGCTCGTGTGAGGGGATTTCCCCAGACGTGGATTTCCCCAGACGTGTTTGTGCGCTGCGCGGCGGCCGGCCGCGGGCGGGGTGAAGGCAGTGCGCTAGGGAGCTTGGGAAGGTACGGAGGTGTGTGTGTGTGAGCTGTGTGTCAGTCAATACAGCAGTCGATTGTATCAAGTATATAATCTTGTTAACTTATGTTTAGTACATATACTTTCAAAAACTGACAGGCGACATCTTGTCACAATTGAGCAACCTTTGCTGGGAGCATAAATTCAAGATGACCGCCACCGATTCTGGGGATATATAATTCACCTCGTATCTACGTTACTAGATGAGCTAGAAACGTGAATAAAAGGTCATTTTATATGTTTTCAGACATAAGGAATCCAATGACGCTATGATTTTTAGAATAAAACACAAAAGAATCAAGATAGCCGCCATACAAATACATGTGTAGTTAAGTTTATAATGAAATATTTTGTTTGTTTCTAGGTATTTGCAATGGCACTTGTGCGGTGCGGTGCGGTGCGGTGGTACTTCGTAAGTCATGGCCAGTGAGTGCTTCTGCAAATGGAGGTTTGTGTGTGATGACAAGCCAGAAAAACTGATCGAGTCTGGACTGAGAAGAATTGAAACCATCATCAAGTGCAGCAAAATATATCTCGACGGTAAACATCAAGTACTTGAGGACTCCGTGCAAGAAGATCGTGACTTTACTGTGAAATGCCATAAGAGCTTTGTATGTACATATACATCCAACACTCAGATACAGAGACTTCTCATAAGAACAAAACAAAAAGAAGGACCTTCTGTGATTCCCCCCAAGAAAACACGACTTTCATGTGCTTCAAGCTTTAGCTTTCAGGAACAATGTTTATTCTGTGGTGAGAAATGTACGTTAGATAAAGATACAAAGAATCCTACTCGGTGGAAGCCAGCATACCTGTGTCGTGAAATTGCACGAAAAGGAGATAAATCGCTAAAGCAGTATCTGCTAGAAGCATGTGATTACAAGGATGACAAGTGGGCCACCACTGTGAGAGTGCGCATACAGGGAACCATCAGTGACTTACACGCAGCAAACGCACGATACCATGTCTCAATCAGATGCAAGTTTACAGGACAGAGAGCACTTACATGCGCTGCAGGCTCGACATCAAACTCTGTAGAGGTGGATGATGCTCTGAACTGTTTGATTCGAGCACTCAAGGAAGACCCGAAGCGCATTTGGAACTCCGTGAAAATGTTCAATGCTTACAGTGGATATGGGGGCAGCAAACTCTCACGTGTGAGTTGGTAAAAAAATGTTCTCTGAGTGTTGTGGGGAGGACCTTCTGGTGCTAAGTTCTCCTGGCAGAGCAAGTAACCTAATCTTCCGTAGTATAGCATCCACAGTACTGAAACTGGTTGATGAAGAGGACGATGATCTGGATGTCGCTTTGACACAAGTCACCAAGAAAATCACGAAGGAAGTTAAGGAGATTCCAAAGGATAAACTTCACTACGAAACCAAAATGAACCGTGATATAGCCGCAGAATCCGTAAGCGAAACCATGCTTGGTCTACTATCTAAGCTGTCTCCTAAATTAGACAAGACTCTGCCTGCCATTCTCATTGGCTCAATCATCACAACTGCACTGCATAATCACCCAACCAGTCTTCAGATTGATCTTGGAGTAGTGATTCGGGACTCTAAGAAACTCACAAATCTCATGCACGCCTTTGGCGTAACATGCTCTTATGACGAAATATTGCGTTTCGAGAAATCAGCTGCATTGTCAGCCGCAGAAGAAACTGATTTGTCAGGCATATCAGATGCAGATGCTGGATTGATCCAAGTAGTAGCCGACAATTTCGATGCAGACATATCGTCTCAAAATGGCAAACTGTCCACTCATTCTTTGGCAGTACTCCTCACACAAAAGGAGCAAGATGGCATGTCTTCTGACCAACAGGAAACTATCAAGCGCATGAAGAAATCTGAGATGTCAAAGTCAGTAGAGTTTAACTTGCAAATTGAAAGATTCAATGGATCGAAAAATCCTGCCTTACCCCAGGAGGCCGCCAGAAAATATGTGCTTTCACTGAAGATGCATGCTCAGAAAGCATTGACAAGACAAAGAGCTGACAAAACAGACACAGCCTTTCTGGAAGACATCATCATCAAAGATCGATGCCCCGAGTACAATGGGTACAACACAGCCAACAGTCGCCAAGAAGGCATCTCAACCCAACCAAAAACAAAAGCTGTGTATCTGCCACTGATCGATATGACTCCGTCCGATCCTGAGACGATGATGACGGCCCTGGCACAGGTACAACATCTCACACAGCAGACAGGCCAGGAATATGTTGTTTTCACATGCGACTTGCAACTGTACCGTGTGGCTCTTCACGTAATGTGGACCTACCCAGACCGATTCCCAAATGTCATCATGCGGCTCGGAGGAATGCATTCTCTTATGAGTTTTGTCGGATCCGTTGGTACCTTGATGGCAGAAAGCGGACTTGCCGAAGTAATGAGTGCTGTGTTTGGAGGAGTGCCGAAGATGTTGTCTGGTAAGACGTTTCCTCAAAACGTGAGGGCGCTACGACTCGTTGTGGAGGAAGTACTGAGGAGTATCATAGAGAAAACTCCAATTACACGCAAGCATGATCTGATGAGCATATTGGAAGAACTTGCCAGCAGAAGTAAAACCATTAAACTATGGGTTGACATACTCATAAGGCCAGTATTCATCATGATGATGTTTATCAGAGCAGAGAGGGAAGGAGACTGGCCACTTCACCTTGAAGCCTTTACCCTGATGATGCCCTACTTCTACGCGGCTGGCCATGTGCACTACGCACGATATGGGCTCTTCTATCTCAGATCGATGGAAGCTCTCCCCACCAAGGTCCTGGATCTGTTCATAAAAGGAGAGCATGTGCTGAGACATATTCCTAGGATCTGGAATGGGATCTGGAGCGACATGTACATAGACTACTTTCATGAGGTTTCTACCGTTAGACCGAGAATTAGGGTAAGTTCAGGGCATGAGTAGCATGGAGGATTGGAGGTAGCATGGGTGGAGGCGCCCTCAGCCGCGCGAGTTGAAGTCAGTGAACTGTCAATCAGCCATCTTGTTGTGGGCTAAGGCAGCCCATAACTACTGCCTTCCTTCCCTCCTTCTCTCCTTCCCTCCTTCTCTCCTTCCCTCCCTCCCTTCCTTCCCTCCTTCCCTCCCATATCCCTCCTTCCCTCCCATCCCTCCTTCCTTCCTTCTCTCCTTCCCTCCCTCCCTCCCTCCCTTCCTTCCCTCCCTCCCTCCTTCCCTCCCTTCCTTCCCTCCTTCCCTCCTTCGCCTTCCCTCCTTCTCTCCCTCCCTTCCTTCCCTCCCTCCCTTCCTTCCCTCCTTCCCTCCTTCTCTCCTTCCCTCCTTCTCGCCCTCCCTCCCTCCCTCCCTCCCTCCCTTCCTTCCCTCCTTCCCTCCCATCCCTCCTTCCCTCGATCCTTCTCTCCTTCTCTCCCTCCCTCCCTCCCTTCCTTCCCTCCTTCCCTCCCTCCCTCCTTCCTTCCCTTCCTCCCCTCCTTCCCTCCTTCCCTCCTTTTCTCCTTCCCTCCCTCCCTCCCTCCCTTCCTTCCCTCCTTCCCTCCCTCCCTCCTTCCCTCCCTTCCTTCCCTCCTTCTCTTCCTCCCTCCCTCCCTTCCTTCCCTCCTTCCCTCCCTTCCTTCCCTCCTTCTCTCCTTCCCTCCTACTCTCCCTCCCTCCATCCCTTCCTTCCCTCCCTCCCTTCCTTCCCTCCTTCTCTCCTTCCCTTTTTCTCGCCCTCCCTCCCTCCCTCCCTTCCTTCCCTCCTTCCCTCCCATCCCTCCTTCCCTCGATCCTTCTCTCCTTCTCTCCCTCCCTTCCTTCCCTCCCTTCCTTCCCTCCTTCCTTCCCTCCCTTCCTTCCCTCCTTCCCTCCCTCCCTCCTTCCCTCCCTTCCTTCACTCCTTCCCTCCTTCTCTCCTTCCCTCCTTCTCTCCCTCCTTCCAGCCGTCCCTAGGGAATTTTGTCCACGTGAACACTTTAATAATTAATGGGAGGGACATACTGACGTCACCTAGAATAGAGGGACAGTGATGAAGTGCACTTTTAAGGGTTGAGTTTTTATGTGGAAGGAAATAGACGAGCAGCGCTTCGCTACGCCAACAGACTATATAGCCGGGTTTGTAGCTTTAAAGCTGAGAAAATCTTTGACATGTGAGGCCTGTTGTAATGCCTTACTTCTCCAAAATGTAGATGAGACGCATGCTTTAATAAAAGCAAAAAATAAAGGCAATTTAAACAGTGCCATCCAGAGACGTAGTTGCCATATGCCTCATATATGAGAAGAAATTCAGGGAGAGTGTGTTGTGCTGTGATAACTCATACACAAAGTTGTCTACATCTCATGTTTACCACAACATCGCCACTCTTGTCCTGTCAGATTTTCAGGGTAGGACTGTCTTCTCAAGTCTGAAAAATCATATGTCAGACAGTGACCCGGTCAGTAATCATCTAATTTTACTGATCAAGGCTGTAGCTGAGACATATCTGCAGGTGAGATATAAATACGCAGCCAGGCAGTTCACTGCCAGATATATATTCAATAAAGGGACCCAAAGTAGGACTAAGATGAATAAACTAGTATTATTTAGTGGTATGTAAGTCTATTCAATATATAAAATGTAGTCTTAACCCTTTCACGCACGGTGACGCGATCGCGTCAAAACGGGCCCGTCTGCAATCTGAGCTCTTGACGCGAATTGCGTCAAAAATCAGTTATAAATTCGCCAAAAATAAAGTATGTATTAGAATTGCGTCAAAATTTTCTGCCTCAAAGATCCATCCTAGACCTATAAAATAAACTAATTGTCAACTCTCTCGTGGGAGTGGATGTGAAATGATAAGGGTTTGTGTGTCAGTTTCCACTCAGCAGGCAGCCTGTGCGCGCATTTCTGTCGTCCCTTTAAAACGTGTCCCGGGCTGGCCATAATGGCCATATAAAAATTATAAGGGTAGCGTTGGAATCCTCATAAAAATCCGCTTTTATTGGCATATAAACCATAAAAAGTTGAATCAGGAAGTTTCGAGCTACAAAGTGGTGAACGTAGGTATTTCTTATTTTTCTTTACTCAATATTTTTTCGGAGTCGGTAAATTCCGCTATTTATTTGCATTTCTTGTTATTTTTTTCTTTCATAAGGCAGAATAATTTCTTGCAAAACCAATGATATATAATAATGCCAGGAAAAAAGAATACACGTTGGTGAAATTGATAACATAAAAAAATAATTCGCTCACAGTCTGGCCATTTCGCGGGGCCCCTTAGGGAGCATAAGACGGATGTCGCAGTGGACGGAAAAAACTTATTAAACTTTTCGTGCGTGAAATGGTTAAGGACATGATGTCAAGTATAATAAGTAATGATATAATATGTAATATGGACCCAATATGCAATAATATGCAATACTATACAATAATATGCAATACTATACAATAATATGCAATAATATGATATGCAATCAGTGGCGTACCGACGGGGGGGGGCCATGCGGCGATGCCCCCCCCCCTTTGCAATAAATAAATAAATAATAATAAAAATATAGATAAGATATATATATATATATATATATATATATATATATATATATATATATATATATATATATATATATATATATATATATATATATATATATATATATATATATTATATATATATATATATATATTATAATTTTTTTTATGGACCCTCCCTCCCTTTTAAATGTTGTGGGTACGCCACTGTATGCAATATATGGTTAGCAGTAACACAGAAGTATAATTTCACACACCGTGATATCATTAAATGCAGACAGTGTAAAAAGTGAGCAGAAAGAGTGGGTATCTCAGTCAGCCAGTGCGTGACATTGCCCACAACAGTGTGGCGGACGGGGGAGAAAAGTGGCTTCAACTGACAACACAGGCCGCGCGGCTGAGGGCGTCTCCACTCATACTTCCTCCTAGGGAGGTAGTATGGGTGGAGACGCGCGGGTTGAAGTTAAGTGAACTGCCAGTCAGCCATATTGTTGTGGGTTAAGGGAGCCCACAGCTCTACTGCCAAGTAGAGATAAATCATCCCATGGAAGTATTTTGAGATTCCAGGGAGTAACGTCGGTCCATTCAAAGGTGCACATATATGAATTTCTTTCCCGTTATTATTTTCATGATGTGAATTAAACTGATCTCATAACATGGTGATATCAATATATGTAGGTTTCTCGGGTCTGTGGGTATAAGTTTTGCTACGTTGGGGTGCATTATGTAGGTAGTAGGAGAGTACTACAATACCACCTCCCATACTACCTTTATGGGTGACACGGTGGCTTCGTTGTTAATTAAAGGTGGGGTGGTGAGGTTAAAGGTGTGAATTGAGTCGGGTAATTACTAGGGAGTAGCGAATTTGTTTAATAAAAGGATGGGCTATGCTTACTCAGGTCAAATCCCCTCTACACGTCCACACATACTCTCTCAGTCTTCATTTAGTATTGACCTCGTGAGTAGCAAGTAAAGGCAGGAGTGTCGCTCCTTGTGTGTTCTGCTATGGTGAATAGTTGTGTTGCATTTGGGTGCAATGAAAAAGCGAACAAAACATCTGACCCATCCATTACATTTCACCAGTAAGTTATTAATTTGTTGATTTCTAGAATTATGTTTCAAATAAACGTGCACGTATTTGATAAACAAAGACAATGACTTTGTTAGAAAAGTGTGATAACTACTCCACTCCTGGGTTGATAATTGTGTTACTGATAGTAGTAATAGTGGTGGGGGTGATGGTGGTAGCTGCAGTAATAGTATATAAGTGTTAGCGATTGTGTTCGTAGGGTTTATATTAATAGTAATATTATAGTAATTTGGGGCCACTATTATTTTATATTGCATCAACGACTAAGACAGTGGGATTAACAGTGATATCAGCAAATTTGCTGGTGATACTAAGATAGGTAGAATTATCGGGTCACAGTATGATGTAAACGGTTTGCAGGGAGACTTAGATAAGTTAAGCGAGCGGGTGGTCAGATGGCAGATTGAATTTAATATTGACAAGTGTAGCGTAATCAATGTTGGTAGAAAAATCCAGTTATATGTCAATTGGTACTGAGGCGATTCTTAATATATATATATATATATATATATATATATATATAAGCGAAAGTGTGTGTGTGTGTGTGTGTGTGTGTGTGTGTGTGTGTGTGTGTGTGTGTGTGTGTGTGTGTGTGTGTGTGTCCGCGATAGGTGCCGCCCCCCGTGCCCCAATACCATCATATGGCACAGTTTTGGAACCAGCTTAACCAGGGGCACACATTAAGCTCACTTAGGAGATGATCCGATCACTTTTTTTTCTTTTTTTTAGCAGCCTATTAGCGCGAATTGTGAAAAAAAAATGTGGGTTGCGAGAATTGAGGAAACCTTGATGTAGGGTGATGGGTAATGGGTGAGTGAATGGGTGGGGTGATGGGTAATGGGTGTGGGGTGATGGGTGAGTGAATGGGTGGGGGGTGATGGGTGATGGAATAGGTGGGGAGTGATGGGTAATGGGTGAGTGGATGGGTGTGTGGTGATGGGTAATGGGTGAATGAATGGGTGTGTGGTGATGGGTAATGGGTGAGTGAATGGGTGGGGGGTGATGGGTAATGGGTGAGTGAATGGGTGGGGGGTGATGGGTAAGGCGTTAATACATACATTTCTACATCCATGATTTCAGGAAAGTTAGAAGGGGCTATCTGGAGAGTCTGTGTTTAGTGGGCCGAAGGCTCGCCAAACACACTCTCCAGAAAGCTGTGTTTGGTGGGCCAAAGGCCCACCAAACACAGGTGGTGGGCC
>JACEEZ010024159.1:102004-126521 GCA_016584305.1 Chionoecetes opilio
TAGTAGTAGTATATATATATATATATATATATATATATATATATATAATATATATATATATATATATATATATATATATATATATATAATATATATATATATATATATATATATATATATTCACATACTACCACTATCATTGCTTGCTCTGTACAGGGGCCTTATCCGCCCATGTATGGAGTATGTCTCATGTCACATATTTATGTATATATATATATATATATATATTATTTTTTTTTTTTTACATTTGTGCCGGTAGCGCCTGTAGGCAGTGGTGACCCAGGGCTCGGATGGTAGGCTCTGGAGGTTCACTTGAGGGTTCTGATGGTTGGTCCTCACCCGTTGGTGGCTTTTTTTTAGTTAAGTTTATTTACATCTCTTACAGAAAACAACAACTTATTGTAACCTTACATAATACCTTAAGTTAAACTACATACTTATACTAATCTTACATCTATACATTTATAAGAGATGAGCGGGCAGCAGCCCGCCGCTGGAGTCACGAGCGACTTCCTGTGAGCGAGGCTCGTCACCTCGCTCCATGTTCCGCTGTGTAGTACGTGGTGCGCTCAGCGGGGGGGAGGGGCGCTGCGCACCACTACCAACAGCCGAGGCAGGTCCTCTAGTGCCCGCCGGAGCACCAGGGCTGCCCTATCCTCGTCGTCCTCTGGGCCGCCGATCTGCTGCCTCAGCTGAGCCGTGGCTGGGCAGGACAGCAGGTAGTGCCTTAGTGGGTGTCGGGCGAGGTGGCCACAGTGGTCACACTGCCGACTCTCAAAATCGTCCCTCAGCTCCTCCAGGGTGCGATAGCCAAGCCGGAGTCGGTGTAGCTTGACCTCGTCTGCCCTGGAAAGCTGGCGGGCGGGAAGCAGTGGGCGGTAGGCGGTGGCTTTGGCATACCAGGCCGCCTGCCGCGATGACGCCTCCATCTCCCGGTGTTGCTGCTCGGTGCTGTTGGCGGCAGCACGTCTGGCCATCGTCTTGCCCTGCTGTATGCTGGGCAGAACGACGGCGGTGACTGTAGGCCACCTGGTGACTGCGCGGGCCGCCTCATCAGCAGCCTCGTTCCCCCGCAGCCCCACGTGGCTGGGCACCCAGTTGAGCCGCACGTGACGCCCCTGCGCGGCGATTCTTTGGGCGAGGCCCAGGATAGTGGTGGTGAGCCGCACGTTGTCCGTTGGTGGGCTCAGCTGCTGCAGGACCTGTAAGGCAGACCTGGAGTCGGAGTGGACGACCACCATCTCCTCCCGACGGTGGCGGGCGTGCTCCAGGGCGTGCTGGATTGCCACCAGCTCCGTCTGCAGAATGGAGCAGTGGTCGGGCGTCCTCCAGGACAGCACCTCCTGCCCTGTGACCACCGCCGCGCCCGTCGTGCCTCTCTCAGGGTCAACTGAGCCGTCCGTGTAGTAGACGGCGCTGCCTGGGACGTTGGCCTTTGCAATCCCCCTCAGTGCGTGCTGCCGCAGCTCCACCCGGGTGCACAGCGCCTTACTGGCCGGTAGGGCGGTGATGACGACTTCCACTGTCGGGGCTTGCCACGGAGGAGGAGCGACGTAGAAGGCGGCAGAACGATCGGGTCCTTCCTGCAGCAGCTGGTCGAGGTCGAGCAGGTGGTTGGCGGCTTTGGCCACCCTCCGTAGCCAGGTGTTGCCAGCTGACAGGTCATGCCCTTGTGGCAAGACTGTGCTCAGCTTTGTCTGTGCTGCAGACTCTCTCACCTGGTGGAGGATCTTGGCCACCCGACAGGCCACAATCTGCTGAGTCCTGGTGGTCAAGGGCACCAGCCGGGCCTCGCTCTGCATGACGCAGCCGCTGGTCCAGCGTGGCGCCCCCAGCATGGTCCTCATGGCCCGGTTTTGGATGACCTCGATCCTCTTCTGTTGGGTGGGTGACAGCGCGATGAGCACCGGCGCGCTGTAGTCCACAAGCGCGCGGACGGCTTGTACATAGAAGAGTCGCAGCACAGCGTACGAGGCCCCGGCGTGTGTCCTCGTCATGGCCCTCATAACATTGACTCTCGCCTGAGTCCTCTCCCTCAGGTACTTGACCTGAGTGGTGAAAGTCAGACCCCGATCTATCCACACCCCTAGGTACTGGTAGACGCGGGTCCAGGGCAGCCTGACGTCCTGCACCAACAAGTGACAGTCCGGGGTGGCGGCCTTGATGGTCATGGCCTTGGACTTCTCAGCTGAGATCTTCAGGCCCAGCTCTCTGCATTTTTCACTGACAAGGTCAAGTGCCTGCTGGGCCCTAACGATCCTGTCATCTCGACCTGTGACAACCAGAACGAGGTCATCGGCGTAGCTGAGAAGAGCCACGCCCTCCCGGAACGGCAGGCTGACCAGCTGCTCCATTAGCAAGTTGAAGAGGGAGGGACTGAGGATCCCGCCCTGCGGCGTGCCGTTCTCCAGCTCCCGGTAGTGCGACCGGTGCCCCTGGAACCTGACCCTGGCTCGCCTGTGCTGGAGGTAGTCCTCTATCCAGGCGAGGAGTCGTCCCTGGATGCCCTTCTGCACCAGCGCGGCCAGGATGGCGTGAGCGCAGGCCAGCTCGAACGCCTTCTCCAAGTCGAAGAAGACAGCGACGGCGGGGCGGTTGTCGACCAGACTCATGAGGGCCATGGTGCTGTCTGAGGTCCCCACACCCTTCGTGAAGCCGAAAACGTGCGGGTGGAGGGGCCCCAGGCGCCACTGGAGACGGGTGAGCACCATCCTCTCCGCTGTCTTCGCCGTGCAACTCATCAGGGAAATGGGTCGCGGCTTGTTGGGCTCCTTGGGCTTAGGTATTGGCTGGATGTCTGCCGCCTTCCACTCCGACGGCAAACGGCCTGTCAGCCAGGAGCAATTGATCAGGGCCAGGATCGCTTTCTCCCCAGATGCTCCGACGTTGGCAAGCATGGAATAGGTGACGCCGTCTGCACCAGCAGCTGTGTCTCGTCCCTTTCTGGCACGCACCAACTCCTGTTGAGTGAAAGGCTGGTCAGTGACGTCAGTTCTGGCCCGCGCGCCGTTGATGGCCGCATCCCGCGGCGGCCTCAGCTGTGTCTGCAGTCTCTGGACCTGAGCAGGGAGCTGGTCGCTGGCGCTCCTTGCTACGAACATGTCCACCAGTCTATCCGCCTCCTGTTGTGGCTGGGGGTGAGCAGGGGGGTTCGGAGGTCTCTTCCCCGAGGCCGTCCTCAGCTTGGTCCAAAGGTCAGCCAATCTGGTGTGCTGGGTGAAGCTGGCACACCACTCCAGCCACTTGGCCTCCCTTACTCTCCACGTGACTTCCCGCGCGTGCCTCACAACCTCCTTCAGCAGCTCAAGGTTGGTGGGGGTGGGCCGCCTTCGGTACAGCTTCCTGTGGATGTTTACAAGATGATTCTGCTCCCTGACTTCCTCGTTGTAAAACCACCAGTTATCCCGGCGGTGTCGTCCAGGGACCTTCCTCGGGATGGCTGCCTCCGCTGCCCTATCGATTGCGGCCGTCAGGTCCCTCTCCCGCTGATCCAGGTCATTCGGCGGCTCATACCTGGCCCACCACTCGTCTAGGACGGCCTGGAACTCAACCCAGTCCGCCCTGTGGACGTTCCATCTCGGCGGCGGGAGCCGTGGTGGCAGCAGCAGGGCGACGCGCAGGGTGGTGGTGACGGCGTAGTGATCGCTGGTCAGCGTGGGGTTAACCCGCCAGGAAGCGCCAGGCGTCAGATCCCTGGAGACGAGCGTCAGGTCCAGCCTGCCACCCCGAACGTGTGTTGGCTCCCCACTGTTGAGTAGGGCGACCTCAGGCACCTCTTCAAGCACGGCAGCCAGGTGCCGGCCTGCCGCGTTAGTAGGGGAGACACTGTAGCAATGGGTGGTGGGCGTTGAAGTCACCGGCGACGACTACACTACTGTGGGTGGCGAGGGATAGCAGCTCGCCTGCCTCCAGCTGTTTCCTCGGGCTGCTGTAGATATTGTACATAAGTAGAGGGAGGCCAGCGAGCTGCAGCTGGACCGCCAACACCTCCACGCCCTCGCCGCATTGTACGGGGTCGGTGATCCTGTGGTGTGGGAGGGAGCTGCGCACCAAAACCATCAGACCTCGGCACCCGTCTTCATCGCGCGGGAGGGCGTAGATCGAGTAGCCCGCAACCCTCCACTCAAAGTCCAGCGGTGTCAGTGTCTCCTGCAGAAGCACAAGGTCAAGGTCTTCCTCCACTATGGCCTGGATAATCTCGGGCCTCTTGTTTCGTAGCCCCGCCACGTTCCACTGGAGCACTTTGAGGCTGCTGGGAAGGAGCGGCTGCGAGCCGCTGGTTGAGATGGCATCACCCTGCTCAATCGTAAGTCGAGCGCTGACTTCCTTCTTCCGGGTTGGTTGGCAGGGGAGCAGGAGACCCGCTGCCATCCCGCACGGCCTCCATCATCCTGTCCCACAGTAATGAATTCAGGCCTTCCTCGTCTTTAGGGATGGGATCCGTCTCCTCCAGGAGGCGCTTCATAACCCGCACCATTCCGTTAATTATCCTGTGTAGAACGTCGTGCGACACTCCACACAAGCTGCTCAGCACTTGGGCGGGGGGCGCGGTCGGGGCGGAGCCTGAGGTTAACGCGGCTGACTGAGCCTCTACTGGCTGGGGAGGCGCGGACGGGCTGGATCCTGAGGTTGACGCGGCTGACTGAGCCTCTGCTGGCTGGGGAGGCGCGGACGGGCTGGATCCTGAGGTTGACGCGGCTGACTGAGCCTCTGCTGGCTGGGGGTGCACATGAGGGGGTGAGCCTGAGGCTGAAAGAGCCTCTGTTGGCTGGGGGGGTGCGGGTGGGGCTGAGTCTGAGGTTGACTGAGCCTCTGCTGGCGGGGGGGGAGCCGTGGTTGAGTGCACAGCATTCCTCTGCCGATTTCTCCCCTTACGCTGTGGCTGTTGAGTCACATCCCGTGGAGAAGGCCGTGGTGACTGCAGACGGCGGAGGTGATTCGCTGCATTCCCTTCCCCCCTCCCCAGGGCGACCTGGCTGGGTGAGGTGTGAGAGGGTGGCCTTAATCTTCTGTCAGCTGTATGGGAGTCTGTGGCGAGGGTAGGGATGAGGTCCCTTAATCCCGAGTCAGGTCGACCCCAGGCCGAGCGAGTCGGAATTGGGGCAGGAACAAAGCGACGCTGCCGATCCTCCAGGCGTGGGTGGTGAGACTCGTCGCGCTGTTGCCACCTGCTCGCTCCCGGCAACCGCCGTAGCCGCTCGGGGCATCGTAGATGCCAAGCATGATGGCTCCTGGTGCAGTTCGGGCATCTGGCTGTAGTTACCTCACTCGCCTTATGCCGCCTGATGCAGTCCTCTGTCGCATGTGGTTGACTGCACACGCCACACCTGGCGGGAAGGGTGCAGCGGCCCTGCAGATGATTGTACCGCTGACACCTGTAACACCGCAGTGGCTCCTTGTCGTAGGGCCGCAGAGGATACCTTCCCCAGGGGCCTAAATCTAGCCTGTCCGGTGCAGTATCAAAGGATAATGAGATCAAATTCCTTACTAATTTTTTCCAAAACAATGGCTACCCCCTCAAATTAATTGAAACAATCATCTCAAAGTTCTTAGATAAAAAGTTCAACCCAGAGTCGAACGAACCCGAACCCATATTAGACACACACTATGTTAAACTCCCATTTTATGGCCATCTCAGTTACACCATTCGGAAAAAACTCAATGATCTACTTAAGTCACATCTTCCTAACTCAAAATTTATATTTATTTTTACTAATTCTCTTACTCTAAGAACTCATTTCAAATATAAAGACTCTATACCTAAAGCCCTTATTTCTAACATAATTTATGAATTCAAATGTTCTAGTTGTAACGCTAGATACGTCGGCGAGACGACAAGGAATCTAACCCTTAGGCTTTCTGAGCATAAAGGTGTTTCTGCACGTACTGGTCGACCCATTTCTTCACCTTCGCAATCTGCAATCCGCTCACACTCACATGATTTAGATCACCCTTTTTCTATGAATGACTTTAGTATCCTATCCAAGGCACACTACCCTAGTGACACTAAATTATTAGAAGCTATACACATCAAGCACTTGTCCCCTGATCTTAATAACCAAGTCATTTCACAACAACTACATATACTCAAATGACTACCACTGTTTCGATTGCCCGACTCTCGGTTCGATCGCCCCACACAAGCTGAAATGTCACCCACAAAACTAGTGTTCATTCAGTCCTCTACCAACTCAGACAGCATACACACCAAGGTCCGTTAAGTACAAATTATATTTTATTTATTAGTTAGTAATTTTAGAAAATATAGGAATATTTTATTGTTTCTTAGAATTAATTTTTTAGATGTTCGCTTTTTAGCATTACAATATATTAAATTTTAACTATTTTTAGCCTGATGATGCCAAGTGCCTTGGCGAAACGTTGCGCATAAACAACCCCAAGTATACCGAGTGTCTCTGTCACCCTGAAACATCATGATGAATCTAACAAGAAAATCAACTATATATATATATATACTATATATATATATATATATATATATATAATATATATACATATAATATATATATACATATAATATACTATATATATTATAATATAATATATATATATATATATATATATATATATATATATATATATATATATATATATATATATATATATATATACATATATATATATATAATATATACATATACATATTATCATATATATATAATATACATATATATATATATATACATATAAATATATATAAATAAACAATATATACATATATATATATATATATATATATATATATATATATATATATATATATATATATATATATATATATATATATACATAATATATATATATATATATATACGAAAATATCCAAGACACCCAAGCAAACAAGCAAACATGAAGATTGTGTTCATGTGACCCCAACAAGACGCTAGTCCTTAGGGACAGGTCAATTTTTTTTTCAGCCCTCTCTCCCTCGCGCAAGCACACACACATACAGACACACACACACACACATACACACACACACACACACACACACACCACACACACAGTAGTGGTACTCCGTAGTGTAGTGGTTAGCACGCTCGGTTCACAACCGAGAAGTCCCGGGTCCGATCCCCGGGCGGAGCGGAAACATATGGGCTGTTTTCTTAAAACCCCAGCCCCTGTCCACCCAGCAGTGAATGGGTACCGGGTGTCAGCCGGGGGTTTGTGACCCCCCTCTCGGGGTGGTGGCTTCGGGCAGCACTAAAAAGATGAATGAGAAAAATAGATATTGATATGGAGACGGGGCCATACGAGCGTTGCTCTGACCCTGTAAAATACAACTAGATGAATACACACACACACACACACACACACACACACACACACACACACACACACACACACACACACACACACACACACACACACACACACACACACACACACACACACACACACACACACACACACACATTGTATGGCTGTCTGTCTGTATCTCTCTCTCTCTCTCTAATTATCTCTCCCATTCTTTTTTTTCCTCTTATTTTCCCTTAATTCTCTTATTACGTCTTCTTTAATTCACTCATTATCTCTTTTTTTCTTTTTTTTTTCTCCTGCTTATATCTATCATTCTCTCATTCTCTTCCGTTTTCCCTCTTCGCAATCTCTTTTTCTATTCTTCTATCTTTTTATTCTCTTATTCTCTCTCTCTCTCTCTCTCTCTCTCTCTCTCTCTCTCTCTCTCTCTCCTCCTCTCTCTCTCTCTCTCTCTCTCTCTCTCTCTCTCTCTCCTCTGACGAGATTTACTCGATACACGCGCGCCAGAGCCGTTCAAGCCGGCTTGATGACGGATTGACCAGGGGAGAAGTTGGACAAGGGACGAGTTGGACAAGGGACAAGTTGACTAGGTTACGCTTTGGACTGGTACCCAATTGACTTGAGTATAATATGACTTGAGATCGAAATGTCTTGGGGAACTTCATTAACAATAGCCTCCGTACCCATTGACCTGCACCCGAAAAATCCTCGTTATAGGTACACTATACGCAATGATCTTATGTAATTCAATTAGTAGTATTTATTATATATGCAAGTGCTGTAGGCTTATTATTGTGTATGTAACAATGATCGTATTTTCCTCACGATTATGAGTAAAGTTATTTGTGTTTTTACAATAACAAAGATGGATGGTGGGGGTGGTGGGGTGTGTGTGGTGTGTGGTGGGGTTTTGGGGTTTGTGTGGGGTTTGTGTGGTGTGTGGTGGTTTGTGTGTGTTTTGCGTTGGGGTGGGGTGCGTTGCGTGCGTCCCGGCCAACCTGCGTCCCTGCGTGCGTGCGGGGCGTGGGCCCCGTGCGTGCTTTGCGTGGGGCGTGCGTCCCGGCGGGGCGTGCGTGCGTCCCGTTGCGTGCGTGCGTGCTTTGCGGGGGTGGGGGTTCCCTGCGTGCGTGCGTGCGTCTGGGTGTTTTGGTGTGTGTGTGTGTGTGTGTGTGTGTGTGTGTGGAGAGAGACGGGCTTTGTAAAACTGTGTTTTGTTGTGTTTTAAACCCCAACACTCAAAAAAGCAGATTCCGTTATCCCCATGCAAAAACCCGGACAGGTTGGTAGTGGCAGTAAACGCTTTTCCCTTGTGCATATAAATGTTTTATGGGTTACAGAAAACCAGGAATTTATAATTTCACACACCGTAATAACATTAATTTTGAAAACAGTGAAAAAAGGAAAAAAAAGAGTGGTGGGGAAAATTATCCACAAAAAACCGCTCAAATTTTTGAGTGGGGGTTAAATTTGAATGGGGGAAATTTTGGGCCCCTCCCGTCAGGATTGGGGTTTACAAACCCAAAAAATTTCCCCCCTATGAAATTAAAATTAGATTGGGTAAAAATTTAAGAGTTTTTAGATTTTAATTAGATAATTTGGTGGTTTTCATCTTTTAAACCAAAATTTAATCAAAGGTTTAAAACCAAAATCAAAGGGAATTTAAAGGGAAAATGTTCAGTATTGGAACATTTTTGGGAAACCCTTGTCCCACGGGGAAAGCCCAGCGGGAAAGGTTTTCCTCAGTGGGGGAAATTTAGTCCGAGTCAGCCACACGAAATGAATTTTGTAGTGAGGGGGTTTTGATTACACTGGTCGCCCAAAAAAAAGGGTTTCTGAGTTCTTTGTGTGGGGTTTGGGAAAGGGCTTTTAAAGCAACTGTTTTTCAGAAATGGTTTGGTTTTGGCTCTAGAACGTAAAATTTTTTAAAAATACCCGGCTTTTTTAAATTTTTAATAGCTTTTAAAATTTATATACGTATATAAAATTTATATAATTATCGAAACAACCCCCTTTTTAAATATAGTTACTCGTAATTAAAATTATGGTGGTGCCGGGCTTATTAGGCCCCAAAGTACATATCTGGAAAAAAAAAAAATTAAAATTTAGTTACTTTCAGGGTTGTGGCCCAGAAATGGGCCCCCTATAATTGTTGGGACTGAATCGCCCTTTGGATCGGGTTTCCAGGGGTTGGCAAGCCCTGGTGGAAACTTTCCCCTCCCTCATCATTAAACCGCCCCAAAAGATTCGGGGGGAAAAGAAATCAAGTTGTAAATTTGGAAAAAGTGGTTTTAAAGTGCCCACCCGCCCCCCAACCCCAGGTTTAACTCTTTAAAAGTCTTTTCCCATGTTTTTCAAAATTTCGATGCCTCAAACTTTTACCTAGGATTTCTTTATAACCCAAAAAAAGCTTTTTCCCAAGCAGTTTTTCCCAGGGCAGTTAGCTCTTTAAAAGGTAAATAAATCATTGAGTAGTTGCCCGAATTTGGGGGCCATTGAAAACACCTGCCTTTTTTTGGTTTCAGTTTACAGTGCGTTAAAAAATTTTGCTAAAAAATTACTGAAACCCCGCACCATTTTGTTTCCATGGTTTTCACAAAATTTTTCTTTTAACCCCAAAAAGTTTAAAGATGCAAGGGGTAAGTACCCCTTTTAAACTGTAAAAACAAGGGGTTTTGTACAACATTTGGGAAACCTCAGGTGAGTTTTTTCGGTCGTGCGGGCCTTTCCCTTTTTGTTTGCAATTTTTGCTGTCCGCTCTGGGAGTCCCACAAACAAAAAAAAACACATGTGCTTTTGGGAACATAACGGGAAAGCCTAGAAGAAAGGAGATTCCCCTTCAGGCCCCCACACAGATCCCACGAGTTCTTCATATTTAACGCGGGAAACAAAGTCTTCATTTTTCATAAGTTTCACTCATTTCAGGCCGGGCAATTGGAACATCGGAAGCTTTTTTCCTTTTTGCAGAAAAAACGGCCCCTTTTGCGTGTTTTTTTTCCCGAATCTAGAACAGGGCCCCCACTCACTCTTATCATAAGTGTGAGACTCACAAATTTTTTTTCCCCCCTGAGTGTTTTTCAACATCAAAGCAAATAACAGAGCTTTTGTTCCATCTTTAAGAAGCTTGAAAGTTTTTAGGGCTACGACGAAACGTGGTGATTTAGAACTCCTTTTTGTAGCAAATTCCATTCCCTTTAGACGAGATCCAAGGACTTCACTTTTTTCCTTTGGGGAGATCTAGGGCCCCAGCAAAAGGGCATGTAGCATTTTCCCCCACTGATGAAATTTTGGGGTTCTGTTGTTGCCCTTTTTTGAAAGTCTGGGATCCCCTGGGATTATCCCCTCGGTTTTGAATTGATTCACTTTAGCATTGCAATTGGAAAAATTTGGAATGGGAGATCAGGGCCCCTGTGGCCAAAGGGCCCGATGGGAGGGAAAGGTTTCGTCAGGATACCGATTTTTTTGCTCGCCCGGTTTTTCTGAAATCCTTTGATGTTAGTGAGGCCGAAGTAGCAAATTTGTACGTGATTCCCTTTTTTTCCCCCGCCAAGCCATTTTGGGGTCCCAATGCCCTGCCTGAAGGGCCCTTTGCCACGCAAACCCCTTTTATTCAAGTGTTCACAAGGGGTTTCATGCTACGTGAGGGGCCCCCCCACTTTTTATTTTATCACCTATTTCGGACTTGAAAATAATGCAGATAAACTGCTTTAACATTTTTTTTAAAAAGGTTTTCCAGACTGTCAGGGGTAAAAAATTTTCCCCATTTTGTAACAAAAACTGTCCGATCATTACACAGTTTCGGCGCCCCTCAAGCCCGGGGACAAAGGGACTATATCGGAAAACCCAAATAAAAATTTGGGGCTCCACTAGGGTCAAAAAAGGGATCATAATTTTCAAAGAAAAATAAAATGTTTTAAAAATTTTGTCAATAGCTGTACGATCAGTAGGGAAAAAAAGTACTACACAGCCTGCTAACCCCTCGCCAATACGTTTGCGCGCACACCCTCCCCGCCCCACTGCACAAACCACAAATGACTCCAAAAAAAAACTGGCCCCTGGGCCCTTAAAAAAGGTTTAGAAAAAAAAAGGGTAAAAAGTTTAAAATGAAAACATTTGGGGGAAAATTTTTTCTGCTGAAATTTTTCCCAATTTTTTCATTGAATTTCGTTTTGGTTCTCAAAAAATGGACGGGGGATAGAGTAAATTTAACAAACAGATTCGAGTTCAGCAGGGCGATTACCTATAACAGCTTCATTTAGTCCAGAACCTATCTTCGATTTTTTTTGTCGACCGTGGATAAACTAAGGTGTAGTCGACCTCATAATGGGTATGAGAAACAACGATCCCAAACGGTTTGGGGAAGGGCAATGGTAAAACACACTAAAAAATCAGCTATTTAAAAACCGGGAAACGTCGACCCCACCAAGCGGCCAAATTTGGCATCATTAAAACCCCGTCCCCAAAGCCGTCACAAGTTCCACTCCCAGCCGTTTCGAAATTGTCACCCCGACCTTTCAATACCCCTTCCCCAAAAACTAGAGAGCAGGCCAAAACACATTAAAAACCCCCCTGCCCCGCCCGAGTAACCTTTGTTAAAGCTAAATAGGGTATTAAAAGCAGGGTTGGGAGAATTGGGGGTTTAACGCCCCTGGTGAGGGTTAAAAAAACAATATTAAAATTTAAAAGTTGTTTTTCGACCACAATTTGGGGGTTTGATAATTCCAACAAGTGGGTTTTCTCAAGTGGGTATCCCCCGTGCCCTGAAATTCCCACAACCGTATGGCGGACGGGGGAGAGCGGTGCCTTTACCAGGGCAACACAGACCACGGGATCAAGGGATCTCTACCAAAACTACCCCATGATGAGGAGGGGAAAGGGGGGGGAGGTCGAGAGGTAGAAAAAGGGGCAAAAGGAGAAAAAACCCGGGAAAGGAAAAAGCAATACAAAGAAATTTCAAAAAAAAGAACAGACATAAACAGCCCCTTTTGGTCCTAAAGCGGCCCGCCCGGTGACTACTTTCTATTTCTAGGGTTTAACCCTGTTTGAGGGTTTAAAAAATAGCAAAGTTTAAGGGTCCTTTCCCCCCCGCCCTTTCCCTCCGCCCGAGGCCGGGAGGACAAAAAGTGAGAAAAAAAAACCCCAACCCTACAGTGTAGAAGATTGAATTGGGAATTTTTTAGGAAAGATTGCAGGGAGAAATACTCTAAAGTCTAAAGTTTTTTAAACTAAAACTAACGCTAAAAAAAAAAAAAAAAAAAAAAAAGTTTAAGTAGGGCCGAAGTAATCGAGTTGGGCAGTTGATGTTAAGTATTTATTTATTTATTTATTTGAGGAGTATTTATGAAGGAGAGGAGGAGGAGGAGGAGGAGGAGGAGGGAGGAGGAGGAGGAGAGGAGAGGAGGGAATTACATAGGATTACATAGGAATAACAGACACCAGGAGACCTATTGGTCCATAGCGAGGTTATCTGCTGAACTACATATTACTAACTATCAACTACTTGCAAGAAAACAGTTGAAAAATCATACCATGTCCCTAAAGAGGATAGGAACATGGAAGTTTCATAGTGCAGAATGATAGGATATGAAAAATACTAACTACAACTACCACTACCACTAATTGATACGGGGGACTAGATACGAATTCGCACTATCAATACTCATTTACTTTACAGCGCGCGTCAAGTCTGTTTTTGAATGTAGTTATTGTGCTGGCTCCGACAACATTTGCTGGTAACTTGTTCCACCGATCAACGACTCTAACATTGAAATAATTTTACGGAGATCGGTGATGTAACGTTGACCGTTTAGTTTTAAACCATTATTTCTTGTTGTCACTTGAGTTGAAAGCTCGAATAGGTTCTCTTGATTAATGACATCAAAACCTTTTAGGATCTTAAAGGTTTCTATCAAGTCCCCACGGATTCTACGATCCTTTAAGGAAAACATATTAAGTTTCCGCAGTCTCTCTTCATAAGATGAATTTCGCAGAGATGGAATTTGCTTGGTTGCTCTTCTTTGCACTGATTCCAATTTGGCTTGATCTTTTACGAAAACAGGGCGACCAGAATTGAACGGCATTATTCCAAGTGCGGCTAACCAAGAACGTGTATAATTGTGTTATTACTTTCGGAGTTTTATGTTCAAAGTTACGTTTATAATAGCCCAACATCATATTTGCCTTTTTGAGAAAGAGGAGGAGGAGGATTACATAGGATTACATAGGCGTAACAGACACCAGGAGACCTATGGTCCATGACGAGGGTATCTGCTGAACTACATACTACTAACTATCAACTACTTGTAGTAAGAAAACAGTTGGAAAATGATACCATGTCCTTAAAAGAAGATAGGAACACGGAAGTTTCGTAGTGCAGAAATAAAGGGTATGAAATATACTAACTACAACTACCACTACCACTACAACTAATCGATCCGGGGGGACTACATATGAATTCGCAGGGCACTATCAATACCCATTTACTTTACAGTGCGCGTCAAGCCTGTTTTAAATGTAGTTATTGTGCTGGCTTCGACAACATTTGCTGGTAACTTGTTCCATCGATCAACGACTATCACTTTGAAATAAATTTTACGGAGATCAGTGATGCAACGTTGACCGTTTAGTTTTAAACCATTATTTCTTGTTGTCATTGAGTTGAAAGCTCGAATAGGTTCTCTTGATTAATGACATCAATCCTTTAGGATCTTAAAGGTTTCTATCAAGTCCCCACGGATTCTACGATCCTTTAAGGAAAACATATTAAGTTTCCGCAGTCTCTCTTCATAAGATGATTTTCGCCGAGATGGAATTTGTTTGGTTGCTCTTCTTTGCACTGATTCCAGTTTTGCTTGGTCTTTTACGAAACAGGGCGACCAGAATTGAACGGCATATTCCAAGTGTGCCTAACAAGGACAGTGTATAATTGTGTCATTACTTTCGGAGTTTTGTGTTCAAAATTGCGTTTAATAAAGCCCAACATCATATTCGCCTTTTACTGGCAGCTAGGCAATGCGGACTGGTTTAAGATCATTACTGATGATGACACCTAAATCCTTTTCCTGCTGTACTTCAGTTAACGATTTATTTTGCATTTGATAGTTATTTTTGAGGTTATCGTTGCCTATATGCATTACTTTACATATATCGGAATTGAATTTTAATAGCCATTTATCGCTCCAGTCTGATAGTTTGTCGAGGGTCACTTTGTATGGGTTCGCAGTTTCTCTCTAGTATATGCTTTACCGCCTAATTTGGGTGTCATCTGCAAATTTCGATATTTTAGATACAAGTCCGCAGTCCAGATCGTTGATATATATCAGAAAAAAGAGTGGGACCCAAGACCGAGCCCTGAGGCACCCCACTAGTAACATCTAACCAATCATATGTTTCGCCATTTATTACTACCCGTTGTTTACGATTTGAAAGCCAATCGCCAATCCATGAACATAGTTGCTCTCCCAAGCCATGTGCCCTTAGCTGGTCAAAAGTCACTTATGGGGAACTGTATCGAAGGCTTTCTGAAAATCACGGTATATTACATCCGAGGGGAAGGATGAGGAGGAGGAGGAGAGGGGTGGAGGAGGAGGAGATGGAGGAGGAGGAGATGGAGGAGGAGGAGATGGAGGAGGAGGAGATGGAGGAGGAGGAGATGGAGGAGGAGGAGTTGGGGGAGGAGGAGTTGGGGGAGGAGGAGATGGAGGAGGAGGAGATGGAGGAGGAGGAGATGGAGGAGGAGGAGATGGAAGAAGAGGAGTTGGAGGAAGAGGAGATGGAGGAAGAGGAGATGGAAAAGAGGAGATGGAAGAAGAGGAGATGGAAGAGGGGGGGAGGAGAGGAGGAGGAGGGGAGGAGGAGGAGGGGGAGGAGGAGGAGGACCTGTGATGAACGATGACGGTGTTGAGGTAAATATAAAAAATTACCCATAATTTTGCCCCATTACCCGACGTGTCAAGCCCAGGAGAGGGTGTGTGTGTGTTGTGTGTGTGTGTGTTGTGTGTGTGTGTGTGTGTGTGTGTGTGGGGTGTATGTGTATGTGTCTGTGTCTGTGTGTGTGTGTGTGTGTGTGTGTGTGTGTGTGTGTGTGTGTGTGTGTGTGGTGTGTGTGTATTCATCTAGTTGTATTTTACAGGGCCAAAGCAATGCTCGTAGGGCCCCCGTCTCCATATCAACATTTTATATTATTCACCCTTAGTGTTTTGTGTTGGCCGAACCCAGCACCCCGGAGAGCAGGTCACAAACCCCGGCTAACACCCGGTACCCATTCACTGCTGGGCGGACGGGGGCCCTCAGGTTTAAGGAAACAACCCATTTGTTTCCACTCCGCCCGGGGATCGAACCCGGGACTTCTGGGTTGTGAACCGAGCGTGCTATCCCTTACACCACGGTGTGTGTGTGTGTGTGTGTGTGTGTGTGTGTGTGTGTGTGTGGTGCGTGCGTGCGTGCGTGCGTGCGTGCGTGCGCGTGCGTGTGCGTGTGCGTGTGCGTGTGCGTGTGTGTGTGTGTGTGTGTGTGTGTGTGTGTGTGAGGCAGGAGGGGGGCTTAGAATATGCTCAAACTTGTCTATTCCTCGCACGGTTTTTTTTCTTTTTATTTTCTGTACCTTCTCATTTTTCAATTTCCAACTTCAGAATGTTTCTTCTCCGGCCACTCAGGCAACCTGCCAGCCAGTCAGCCAGCCAGCCAGTCAGTCATCCATCAAAAACCAAGTCAGTCAGTTTGTCAGTCGGTCAATCCTCCAGTCAGCCAACCAGTTAGTCAGCCCCGTTAGCCAGCCAGCCAGCCAGCCAGGGAACAAGCCAGCAAGCCATCCATCCAAACTCTCAGTCAGTCAGTCAGTTAGTCAGTCGATCTCACCATATAGCCAACCAGCCAGCCAGCCAGCCATCTAAACTCTCAGCCAGCCATCTAGCAGCCAGCCAGCCATTTAGCCAGCAGCCCGCCATCTAACCAGCCAACCATCTAGTCAGCCAGCCAGCCAGCCCCCTAACCACCAGCCAGCAACATCAGGGCAAGGCGTGCAAAGCCCTCAGCAAGTCTTATCGCGTGTACATCTCTGCCTTGCATACCCCGGCGCGGATAATGACGGTCCCCCCCCCCTTCCCTCCTCTTTCCCCATCCCCCATTATCATCTCCCCAAACCCCCTACCATCACAACCTCCCTTCCTGTTCCATCTCCAACACATCCTCCCTACCCACGTATCCCCTTTCTACCCCCTACCCCCTAACCCTATTAGCCCCCCCCCCTCCTGCTGGCCCCGAGAGTATAGACGGACCCCATGCTATTGTTACACACACACACACACAACACCCACACAAAACACACACACACACCACACACACAACACACACACACACACACACCCCACACCACACACCACACACACCCACACACACACACACACCCCCAAAACACAACACACACCCCACACACACACACACACACACACACCACACCACACACAACACACACACACACCCACACACACAACACACACACCACACCCCACGGAAAATTCCCGTCTTAAGTATGTTATCTTATCTCCTTTCCCTCCATTCCCTCCTCTGTTTATTCTCTCTTCTCTCTCTTCCCTCCTTTCATTATTACCCTCCCCATTCCCTCCTTTTACGCTTCTCTTTATTTTATTTTTCACAGAAATAAAACAAAACCACCTAAATTGAGTAAATTAAGAATTAATAACATGGAAATAAAAGAAGTTATAAGTACAAAATTCCTAGGGGTAGCTATTGATAATAAAATATCTTGGAATGTGCACATAATAACGTAATTAATAAGTAAATAAAATGAGTGGCATCTTGCAGCTCACACGTCACCAACTTAACAGGGAGGCAGATGATAGATTTCATCCTATCTAGACACTTCTGAAGTACCAACTACAAGGTTATATATTACAAGCGCACACGTCCACGTAACTAGGCGGTCGAACCGCTGACCAATGCATCAGGACGCTGCACATTGCGAGGTCAGTCTCACCAACCTTGCCACCGAACGAGCAACAGGAGCCTGCGACATGTTAAACAACTCTATTACCAACATTATATATTGAAGCAGTTGGCCAAGGTGCCACCTTCTATATAAAATACTCATATTTCACAAAAGATAATTACATTAAAGAAAAAGAAGATATGAACAACCACCTGTTTTAATGCAAATTATAGATAATGAATAAATATTATTTGTGCTCTTTTTGTCTATAATGTTTGCATAATTTGATAGAAAATACTTTTTTTCGGATTCGCATTAATGACAGATACAGACTAAGAGGTGTTGATGTTTTATAGGTTCCAACGGTACTTTCAATAACAATACAACATGTATCGTGTATCACGGCGCGAAAATATGGAATGAATTACCGTTGGACTTAAAAACAAAACCTACCTGACTAGTTTAAATATTGTCTCAAAAAGTTCCTCTTATTGCAATACCAGCAACAGTAATCAGACATAATTTGTGTTATATATGTGTATAAGTATATTCATGTGTATGTGTATAAGGAATCTGTATGAATATGTATGTTATTTATTTATGTGTACTTTGTACTCGTATGTGTATTTTATGTATGGGTATTGCTCGTATGTGTGTGTATACGTATTTGCTCGTATGAACATGTATGTATGTGTGCATATTTACTCTTATGTATTGTATGTGTATTCGCTCGTTGTGTATGTTTTCTATTTGCTCATTATTGTATGTGTGTGTATTTACTCATATGTGTATGTGTGCGTATTTGATCGTATGTGTTTGTGTATGTATACGTATTTATCGTATGTGTATTGTATGTGTTTATTTAAGTTTGAATCTCAAGTGTGTATATATAGGAGCCTTTAAGAGAGTTTACTCGCAAAGGCTCAGCCAATTTTATATAATTATGTATTAGTTTTTATTACATGTATAACTGTTTGACTAAATAATATTAAACTTAATCTAAACTCTGTCACCCTTTTCTCACAACACATATGTTTTTATTTCCAACCCACTCTATTTTCTCCCGCCCCTTTCCCTTTACAACCCTGCCCTGCCCGTCCTCCTCTGTAATAATGACAGCAGAGTGACGTCGTCTTCCATTAATCCCACAATGCAGACGTGAGGACACTGACCCCTTGTACGTACCTAGCTTCATGCTTTACCCTTCCTCTCTATTAAATTGTAAACCCTTGTTATAATTTTACTATTCCTTTATGTGTATTATTTCCTTCTCTAATCCTTCTCCCGGCAAAGTGCTTGCCCACCTATTGCTGACAAGATCCCCCAACCATCTGTTTGAAGCATCAGAATTGGTTCACGCCTGTAATCAAAAACAGGACCCTATCCTACGTTTTTGTGTCTGGGGAAGCCGCGCGAGACAGGGGTGCCTTGCAGCCTATTTACTCAAGAAGGGATTGGGCTCAGTGTATCGTGGTCACTATGGGATCTTCTGCACTCGCGGGATTACGCCCAAAGGGTGTTGGCCCGCTGACGGCCCCATACTCGGGACCCGAGAGTGCTGTGAAGTGTGGGGAGGTGTACCAAATTTTTCCTGTGAAACATATGAAGCAAGGTCGTCCTTGCCCCTCACTTTTCAAAATTGTATGTATTGGGTTATGGGCAAAGTTGTGATCAAAGTGATTGTGAGCATCCCCCGCAACCCAAGATCACTGATCTTGTCTTTGCCGATGATGCAGTAATCTTTGCTGAGTCGCTGGAAGTCCTGGTATGTCTCTAGGGGCGCTGCACGAGGAGGCAAAGTCTTCGGGACTTGAAGTTTCCCCGGCCCGAATACCAAGGTCCCGGTGTTTGGAGCTTACTAGATGAAACAGTACAGTCTGTTCTGGGGTGCGGGGAAGACATTTTAGATTTTTGGAAAGTTTTACATACCTTGGTAGCGCAGTCCATAATGACGGCGGATCACGTCAAGAAGTCTTACGACGGATTGGCATAGCCCATGGTGTTGTAGACCTCGCTCAGCACGAGTATTTGGCGTTTTTAGGTAAACCCGTGCAGGAGGAAAAAGATCCGAATCATCAGGTCGCTTGTGATCCCTGTCTTACTATATGAATGTGAAACAAGACAATTTAATTAGACATTAAATGAGACCTGAGGAGGCGAAATTTAGGCTTTTGATAACAAAGGGATCTTCGCTGAATCATGAGGTATCGCTGGATGACTACGTGTCAAATCAGCGATTGCACCGTGGGACTGAATCGAGGCCTATTACATGCAGGGTCCGTCAGCGCCAACTTCGGATTTTATGGGCATGTGGCACGCTACCCTGAAACCAATCCTTCCTACCGGGGGTTGTAAAAGCATCCGGCGTGGGGGGGCCAAAGAGGGCGCCCCCAAACTCGTGGCGGGGGCAGCTTTTTTTCCTTCGAGAGTGCTTGTTAGGAAGAGAGCCTTGCATTGGACTCGCGCTGGTGCCCCCAAGAGGGGCGTCGTGGGGGGTGGGTGAAGCGACGCCCCCCCCGGCGTATCCCCCCAAATGTTGATTGGTTGTTCCTTTCTTGGTTACATAACGTGCTTTTCACTCTTTTAAAACTCCTCTCCATCTTTTTCCCTTTCTCCCTCATTTAACTATGCATAAATCTTATCTTCTTTCCTTTTTTTTCCTTGTTTCTCTTCTTTCTTACTTTTTCTCATTTATATTATTTCCTTCTCCCCAAAACTCCTTTCTCTGGTTATTTTCATTCTTTTATCCTCTCTCACCCCCTTCCTCCCTTTCCCTTTCGTCCTTACTAATTTTCCCCTTCCATTTTTTTTCCCCCTTTCCTCTCCTTTTTCCCTTTCCCAAATCCCCTAAAAACACTTACCTTCTTCCTGTCGTCCCCCTCCTTCCTCGTTTCTGTCCCCTCGCCTCTCCCTAAAAGGGGAAAAAATAAAAAGGGTAAACAAAAAAAACTATCTGAAAAAAAATAACCCCGATAAAAAATTAAATAGTTACTACAAAAAATACTTTGCTTCCTGACAGTTATCGGTTTTTTTTGAAATAACAAGTAAAGAAAAAATTTATGGGAAGTAGATCTTTTAAATCAAAGAAATATGTAAAAAAAACATTAATCATGTTAATAATTACAAATAAATAGGAGGAAAAATTTAGAATCAGGAAAAGGCAATCAAAGAAAAACGTAACTCTGATAATTTTGAAAAAAAACTAAAGTCGATTTTTTTTTTTTTACATTTTTACCCCTTTTTTTCCCAGAATATAAAACGTATCTAATCTTAAAAAATAAAACTCTCATTCCTCTTATTTTTTTTTAGATTAGGTATTTTGGGCATGAGCTGGGGCTAATTTGAGCCACAAGGCAAGACCTAACCGGGCCCGCTCATGGAAAAAAAGTAATATTTTTTCGGTTTTATCTAATCACGGGAATACAAATGACCCAAAGGCGCTCGGTAGATATTAGAGGAGAGAATGGAGAAGAAAATAGAGAGAAAAAAAATGGTATGAAGAAGAAAAAAGCACAGGAAAAGAATAGCACGCGTCTGTTCCACAAATAAAAAAAGGGAACTTTCTAAAAACCCCAATTATACAAAACAGTCAAATTCCTGCGAATAAGAAACATTGTCAGGGGGTGTGTGGTGGGGGGGTGTTGGTGGGGGTTGGGTATGGTGGTGGAGGGTGGGGGTGGGGGAAGGGGAGGGGGAGTTGGTTTGGTGTGAGGAAGGAGGTGGTGTGGTGGTTGTGGTGGTGGTGGTGGTGGGGTGGGGTGTGGTGGTGGGGAGGTGTTCCCTTTTTGGGTTTGGGTTATTTTACGGATAAGGGGTTCACCCCTTTTGATACGGGGTTTACAAACCCTGAAAAGGGTGATTCCGGATATCCCCTCTGAGGGGTGGTAACTTGCTTCGTTACCAGAGGTACACTCAAATAATGGAAATTTTGGGGCTATCGGGGTCGAGGGTTCTTACTAATTTATAATATTCTTTAGTGCCAAAGGCTCGAGTAAACAATAACTCAAAAATTATATTATTATTATATATATATATATATAAATATATAAATATATATATATTATATAATATATATATATATATATTATATATATATATATATAAATATTATATATATATTATATTAAATAAAATATATTATTAATTAATTATGATATATATAATATATAATTTATATATATATTATATTTTATATATATATATATATATATAATATATAATAAAATATATATAATAAAATTTTATATAAAATCTATATTATATATTTTATATATATATTATAATATATTATAAATATTATAAAAAATATATAATATAATATAAAATATAAATATTATAAAATATTAAATTATAAATAATATATATATTATATTATAATAAAATTTTTTATATATATATATATTATATTAATATATATATTATATATATATATATAAAATATATAATATTATGTATACTTGTAAAGGGTTTTTATACATTATACTGTCACGCAGGTCGCTAAGAAAGGGCCAATGAACAATGTCTAATAGAAGAGCCGAAAACAGTTAGATGTCGTGCAAGGTATCCACCCCCCGGGTGTGGGGTACACACAACCACGGGAAAGGTGCCCTGATGGGAGCCAAGGAAACACGTCTCCTGGTGGTCTCTGGTTCTGTCTCCTCTCCGGCCATTGCAGCATATAAGGAAAGGACCGGGAACTGGCGGTTCCGGTGGCCTGTCTCTCAGCCTTTTTCACTCCGTCGCGTCATCATCCCTTTGGGGGGATCGAGTGACACACATACACAACTTGTGTATGTAGTCGGACCAGGGGGAGGGGTCCTACCTCAGAAAGGGGTCCCTCAGCATCCCTGGGGGCCGGTTCAAGACCTCAGACACTCGCTCCTGTCTTAGTAAGATTAACCTAAAAATAAAATTAAAACCCGTACGCTAATATCGCTCTCCCCTTTAACAAAGCGTCCTCGCATTTATAAAAACCCCGTATCCTTATGGTGTTTCTCGTTTGTATCTATACCGTTCCATGTTGCCATCCTTTACAATACCTATACAAAGGGGAGGGTTTCATGACAAAATAAAAGAGGAAAGTTTGGTATAACAGGGGTAATGATAAAGGACATTGACTTAAGGGCATCAAAAAACTGTAAAATACTTTACAACAAATCAAGCATGGTTATTTTAAAAAAAAACCCCTCAAAATCTTTATAAAGTGTTAAAATCCCTACAAATATTAAAAAGTGCGTTTGCCAAAACCTACCGCGTATCCCTAATAACACTGAAGTGAGGTGAAGATCAAACCAGCAGGGCCTTGAGAAAAGTAGTAAAAGCACGGGAGTATTTTTTTTTATTTTTATATTTTAAGACCTCTTCTTTAAATTAAGAGTAATACGGGTTGTAATGCTAATAAAATGACTCCGGGTCGGTACTAAAAATTATCACAACATTAGATATGCATTTTATTTGCATACCCCCTCAAAATGTAGGAACTTATTTCAGCTCAATAGCATTTTAAATCAAAACAAAGTTGTGCTGGGGGTGCCAATGGCAGACTTCCCCCTTTAAAATTGGGAAATTTTCTGCTTTTTTGATTTATTAAATTTTTTATTTTTTTATTTTGTTTTTTTATGAACCTATTATTTCGGAGACAGCTTCTCATAATAAAAAAATAGACTCCGGGGCTGTAATATAAAAGTTTCGTTAAAATAAAGCATGTTGTTATTTCTTGCTATCAGGAGTAAAGTTTTATTTATTTTTTACTTCACTTACCAAAAAATCTTTCATTCATGAAAATGTCAAAAACTTTTTAATCAATTCCTCTTTTGATTTTCTGGCATCTAGCTAAAACATCTCTAACAATTTTTCTTCTTCATCTTTTCCCCCCTATGCTTCACCCATGGTCCACAGCTTCTATCTACTTCTAAAGCGAAATCTTTGCTCAAACATTTTCTAAAAATTCCCCTCTGGTGATAAAGGGCTTTTTCTCCTTCTCCCCCACCCTCTGACTTATTTTGCCCGCTTAAATCCTTCGGAATGATGTTTTCTTTGCCCTTTCTGGCCTGATCCCGGGAAGGGTTACGGTCCTGAC
The DNA here is from genome assembly GCA_016584305.1 of Chionoecetes opilio. Taxonomy (NCBI): domain Eukaryota; kingdom Metazoa; phylum Arthropoda; class Malacostraca; order Decapoda; family Majidae; genus Chionoecetes; species Chionoecetes opilio. Next base: position 125,308 of record JACEEZ010024159.1, read on the forward strand.
GGTCCCCTCCATTGTTCTCAAAAACTGTCCTGTGCTTGCCCTTGCCTGGGCAAACTTTTTTCCCTCTATTCTATCTCTTCCCCTTTCCTTCTTTCTGGAGTTTTCTCACCCAACCTTTTCTAAGAAGGTGACCCTCTAATCCTTCAAAATAGCCATAGCTTTGACTTCCTCCTTTTTAAATTTTTGAATCTAATTAATAAAAGTTTTTAAGCATCTTCTGCTCACACTCTTCTTTTGATCGCCATACGGTTTCCAAAAAAGGGCCTCTACTGGCGATCTTCTACTTTCCTAACGAAACTTGGTCATCCTCCTTTAGGGGGTTTTGGTGAAAATTTTTCTGTTGCCCTTGACATATCAAAAGCTTTTTATAAGTCTGGCCAAAACTTTTAATTTTCCCAAATACCCTCATTCGGTTTCTATCCTTCTCTCCGTACTTCTTTTAATTTCCTTTCAAACCGTTCTATTTCAGTACTGTAGACGGACATTGTTCTTCTCCCCAAATCTATCAATAGTGGGGTTTTTTCCCGGGTTCTGTCCTATCACCCCCTCTCTTTCTATTGTTCATTAAAATCCTAAATCTAACTCAAAGCCCTATCCCCTTCCACGCTGATGACTCTACCCTGCATTTTTTTAACGTCTTTATTAACGTCCCCAAATCAACAGGAAATAAATGATTCACTTGGAATGCCACCGAGCGCCACCTTCTGATCTTTCTATTTTTCTGATTGGGCAAAGCAAACCTTTTTTGTTCAATGCCTCAAAAAAACCCCAATTTCTTCACCTATCTATCGACAAAACCCACCAGATAACTATCCCCTCTTCTTCAATGACACTCAACGTCTCCTTCTTTTTACAATGAACATTCAGGGCTATCCCTTACCAAAAACTAACTGGAAAACTCACATCTCATTCTTTCTAAAACAGCTTTTTAAGAATTAAGTGTGCTGTGGGGTCTGCGTCCTTTTTTTTTTACACTCCCAATTGCTTGCTCTCTACAGGGGGCCCTTTCCGCCCATTAGGGGGATGTCTCACATGTTTTGGGGGGGATCCCTCATACAGCTCTCCTAAACAGGGTTTAGTCAAAAGCTTTTCGTCTCATCAACTCCTCTCCTCTGCTAACTGTCTCAATCTTCAAACACCGCCCCAATGTTGCTTCTTTTCTCTCTTCTACCGTTTTTTTCATGCTCCTGCTTCTTCTGAACTTGCTATGCATG